>CM055106.1:6284613-6472602 GCA_029204225.1 Diphasiastrum complanatum | reverse complement strand
TGGTGAGCATTGTTTTGATGTTGGATTTGTACTAGCATTCTTGGCTGGTTTTGCTGATGGAAATGAAGCTATTTGAGGTTCATTATGTCACTCATTCATGGTCAAGTCATTAAGTGATGATGGCATCTTATGGCAAGATGAAGATGGAGGCTCATTCATGGAGTATCATGGTGGATACAAGGCAACAAATGACAAAGGAGAGGAGATATGCAAGCAAAAGTTGATCACTCACATTTATTGTTTGTTTGCTGTATTTCTCCAAGAGTTCAGAGTTAGAGGCATGGTGGAATCATTTCATTTACATTCTATTTGATTCTTCATGTTCTAGTTACATCTTGATATGTAAAATTGATGTAAGAAATAGTGAAGCATCCCGAGTGGACACTATTCTCTATATCAATTATGGTTGTTTCTATTTTGAGCATTACATGATCATTGAAAGGAGATCTATTGTTAGAAAGAAGATCATTCTTATGATGGATCAAAGTTCTATTGTCAAAAACTATGCTACGAGCAAGCATATTGAGATACAATATCAATTAGTGAGGGAGTGAGTCTTTTGCAAAGGAGGTGGAGCTTCAACGTGTGTCTTCAAGGGAATGTGTAGATGATATTTTCACCAAAGCAATGGGAAAAGACTTGTTCATGAAGCATAGGACTTCACTTGGTATTATCAAAATCTATGCTAAAATTAGTTGAAGAGGGAGTGTGAAAGATTCAACTAGTTTCATCACATTTTGCAATATTTCCATATTTGGCATATCGAGGCCAAAACTTGTTTTAGACTTAGAGGTTGACTTTTCAAAGTTCATTAGTCTAGATTTCATTTGAATAAACACTTTTTGAAAGTGTGGGAAAGTTAGAATGCGAGTTTGAGTATATTCAATTTGAATACTTGGGTACATTGAATCTAGACCCAAAATTAGTAGGGTTAGTATTTTGGTGGGAAAGCCAAGTGGTCAAATAGGGTTTGGACCTGCTATAAAAGGATGTAACTCGTGGAGAGAGTAAATCTTCTCTCTTCTCTATCTCATTTCATGCTTATACATGGTTCTCTTGGGTTCTACTATCCATTGGTACACTATCTTGGTGATTGCTTGCAATTCTATGTGTAGAATGATCTATATTTGTTATTTTTGGATCCACACGTGTGAAATACAGTAGCTTGCTGGTTTTGTACGGACAGCAACAGTACATAATCATTTCATTCAAGTTTGATCAAGTTCTATTTGCGTTTGCATCTCAAATTGCGTGTAGGTGCTGATTTTTCTACATTGGTGAGATTGGTAGTGTATTTCTCTTTCTAACCACAGATCATTCAAGTAGATTGAATCTTAAGGATCTGAAATCTTTCACAGATTTGTCGGATGATATTTGATATGTCTGAGCCATTCCTGAGTACTTCTACAGACAATGTAGAAACACGAGCAAAACTACAGAACTAGATAATAGAGTGGATGAAACTTAAGAGATCAATTATTCGGTTGAACCACTCAGATGATGGAATAAATTCAATACTCAAATAGTAGAATAATCTAACACTCCCCTCTTAATCTGAATCCATGAATGTTTTTGACCTTCAAACTTAGTTCTGCACAAAAATTTTTGTGTGCATCCAAGCTTAGAAAAAATATTCATTGTCATATCTTGCGTTCGACAGCAGTACTACAATTCAACGTCTTTGTCAAAAACTTTGCTTCTGACATAGTGATACTTAATTTCAATGTGCTTACTCCTAGAATGAAATCTAGGGTTGGTTGATAAAGAAATGGCACTTTGATTATGACAAAATAAAGTTGTGAAGCATATTGATTCAGATTGAGATCTGAAAGTAAGTTTCCAACATATTGCTTCCTTTGTAGCTTGAGAGGCTGCGATATACTCTGATTCAGTGGAAGATAGCGCTATCAAAAGTTTGCTTGCAATTGTTTCATGAAATAGTATTATTGTTGAGGAAAAATGTAAATCCAGAAGTGGATTTACAAGTGTCTACAAATCCTGCCCAACTTGCTGTGAAGAATTACCAAACATTGGCAAATCTAGCTTGATCAAAAACCATGTAGAATAGTGTAAATTGTGTACACAAGTGGGTCCCACACATGTGAGGCCATGATGCCACATGGGAAACCCATCCTAATGTAGGTTAGGTCAAGTCAAGAGAGTTGGTCATGTCTATTTGGTGGTCATCCCTACTTTATAGGACCTACACCTAAGTTTAAGGTAAAAATTTGACCAACTAGCTACCTACCAAGCATAACTCTAGGAAATAGACTAGGGTTTCATTTTAGGTCAAGGAGAGTGAGTTAACTTCCTTAATACATGCTGGAAATCCACCTAACTTCAAGAAGGAAGTCGAATTTGCTATGTATTCCCTCTCTCCATAGTGAGAAGATAGAAAATTTCTGGAGCTCATTGGCAATCTCAAGCTAGTTCACCATGTACATTGAGTTTTTGTGATCCAAACGAAACCAAATCAATTTCTACTTGTTTCTCAGGTTGAAGGCCGTACTACAGCCTGTAGTACACACGTGTGGGCTCGGATTTCAATGTTTATCAATGCTTTTGATTGTTAATGCTTGTTGTTTGTCAAATTGCCAATCTAGATCAACTTCTTTGTGTCTAGTTTTTTGATAGATTGTTAAGCAAGCATCCAATCACTCTTGTGGATCTTTTGTAGATCCATTTATGGTCCTAAAGTACAGTACTTTCACACTTGCATCTGAATAACCATTGAGAAAATGAGTTTGTCATTGTCGACTGCTCCATAACAAATGCAAAAGTTCATAGTAGCTCGAAGATATCTCAAATCTTTGATTAGAGCCTTCCAATGTATAATATCTGGATTGGTCATAAATTGACATGCTCGAGCAGATTGCTTAAAGCCATAAAGTGCTTTATGGAGTTTACACACATGATTGTGTTTACCTTCGATATTGTAACCTTCATGTTGCACCATGTAAATGTCATCTTCGATAACTCCATTAAGATATGTTGTCTGTACATCCATTTGATGTATTTCCAAATTTGTAGCAGCAAATGACAATAGAATTCGCATAGAAGAATGTTTAACTACTGGACTGAAAGTCTCAGTGTAGTCGACGTTGTGTACCTGAGAGAATCCTTTGGCAACAAGTCGAGCCTTTCTTCGGTTGATAATTCCATCTACCTTGTACTTGATTTTGAATAACCATTTGCAATCGATTACATTTCTAATGGCAAGTAATTCGACAATAGTCCATGTCTGGTTCTTGATAAGAGATGAATACTCTTTATCCATAACTTCTTTCTAGAGATCGAAATCGGGCTAACTGGGTGTCTCTTCAACAATCGTCGACTCTTGGACAAGGTAGGCTCTAGACTCATCGATATACTTGATAGGTGGTCTGTTGACTCTTGTTGATCTTTTAAGAATTGAGTCAAGTTGTTAATTTTCATTATCTTCTTCGGATTCGATACTGATAAGCTGTTTATCGAGAGTAGACGAGCTAGGACCTTCAATAGAAATAGTTGACTTGGGAACTGGAAAGTTTATAATTCAGGAGAGTTCGATAGTTTGACTATATGAGCTTTGCCTTTACCTTTGAGGTCGATAAACTGATCTTTGATGAAGATGACATCTCGGCTAGTGAATATCTTCAACTCGATAGGATCATACAACTTATAAGCTTTATCTGAAGTAGTGTAGTTGATGAAAATCGATTTGATACTCTGGAAGTCGAGCTTCTTCCCTAGATCATGCGAAATTTGTGCATATGCGATATATTCAAAAACTTGCAAGTTCGATAAAGAAGGTTTGGAGTTTATCCAAACTTCATATGGTGTTTTCTCTAAGAGACCTTTAGTAGGACATCTGTTCTAAATATATACCAAAAACGTAGCTATGACAGACAAGGAGGTCAACTTTGGTGGTTGGATAGTCGAGATCAAGTGTTATGGATTGTCTGGACATGTTCGATACAAATGCATGATTCAAGTGTCCTAATCTTTGATGCCATAGTAATGCTTTATTGAAAAGAACACAGGTTTTCAAGGCTTGACTAGTGTCAGAATAACAATGTGCCAATCTTTATAAGTATCCATGTCTCTTGCCGAATGCAAGGATCTTATTTGTCCTATCAATAATTCGGCATTGATCAAACTTGAGCTCTACCCTATGACCTAAATCAGTGATTCTACTTACTGACAAGAGATTCGTAGAGAGTTTAGGTACATACAAAACATTTGATAGTAGTTTGATTTGATCATGCTAGAATTTCAATCTTACAGTGCCTTCACCTTCGATAGTGTGTGCACTATCACCACCAATATATTATTTTGTACTATAAGGTGTATAGGAGTGAAAGTGCTCACAATGACTGGTCATATGTTGACTAGCTATCCAGGAAACCAAGAATTATTTGATAGGAATTTTTGGTCTTTGACCATAAATGCTCCTTCATCCACGTCGAGTTCGAGAGGTGTTGTGACTGCATTCGCCTGTTGATAATGTTGCTTGTTGGCATTCTTTCTTTTAGTACCCTGAAATCTTGGATCTCATGATTAGTGCACTTACAATACTTACAGGACATCTTCTTTTACGACTGTGGATTTGATAATTGTCCTTGACTATGCGTCAATTTCTGATTTGATGCGGACTGCTTAAAGCTTTTCTGCTTTTGTTGTTTTGAGCCTTTGTTGACATATAGAGCATGAGTCGACGAAATGTCTTGACTTCTTCGATTATCTTCTTGCAACAACATAGTGATAACTCTAGTAGGAGTAAATAGTGTGTCGATATGATAATCACCCAGTTCTCATATGTAGAGGGCAAGCTTGAAAGCAATGTCATGATTGCGTCTTGATCGATCTGACAGCGACCATCTGTTGCAAGAGATTCTTAAACTGGTTAATGTGATTCTGAAGTACGACATCTTGAGAGTGAAGAATTTTCTTCGTAGACGTAACTTATAAGTTACGCCCCTCACTTCATATAGTGAGCTCAAGATGTCCCATACTTCTTTCGAAGTTTGAGCTTCATATATGTGGCCAATCTGAGTGTATGATATATTGAGAATAATAAGCGCGAAAGCTATACAATCCTTCGACTTTCACTTTGATTCGGTTGTGTCGTCTTCAAGCTTCACTTCGGTACCTGTGACAACATCCCACAACTTGTTGGCGATTAGCAAGGTCTTCATCTTAAATTTCCACAGATAGTAATTGAATCCATTCGGCTTGTCTGCGATAAAATTGGCTTTACTTTGAGTGATCTTAATGGGAAATCCTTGTGCGAGAGCGATCTGAAGACCATTGGTTAGTAATTACAGTGATGGTAATGTTAACGGGTGAAACCATTGGTTAATTTGTTCAAGGTATTTGGAGAGATTATGAAATATAGATCCGGATCCCTGAATGGTATCTCATAAATTCCAGGTCAAAAACCCTTCAAAACTATTTCTCACCTTTTTAAGAATTATTACTTCTTTTGAATTTCTCAATATGGACCTCAGATTAAAATTCATATGATCCTTCTAGCATGAAAATTATTTCTTTTCAACACCTCATAGTTTTTTAAGGGCACATTACTTACACCCTGAGACAAATCTTGCATAGAGAGCAATGTGGCTTGTTGAATAGCGCTATTCTCTTCTTTGTCTCTTTTTTGGCCTTTTTTTCAACTAATCTAATAAGTGGTTCAGTCGATTTTCTCTTATCTTGTGTACGTCTCAACATTGTCAAATTCCTTTGTGAGTTCTTTGTTCAGGTCGCTCATATGATAAATCAGCTCCATGTCAGTGAATAGAGACTCTATGATCAACTAATTTTTCCTGGATGTGAGCACCTTATGTAGTTCATCTAATAACAACGTGCTCCAATCCAATGTATATTCTCCATTTTCTTGCACAGTGGTTTTTGTTAAATATATCAAAAACTATAAAAGAATACAACTCTTCTGATGTGCTAAACTCGGGATAGTTGACCACTACCCTTGTCATAGCTTTGATTGTTGTTGCTTAAGGCATAGAAGATAATGTTATCATTCATTTTCCATCCCTTGATTGCCTGATTGATGAATTTCAACATGTTGGTGAGTTTAATGTTGTGGGTTGGCATGCTAACACTACCACTAACTGTATTGATTTTTTTCTAAGGTTTTTGTTCAGTGGATGCATAATATGTTATCTTGAGGAATATTAACTATAATCGTTTCTTTGTGGAGTGGCATGTGTGATGGGCATAAATGATTGAATGTTAGGAAGTTAAAAATGCCCAAATCCACAATTTTCTTAAAAAAGCCTACCATCTTCCTATCATTTCTTGCCATACGTGAACCTAGACTTGAAAATTATTTGAAGGGTGCTAGCCAACAACTCTTATTTTGATAAATGGAATGCAAGATCCCCCATGATGAATGATTTAGAATTGGGGGCAGGGGATCTAGGACTAGAAGATGAGACAAATTTATACTCATGGAACTTAGTGAGGGGTGATCTGTTAGCTTTTCCTGATAATGGATATGGAAAATTTTTGTCATAAAAGATCTCTAATGGCAAGTCTACAAAGTAGAAAACAAGCATATGGGTGCGTGTGAGCAATACTAAAAAAAAAAATTGTATTAAAAAAATGGCACAAATTGGATTCCACCCTCACTAAATAGTGAATTTTTACGTCAATAGTTAGTCCTTACGTATCCTCCCCCATCCCCTCATTCCCCTTTTGATTTTATTTGAGTCTCAACGTTATTGAATATTATTGAGATTCCATTGTTTTAGTCCCTTGTCTATACATTAATGAAGAATTGTGTGCATTGTAGAAATCTCAAAATCATCGTCACATTTGTTTTGTGCAATAAAAGTGCCAAGTTGTTAAATTTTTCATTGTCTTTGATGGGCAAATTTTTTTGCAATCTGCCTCGATCTAAGTGTTGGATGTGTCACGATTTGTTTATTTGGAATAGATATAATGTTGTAGGATATATATGGCTTAATACTTAGTGTGAAAACAAGATGTTGATAATGAGTAGGTTATAGTTATTAAGATCAATCTCAATGAAATAGTTGGATTTGACTTTATTCTAGTCCATATGGACTAAATCTATTGGTAATCATAAGTTTTAAGCGTTAGAATATGGAACATAAATCTATGATTCCTATATCACTTTTATGGTTACCTAGTTAAGTAGCCTCAACATGGGAGCAATTAGTGTTAAAATTGTAGAATCTAGCTTGTAGATTCTTGCCACATGGCACCATGTTGGTTGACCAAGTGTCACCATTTCATGTACATAGATAAGGATTAGAAGTAAAAGAAGTAAAAGGATTACATAGATAAGGTTCATTGGCATTCCTTGAGCCCCAAGTCGAGTTTCTATAATCTGGAAGTGATGGTGAGATTTGCCACCAATTCCATGAGTCACCAAACTCCACCTACCAAATGGATAGGCATTCTTAGATAAGGCATTGGAGGCTAGGGTTAGGTCTATACCTAATGTTATAAAGCCCTAATCCTCACATCTAATAGATGTTCTTGTGGATTATTGTCACACATTTTGAGGACATTGGGTAGTCTTGAAATTCAAGGGCTTAAGTGATGAATCCTGCATTATCTATGATCATTATATACTGATCTGAAGCTAATACATTACGTTTGTTGCCCACACATGTATCAGGTCCTCATAATGATTACTTGTGTGAGTGAGAGTGTTAATAAAGCAATTGCCAATGTAGGAAGTTTCTAGCATCAATTCTCGATGCTAGTCTTCATGTTTCTTGATGAATGTGCAATCTTCAATGCTTGAATATACTTTGTGGACATTTTTAAATCCTAAGAACATATTTTTTACATTCAGTTGTATGTAGTGGCCCCGCATGTAAGCCACCTATTGAGGCACACCTTCCATAACAACAACCTAAGCCATGCAAGGGTTGTCGTAAGAATTTATTTGCCTACTTCATTCCTTGGTAGTTGAAATCACTTTGCATTTTGCCATCTAGCTTATGAGAGGTCTTGTGTGATGTTTATTGTGATTGCTCACTATGAATCTGTTGTTGGTTGATTTGCAATTTTGCCATTCACTTTGGCAAGGCTGGCGTCGCCCCCCATACTTGTATGCCAATACCATCAAGCCCTTCATCCCTCACATCAAGAGCCGAATCTTGAGACATCCTAGACTATCCTTGTAGCTTTCAAGTCACCTCATCTCAATACTTTGACAATGGTGTTATTTTTCTTTCTTCCAAGAGGAATAAAACTAGAGTTGGTCTCCAAGGAGTAGAGAAATTTTGCTTGTACTCCTCCATAATAAAAAGAGACAAGTCTACCTAGAAAGCAAGCAAGCCACAATTTTCCAACCTCTTGTCGACAATAGCACATTTTTAATCATGCATGCAATGAGGGAAAGAAACTTCTACATCCACTTGTTGAACTAAAAAAAATGGAAGCAAATGTGAAATCCTTGTTCTGGACCACACTTTAAACCCTAGATTGGTCCTCTGATGTTTCCAAGATCACACAATCAACCTTTTTCACGTTTTGGCTTCTACATTAGGGGTGCAATTTCCAATTCTCTCGCAAGTTTTGGTTGGCATTTAAGTGCAATCCCAAACAAAAGAATGGAGTAACTCTTTGTTATATTTAGATTACATAAATTGATACAATCAAGCAATTAATGCTTCTGAATTTCCTTTTGCTTATTTTATGGCATTTTCCTCATATATACTTAATCACATGGCTAGACATCTTAAAAGTACTTTTGTGGAATGCTTGCAAAACTAGGGCATTTCCTCATCTTCGACTTAGTTACAAGACTTAAGCATGCCCCTCTTTCACTCACTCATCCTCATTATGAAATTTCTTTTTGAAACTCCCTTATATCACCTACTAGACATGGAAACTACCTCAATTTCTTATGTAGCCTTGAACGTGTTTTGTAGTTTTAGTTGTAAGCTGGGAACCAGCAGAACAGTTGACAAATATTTTCTTGATCTTTTGGAATAGCTATGCTTATAAGTAGCTAGAATGGGATAAAACCTTGTTAAGAGATGAGCCAATCAATGGGCAGTCCCTTAAGGATACAGAGATAATGGTAGTTGGCAAGATTGCAAAAAAGGTTGAAGCAATGGGGACAGATTTCAGATATCTGGTCACCACATGATCCATTCCGTGATGACCAATGCAAAGTCAGCCTTTTTACACGATTTGAGTTTCAGAAAGATCAACAAGATGAAGGTAGATTGAGAATTATGGGGAAAGAGGTCATTCGACATAAATAAAACTCAATAAGCTTGAAAAAAGTACTCACCATCAACTAGCATAATGCCAAATAAAATCTTAATTGGTCAACGAAGGCATTAATAATCAATATAAAGAGCAGGCCTTTCCACTTGACAAGCAAGCTTACATTATGAATAATGCTGCTTTGGCCCATATAGAACCTGTCACCAATGGATGAAAAAATAAGGGAAGACAGCACGAAAATCAATAGAATAAATGACTTGCTATGGATGTGCTCGTCTAAAACGAAACTCTGCAAGCAATGCTATATGGTCAGATGACCATTTAGGAGAAGGAAGAGCTCGGTCTATTGTCAGGATGTCCTCGTCCAATAACTCCAACAATGCCTCAACACCCAGTGAATCCTCTGCATGCCAAACCAGCAAACCATCCGCAATTGAGTCAAAATTGTTCAAGATTGAGTCAGAATAGGACAATTGTTCATAGATTTATCACTATAAAGATAAAAAATCTATACAGAGTAGCCTACTTCAGTACACATTCTTTGAAACAAGCCTAGTATTATTTCAATAAGCATATAGTTGGGTCTACCTGTATAGAATATGTAATCAAGCGTTCCACGAAAATCGCGTTTGAGATTTGTAAACAGAGGTTCATTATTCGAGTCTATGGAATTACGTTGCTTCTCCACATCAGGGCCAGTTCCTGTCAAATAAGCAAAGGACGAGTACGCACTTACCTGTAAAAAAAAAGTTGAAGTCAGCTTCATGTGAGAACAAAAAGACTCCTAATTGGACCTCTAGAGACAAGGACAACCTCAATACACAACACACTTTCAAATTTGCAGTTTATGAGCTACTATTGTACCTCTCCTGTGGTTGGGCACAATTTGCCCAACAATTATTTCGTGAAATCGGGCATTGCAAGTGTGCAAGATTTTGGCATTGAACATTCTCCAGCCTAAATTTTTATAAATTTCAAAGAAGCCAAAAACTTACAAAATATGTGATGTTTAATTCCATCAAACTTGATGATAAGCTACCTACCTACCTATTTCAGGCTACACACCTGTCTCGGGAATAAGGTGATTGCTAGTAGCTCCAAAGGTCTGAAATTATGTGAAATTTAATTTCATCACCTTTTTTACATGTAATTTTCAAGATTTGGGCAAATTCCCGACAATTTCTAGAATTTGGACACTTTGGCTATGTAATTTTATAGAATTGAAGATTGTCATTTTCTTGTTTTGTTGGGCAAAATCCTAAAATTGATTATTTTTCACCCAACCGAATAAGAGATTAGGGTATTTGGTACTTGGACTCGTAAGAGTCTCATCCCACATACATGAGAAATTAGGCTCTAAGACGTAGACATATGAGACTCATTTGAGAGAGGAATGGATTTAGGTGTTTAGCATAGTTAGAGAAGCTTAGCGTCAAAATAGCTTGTAACCATAGATTAGGTTACTCCAAAGCAACTTTGAATTAATCACTCTATCAAACATTTATGAGCTATATATTGAACAGTAAGACAATATTTCTTTATATGTTTGTCAGACGTTGGTCATAAGTATACGAGGTTCTAGTTGTAAAACAAGGTAGGATAGCACAAGTTTATGATTTATTGGTGTTAATAGAATAGATTTATAGTAGATACAGTTAATATGCTAACCCTAGAGAAAACTTTTAAATGGTCTACAAGACCTCAATAAAAGACTTCAAAATGTCACACAATAGGACCTTGCTTGCTTCCTTATTCTTATATATAAAACCTCATTTGTCTGGAGCTTTCTGTTTGAAGCTAGCCAATTTTTTCTTATGTTACCTTAATAGCCACTAGGATTTGGATACAAAAATCTCATCTTGTTGAAGACCTCTACATTGATTGCCTCATCATGCTTCTAGCATGGAAGCATGGTTAAGATCTAGAAAAATCCCACCTTAAAAATCTTGATATATTAATATCATCTATCCCACCCATAAACGTAATTTATGATTGGAAAATCCGCAACATCATTGTCAATGTAAATAGTCTAACTAAGCTAAATGGATTGTTATTACATGTTTTACAATCAGTGATCGTGCAAAGAGTGTTGTTTTCAATTTGGTAAAGCAAGTGCAATCTTTACAAAGAATCCTTAAACCATACCTCAACTTACATAGTTGTGGTGCAATTATAATATATGACAACACCTTTGAGTAGCTTTCTTGAGATTTTAACCATTTCAACTATCATTTCAATGTGATTGGGGACATTTCCCTTTTTGATTCTTACCCGAGCTACTTGTTGTTGTGTACATCAGAAGATTAGGAAGAGTGATGCAAACATAATTTGGCATGCAACACCTTTGTCTCAATAGTATCTTGAAATAATCCTCGTTGTAAATAGAAAAATTTCCCGATTTTGCTAGAGAGGGTTATTGAGTAGTGTGGTGGGTCTGGATGTAGACCTGGAGATATCTTGATCACCATTCTTCTCTACGCAAATGATGTGGTTCCAGTTTCACCTACCCGGGAGGGCCTACAGAGACAGTTGATTGCCTTCATGACTTATGTTCCATATGGGGCCTAGGGGTTACATTGGAAGACCAAAGTTATGGTCTTCAACACTTTTGGGAGCTTCACATTGAGGCAGAAACCCTTTTCAATTGTCAACCACTTGAGATTGTCTCATCCTACACTTGTTTAGGCATACACTTTAGTATGTGAGAGGCAACTTCTATTAGACTTGGAAAGGGTCATGTTTCCCTTGCCCAACTCGAGAGATTTTGTTCCGGTAAGTCTATTAAAGATGCCTCGAGTAAGTGCCAACTTTCTGACATCATTGTCTCCCCTACAGCTTTATATGTTCACGTATGATACCAGCTAAGACCTCAGTTCCACACCAGATCATCCTTACAGAGTTTGCGGTTCCACCCATTTACCTCGTTGTCATTCTCCAACTCATTACTTATATCCAGCGAGCTAGTGAGTTTCAGACCTTTGAGCAGAGATATATGTAAGCTACTCTCATATCATCCCAGCGCTTACATTGTCAAGGATATCAGTTGGCATGGTTCTCTCAAGGTGCTTGCCTCCTTGACACACTTGGCATCTTCATCACTGCCCTCCCCTCAAGTACTCATGACTACATCAGACGAGTCCTCTACAGAGCCTAGCATGGTCGGTTGGGGGGGTCAAATCCGACTTCTATCGACTTCACTTTCTAGAGACAGATGTATCAGAAATCCCACTTCTACCACACTATTTATGTTCCAGGTTATCATATGGTCTTAGATTCATACTAGGGCAGTTTTGTGTCTCTTTGCACCAGATTGGATGGTTTCAGGGTATTCCACGAGAAGATAGGATCTTCCAATTACATTGCATGTAATCTACATTTTACTTTAGTTGCCTGCAAAACTTTGCCACTTGTTTAACCATGTATGTGCGTAGCATTCTATTCCCAGTCAGAATTATACGTCCACAAAATATATAGATTGAGTGAGTGCTTGTTGTACCCAAGATGTTACTTCAAAACATTTATGTAACCAAGGTTTTGGATCCAAAAAGCCAACTGCATTTTTAGTAGATAATCTGCTACCCCAGCAGTGAAAACGCTCTTTTCACTATGAAACTTAGATAATTTGATCAACAATTCCCAGTATGTCCATAAAACAACATTCCAACCTGCCATTGATGGGCACATCAACATGTCCAGGAAGGCCAGAGAGACTAACCAACCGTAGTTGATGGAATAACCGGCTTGGACAAAGCATGCCAAACATATCTGATGAGAGATCTGGATGCTGAGGGTCCACTCTCCCTGTCGCCAAAAGTTTGTGTGGTGCACTGCCATCAATAAAGCCCTTCACTTCAGAGACCTAAGAAACCAACTTCTTTTGCACAGCAAAAAATCTCAATTGTGAGGACTTATTATGCTACCAAACCCTTCCACTGTTGTAGTACTCTGACAAGTGATCAAAAAACACATGCCAACCTGCCAGGTACAGAGTTGAAATCACCCACAACCAGCATAGGAATATCTGTCTTTGCTAGAATTTTCTCCAATCCCTTCAAAAGAGTGTGCACCTATGTGAAAACCCATATCAAGAAAACTATATATCAGATGCTTTTTGCAAACTCCAATCATCGGTTAGCCAGCACCCACAAGATAAAAAAAAGCTCAAAGGGACACACAATTTAGCTCTTTAATTAACCTACCTACAAATTCAGTATTATCACTACATGCTTTACTTTTTTCCCTAGCAGATGATACGCTAGTGAAGACCATCTGCATTTGGTTTTAACTAAGCAGATACCTGCACAAGCTTAACATCCTTGAGTTCTGGATTTGAATGAATTTGAGTATTAGCCTGTCCAGCCCCACACCCGAATTAGAGCCAAACTACATTGTAGCCCTCACTGCCTCTAACACTTAGCATTGCCATTTTTCTGAAAATAAAACAAAGTAACAAGAGCTACAACCTGGAAGACAACTGTGCATATTCTTTTAAATACTTTACAGAAAATATACAAGATCTATAATGTAGGAGGTGCGACTATCTGTTTTGCCAGTTTCAAAGCCTCTAACTTTGAAATCACAACAACTATCAGGCCGATCAGACTATAGCGGCAAAAAAGTAGAGAGAAAAATGATCATAGCATAAGAAACAGCTTTGACATATATCCAGCTCTGACTGAGGACATCAGTCTAGAAAGATAGAACCCAAAACTTACGATCTATCCAACAGCATATTCTAAAAACTTGAAACAAGCAATCTGCCTACCAATTTATGGGAAGTATCAAGCAACTTGATAGCTTGGCCATGCTTCAAACATATACCGGCGTGCTAATTAGGCCTTCTATCTAAGCAAAGCCCATTTCAAACTGACATGACAACTTTCTCCTGAATCAAAATCTCAAAAAAATAGGAGTGATGTATCTGCCGCAATGAACTGTCGCTAACTAGCATTGTAACAAGAACATTGTTGGGAGAAGAAAGAGGCAAGGTCTCGCCATGTTTTGCACCTGCAACCGATTGGACCTCAAAAGTTCACACCGACCATATATACGCATATTAATTTCCATGCCAACTACTGGTGCAGATTGAGCTCCATAGCATGGCTACTAATGATAATCTCAACCAATGGAGTTACCTAATAGCTGCCAAGATTTCTATTTGAAGTAGTTCCACTCCCTATCTCCACCCCGTGCATCTTGGTTTCCAAGGGGGGGCTGAACCTGGGACCAAAGAAACTCTGGATGCCAAGCTAACCAACTGAGCCAACCCTTTAAAAAGCTCTCCACCCTGTGAAACAAAGCTAGTCGTTGTGTATTGTATAAAATGATGCTCCTCATGTCCATAGGCAGTCCTTTTAAGTCCTCTACTTGTCTCTCGCCTTGGGTCACACGTTCTATTAGTTGTTGACTTGCCATCCAAAGTTCTTTGGTCCCAAGCTCAAGCCCCCGCCCGAAACCAAGATGCACTACTTGATTGAAAGGCATAATGACTGCTAGTGGCCACAGTCAAGCCCCATTGTAACTCAATGGTTTTTTCTAAATCACAACCTTGCGCCAGCAAGCCCTAGTCAAAATATCCCAAAGGCTTGGTGTACGATAGGGATCCTTGTCCAGCCTTACTAGATATTAAATTGCAAGCACACATACTGCATTTGGTGACGAACGTGACTTTATTTGAGCTAGGCACCTAGTTTGATTGTTGATCATTACTGAGTCAGTCATTCAATATACCTTCTTGACAACTGGTTCGTCGAATGTGATGTTTAGTCCGTTATTGGACCTTGAAATTCCTTCTCCCTTCAAGAAAGTCATCGCTTCTAAATGGAACAACTTGATACATCCTACATATTATGAACTTAATCATAGATCTCGCTATTAAAAAAAGTATGAAATAGCAATCAACATTCACAAAAGCAATCTCCAACTAAGAAACTTGATGAATAGCAATGGTTGTCCATAGCTCAGGCAAACCTCTAGCTAAGATCTTCAAAATATAATAGAGCTTTCCTTCAAGAAGCTCAGGTCAAGAAATTCATAATCTATGAAAGGATAGATCCCTGGCCCTTATCTGTACTAATTGGAGAATAATTTACAAGGTTCCAAATGTGACGTCCTATAGGGTATCCAAATTAGGGCATTTAGCCTTATCTACTAAAATAATCTAGATCAATAAAAAGGCACATAAAGTAATTGCAAGACCCCAATCAGTTGCGAGTACTCCTATGATCATAGTTGAGAAACTGTATCCAATGGAATTGGCAATCACTAAGAATTTTTATTAGTATCGAGATATCATAAATATTCACAGTCATTACATAAATTGAAAGGCATAGGCTAAAGATAACGGTGCCACTTAATAAGGGCATGAATAGTAGCCAAAAGCTCTTTCTCGTGAGTAGAATATTAGGTCTCATAAGACTGTAAGCAATGAGATTCATAAGCAACAACACAAGAGCCTCGGCAAACGAGAGCTCCAACACCTGCAGCACTAGCATCAATTTCAACAACAAAAGCCTAATTAGAATCGTAAAGGGCAAGAACAAGAGCATTAGCGAGAAGATGGCCACTCAAACTTGCTACTCATACACAAAAGAGCATGAACTAGATGGACAAAAGAAAAAAAAATGAGACATGAGCTTACGTAGTTTGGTAGCAAGACCTAAAAACATGTCAATAACATGGACATCAATAGGCATGGACTCGTCAAAGATAGATTGATAAGTACTCAGCAAAGCAAAAATAGCAAGACAAATGGGTGAGGAAATAGCAAGTCATTTGAAGGCGACAAACAAAAGAAAAGTAACACAACGATGGAACTGCATCAAAGGCCTTGCGGAAATCCACAAAGCAGCAGTATACTCTCCGTCTCCGATGTCGAGCCTCATCTATGATGCATCGTAGGACAAATGCATGATCAATAGCAGAATATCCGGGTCTGAAGCCAGCCTATCCAAGAGCAAATAGCTCATCTGACTCCGCCTGGGATCCAACCGTAGACTGTAGAACTAAGCCATAAAGCTTCGCCATCGTGTGGCTGATCATGAGAGTGTGGTAGTTATCGACATTCGTTGGTTCGCCAGCCTTGAGGATGGGATGGAGGAGATTCGTGCACCAGTTGGTTGGAACGCTAGAAGTAACAACCATGTTAAAAGTGTGGGCAATGTAAGGAGAGAGAAGTTGGGAGATAGGTTTGAGAAAATCTGAGTTAAGTGAGTCAACGTCTTTCGCTTTATGGGGTTGGGCTTTCCTAATCGCAGATTCGATTTGGTCAGAGGTAAAAAGAGAGAATGTAGCGGGTCGAGTGATAGGGATGGGGGGGGGTATCTGTAGTGTATAAGCGAGTAGCATATTCCACCCAAGAGTCGATATCAATGGGTGAAATTAAGGAAGACTTCTTAGAAAAGAGTTTTCAGAAAAGTGAGGAAGAGAAAAGGGAGTCTATAAGCTTCTGACCATCTCTTGTTAGATAGGCTCTTTTCTTTTTATTGACTACAAAGATTGGGAGAGTGATGCATGGCGAATAACACCTGCTTATGTAAGGTGTGGCAATCATGATCATACCATCGATTATAGGTCTTTCGGTGAGTGGAATATGTCTTATGGGGAAAGGCCTGGGTGGCGGCTTGTATGAGAGAATGTGACAAGAAGCTAGCCTGTTGCTCAATAGAAGAGGAGAAGGGAAACTCTTGCAGAAGAGTGTTGAGCACGAGGGTGTATTGTGGGATGAGCTTTGCACGAAAAGAAACACTAGGCTTAGCGGTCTTAGGTCAAGTGGTTGGAAGGGGTGAAGTCTAACCAACAGAGAGTAAGAGCAACCAAGGTGGTAGAGAGAATGGTAAAGTTATGAATAAGAGGAATCAAGGCTGGCGAGCCAATGAAGTAGTCCACCACACTATGCCCACCTCCATGTGGATGACAAGTGAAAGTTGCTGAATCAGGCCACTACGATAAACCGTTCAGAATAACCAAGGAATGTGCCTCGGTAATCCTGAGTAGCTGCTCACCAAATGCAGTAGAAGGGGTAGCCCCATCATGAGAAGTTTGTTCTAGATTTGTATCCAAAATACGAAGCTGGAGATAATCCGTCACTGCATGAAATTCTATCTGTCTGGTGGCCGTGCGTGCGTTAAAGTCCCCCGCTAAGAGAACATATCCCTTGAGAGAAAAGATGGCAATATCCTCTGACAAAGCCTGAAAAGGGTCCCCACCATAGTCTGCAAATGTCGAGGTTTGAGGAGCAATATAACATACTGCCAAGAAGATATCTCTCGCCAAGCCTAAAGAATGCCCAACTAATTGTAACCATAAAGAACGTGCATACGGGTCTTGCTTAACCATCTTAAGAGTACGACTATATCGGTCCCTGTATAAGCATACCACTCCACCTGAGCCTCTGGAGGTCTTCCCCCGTAGAAATGGTCTAAATACCGAGTGCCAAGAGAAATTTGTCACCATAGGAAGAGGACAAAATTGAGACTCATGACTCTCTGCTAGAAGGGGCATCAAGGTCTTTTGGTTCCATTATTTCCAGCAAGGCAGGTAGGAAGAGAGCGTGGAGGGAGAATCAATCTCAGCAATGTGTCAGGTAAAGGTAGCTCATTAGGTCAGCTGCAACAACGCATAGAGCAACTCAACAGCCTCAGCGCTAGTCAGCACCTGGTCAGCAGCAGTGTCAATATCATAACTTGAATAATGAATGACAATGTCTCCTACTTATACCCATAGAGAAGCTCTAAAAGGGACCTCAATGTATAAGACTGATGAACCCAATCTCTAAGAGGGATAATAGTGCGCCCTCCAGGTAGGGTCTATGACCCCCCAAATGGCCCCCCTCATCAGTACATGACCAAATATCAAATAGAGTAAAAAGTAAAGGACATGGCGAATGTAATGAGCCGAGTCCATAACTATGCCTTAACCAAATAGGGACATAAGGCCTATTTCAAGTTAGGGGCTACCATATGATATAGGCTAGGCCTAATACCAACTATACACGCTAAGAATATAACATTCTTTCCCACTTATTTCAATTTTGACATCAGAATGAAAAATGAGATTGATTCTTCTTTGATGAATTAGGTTGCTCCCAAGAATCATCATCACTAGAACACCCTTTCCAATGAACCAAAAGTTTGATTACCAAGCGATTTTTCATTGCTTTTGATGGGTACATAGATTTTTTCTTATTAAAATACTTTGAGAGATATTTACGAGGAGATTATCTTTCGCTGCTAAAGTGTATCCTTTGTGTAAACTCAGTTCTAATCGGCTTACATGAAACACAAAATATACTCTAACACCTTCAGGAAGATCCAATTGATAAGCTAAAGATCCAATTCTCTTAAAAATTGTACATAGCCCATTGCAACGTGTCAATAGTTTATAATGTTTGCTTGTACGCAAAAATTGGAATCCTTAGGAATCCTCATATACACCCATTATCCAACATTGAATTCTCGAGTTAGTTTCAGGTCAACATAATGTTTGGCCTGCTTTGAGTGCTCAAATCATTTTCACATGCTAACTACAACATTCTTTGCATATCACACAAGAATTGGCTGCTCGATGAACATGAACAAACCCTATTTTAGCAGCTCACCTTTCGAAGTAAGGTTTATTGATAAGTGAAGTGATTGAGTTTCTTTACAATCTTGTAGAGGCCACTAAATCAAGGAGATGATTTTGGACATTTCTCCTTCCGTAGTGACTTGTAATTGTTTGTGATTCTAAGATATACCCAGTCACCAACTTTAAACTTTCAAGGTGAGTGACTTCGGTTAGTATAGAAATGGGCTTGATCCTGAGTTGATTTTATATCATCCTTGACCACTTGTAACATTTTTGCATGTCTTGCAAAAAATCAGTTCCAATTTGCACTTTGCACTTTGAGACCTTTGAGTTCGATTGATATTGGAGAATGAGGCTGAAAGCCAAACATCAACATGAAAGGACCAATTTCGGTGACAAAATGCTTCATACTATTGTATGCGAACTCAATCATTGGGAGGTACATTCGCCACTCTAATTGGTGCTTGTAAAGATATGCTTGAAGCATATCTTCCATTGATTGGTTGGTACGTTCTATCTGTTCATCAAATTCATGGTGACTCATCATAGTTTCCAATCTTTCAAAGACCAATTGCTAGAATTTGTCGGTGAACTTTGTTGGAATAGATTGAACTATTTTGGTTAGCCTTTAACCACTACCCAAATGGAATCGTGAGCCTTCCCGATTCTGAGAAGTCTAATCACAAATCCATCAGATTACTTTCACTTTTTATCGAGAATTTCCAATGGATATAGCAGGTCAACTGTTTTGAGTCTTTTCACTTTATTAACTTGGCATTGTCTATCTCTTTGAACATATGCTTTGAACATATGCCTCCTCACAATCATTCATTTTTGGCCAAAAAAAATTCCTTCTAACAAGGTCAAGTGTCCATTTTATGCCATAGTGTCCCACGCTCATGACATTCATATAGGATTTGACCCCTAGTATCCTCTTTATCTAGCAGACATATATTTTTGTTTAAAACAAGTAACCCATTCTTTATGGAAAATTCTAACTATATTTTCCCAACTCAGGATATCTTAGAGTCCTACACCCAAAGGCTTCCCTAGATTTAGAATTTCTTGCCAGGACTTCTTGCCAAATACAACTGAAAAACGCATTGATTTTACATAGATTTCGAAGAGAAAGAAACAAATTGGATTGAATCTCAGCAAAAGCATAATCAATTAATTTCTCTGATCCGGCTCAAAGCATTAATGGCATGGTTTGATGCGTCCCTTTGGTACCAACGTTATGTCCTTCCCAACCATAAGGATATTAGTATGTCCTTAGGTAAGGCATTGAGGCAAAAGTTGGGTTTTAGAATGCCAAAGGTATTAATTATCTTGTGAGGACTCATCCTCCAATGAGAGACATGTAAAGCTATTTGTGGTGTGTGATGGTTATATGCATGATGAGTGACTATCGGTTACAAGCAATTTATGCGTAGCTTATCCAAGGCCATGGCAGCAATTGGTCGTCTTTTATCCAGAGCACAGTTGGGGTCAAGCAGGGATGTCCACTCTCTCCCACTCTTTTTGCATTGTACATTGATGATCTAGAGCGGATCATCAAGGAGGAGGGTGGTGATGGATGTCCACTTGTTGATGTTATTATTCCTATCCTACTGTACGTGGACGATGTGGCATTGCTATCCTCTACAGCCTCTGGGTTACAATGACATCTTGATGCTCTCTAAGGTTTTTGCTTAGTGTGGGGCCTAACGGTGAATATTGCTAAGACCAAGGTCATGGTGTTTAACACTAACCGGCAACATATGAGAGATGACACATTCTATTATGATGGGTGGAGATTGTTACCTCATACACCTATCTAGGTGTACTATTGACCGGTCCCTTACTCACTTTCCGCTCTACTACTCTATCTCGCCTGCATAAGGGGCATGCTGCCTTGGTACATATGGAGAGAGTGTGTACTAGTTACCATATTCATGATCCTACTTCTAGAGACCACCTTTTCTCTACCACGGTCTTTCCAATGGCTATGCACTCGGCAGAGGTTTGGTGCCCAGGATTATCTCACAGTACTTGGAGAGATATCACTCACCTGCAGATCACCTTGTTAGGGAGGATGATTCGTGCGAAGCCATTAGTTCCTCATGAGATTCTTTTGGCGGAGTTTGCCTCACTTCCCATGATGGTAGAGGCTTTGTTTCAGATTGTTACCTTTCTACATCGACTTGAGACCATGGATACTCACAGATACGCGATGGCAGCACTTACTTCTTCTCGAGCTATAGCTGGACAGCAGGCTAGATCTTCCTGGTATGGTGATGTGGCTACCTTCTTCCAGGCATGGGGCTTCTCGATACTGGATCTCCCACAGGGAACTCATGCATTTATCAAACAACAGTTGTATCGTAGCTATTGCCACATAGTATGGGACGCCCTACTAGACCTCTTACACAGAGACACACTATACATGCTCCTGTTCACAGGCGACATCAGCGGGCTCCTGCACTTCCTCATGCTACAGCTCTCATTACATCCTTCTACAGTGCCAGTACAGACCTGGCATCTTGACGTGGACACATTTGACTACCATGCACAAACATTATCATTTATGTAGTTATCTTAACTTGTACTAGATGTTTCCTTTTTTTTCTTTATTACAGTTTTTGGAGGCGTTTACACGCTCCACGGTTACCACATACTTGACATGTATTTCCTTAGTCTTATATGCCTTTTGGCATGGAAAAGACATTAATAAAGCTTTCTTCTTTCTTTCTTTCTTCTTCTCTCTCTCTCTCTCTCTCTCTCTCTCTCTCTCTCTCTCTCTCTCTCTCTCGATGGTGATGGCTGTTGCCCTGGCCTAGCTCGCCCTACCCTGGTCGCACTCACCTCCCCTCTGACCTCCATCGCACTCAGCAGGTCTCCATGGCCCAGAAAAAAGGGGAGCCCTCGCTCCCCTCCCTCTCCTTCGCTACCCCCTCCCTCTCCTTTGCAGCCTGTCGTTGTCCCTTCACACACCCCCTCGCTGCCTACTCCCTCTCCCACCACCTCTCCCACCCCCTCGCTGCCTGCTCAGCCTACTCCCGCCCCTCCCACCCCTCGTTGGCCCTTCCCACCCCCTCGATGTCTGCGCTACCTGCTCACAGCCCCCCCCCCCCCCCCCCCCCCCCTCTTCCTTGGCCCTCTCCTTTCTCCATGGTTCTCCTGCCCCCTCCCATTATCCTCTCTCATTCCCTAAAGAAGCCTACTCTCCTACTAAAGCATTTGAACAGTACCTTCTCTCTTGCATGGAACAGATTACACTGGAATCTAGCTACCTAAGGATGGAAATGGGTCAATTGAAAACCACAATACAAGCTATGGCAATCGAGAAGCAAACTATGATGGCCCGGATCATATCTTTGGAAGAGACCTTGAGCAGAAAAGAAGAACCAGCCAGCACCACAAAGATCCAAGAATTGAAGGAACGGATTGAGCAACATAAGGCGGAAACCAAAACATGGGCCTCTCTGTTCAAAGAAGACGGTAAAGAAGGTACAAACACTTTCAATAGCGTCATCTCAGCCACCATATCCGAAGAAGAAATGCGGAAGTATAAATCTCTGAATGTGCGGGTGCGAGGAATTGAAGATACTAAGGCTCCAATTATCGAAGCATCCAGTTTCCTCACAGATACACTTTCCCACCATCACAACGGAATGGAAAAAGCGTGGAGAACTAAAAGAGATCCAACTACACTCATCATACGGTTCACGGGAATAGAGGGGCGGCAAGTTGTCCTTAGGCTACGAGCTAGGCTGAGAGGTACCCTTGTCTTCATGGACGATGATCTCACACCTATGCAAGTTGCCAAAAGGAGGAAGGTTTTCAGCGAAGCCAAAGCACTGGAAAAAAAGGGTGATCTATCGGGATGGTAAGGCCCGATACATTGACCCCCAAAAATCTGAGGCATAGGAATTTGGGTCCCCCGGACTTAGGAGCGGTTTGGGGGCCCTCACAAAAGCATTGCGGTTAAGTTTATGGAACTGCAATGGTATCCATTCTTTAGCTACAGCAGGAGACTTTAGAGATTTTTGTACTACAGGGGATATCCTTATACTTACTGAGACACATGAGAGTCCTGAGAGAGGACTTCCTTGCATTGAGGGATTTTGCTAGCTTTCTACTTGTAGTGGGAAGATGAGGGCACTGACTAGTCGCGGTTCAGGTGGTGTTGCTTGCTTATTTCGAGACTCTCTCCAGCCATGGGTCGAGCTACTATACACTGACGAGCAGGCTCGCTATATCTGGATCAGGTTGGACCACAGGTTGATGGAGTTAGATCGTGACATATTCTTGGCTATTTGTTATTTCCCTCCAGAGACATCAGCTTTCACCTTAGAGGAGGAGTCACCTTTCATGGATATTTCATCGGACATTATCAGATATGAGGATCGAGGATATATTCTTCTAGCGGGGGACTTCAATGCCAGGACTGGGTCTAGGCAAACGGAATTTCACAGAGCAGCAGATGACCCACAGCGGATACATGCACTTGATTGGGATGATCTTGGTCTTATACGGCGATCGACGGATGCAGCGGGTCCAGTCACATCATATGGGGAGCAAATGCTTCAGTTGGTTGAGGCTCATGGACTGGCCATTTATAATGGCCTTCTTCAGCTACCAGGCTCTTGTGACTACACTTGCTTCCCACATAGTGGAGGACATAGTGTCGTCGACTATTTCATGGGTTCACCGTTTCTCCTTCACTTCATTTCATCCTTCTCTGTACACTGCACCACTCTTTCTGATCATTCATATCTCTCACTCTCTGTCGGTTATCTCCACATCACACCTATTTTCTCTTCGACCCCTACAGCTAAACCCACCTACCGCTACACTTCACATCACACACCACTATACAGAGAAGCCCTCTCCGATCTCCTTACCTATTTCCCACATGAGCGTACTTTAGAGGAGCAGTTCCTCTTTCTTGTCCAGACCATCCATACTGCAGCTTCCATTGCCTTTCCATCCCCACAGCCCAAAGACCAGCAACGTCATAGACCCTATAACCCCTGGTATGATCAGGAATGCATCCAGCTACATCAGAACCTCATATATGCTCGCTCCCATCTTTCTCATATGACCAAAACCATATCTCGTGTCTATCGCAGAACCACAAAAAAAAAAGAAAATCGCATACGAGATTGGTCAGGGTAAGAAACTAATGGATCTCCTCTTTAGTTCTTCCTTAGGTTCATTTTAAAAGAGGTTCCTTCCACGGTCAACCCCCACCACGGATCACAGACCTCAGCACTTGGGTCGCATATGCCACATCATTGTACACCATCCCAGATACCCCTCCTCTTCCCACCTCCTGTCTCACGGATACTTCTGCCATATTCACTGACGAAGTTATAGAAAAGGCCGTCACACGACTCCATTCCCATAAAGCCAAAGACATTGATGAGCTAGAGGCTGAACTTCTAAAGTATGCTCCCGACATCCTCTCACCCTTTCTCTCCATCCTATTCAACCGAGCTGTCACCTCTGATTTTCCCCCTCTATGGTCCACAAACCTCATTCACCCTATCCACAAAGGCGGGGACCCCATGAAAGCAACTACTGATTGGACATATATCTCCCGGCTCCAGATTCGTTTGCTCTCCCGGATGATACGGGCTAAGCCCTCAGTACCACACCAGATTATCTTGGCGGAGTTCGCGGTCCCCCCCATTCAGATTGAGGCCTTATTCCATATTGTGACATTCATACAGAGGTTAGAGGATCTTCAGGATGGGGGTACACATTATGTAGTTGCAGCTTTGTCTTCATCCCAACGCCTACACTCAGAGGGACACCTTTTCTCATGGTACTCCCAGGCTTGCCGTCTCCTCTCCACATTGGGTATCCAGATCAGTGATCTACCTACGGGCACCCACCAGTACATCAAAGGCCTCCTTTACAGATCATATCTTCATATCACTTGGCAGGGTCCATTGGGGACCAAGAGTGAGTTCTATCGTACACACTTTCTATCTCTTGATCCGGCTGGCTGCCCCATAGTATCTGGTTACTTGCTGAGGAGTATATCACATAGTCTGCGGATAGCGATGAGTTAGTTTCGGGTTTCTTCACATCAGTTGGCTATTGAGACTAGCAGATACAGTGGCACCCCACGAGAGGACCGGCTTTGTAGCATGTGTGTTATGCATGAGACTGAGGATGAGTCACATTTCCTCTTCAGATGTCCAGCCTACTATGAGATACGGGGGCGGTACTACTGCTTGTTCAGAGAGCACCCAGTTACACTTCAAACAAGATCTATGGTAAAGGTGTCTTCATAGTATCGTCGTAGATAGCTACCATTGACTACTACCTTGATATCTTATGAGGACCCTAGATGTGTCGCACTGATGATCCGAGAGATGTCAGACCTGAGGAGGAGGAGACTAGATGGTACACATTCCCTGACACAGCTGAGCATTGATGAGTGCATATCCCGTCGGAGATAGAGATCCGAGGTACCCATAGGCAGCGACTCAGATGGAGAGGCCGAGATTCCCGACTCCTTCGTACACCGGCATCAGAGACCATGTCGACGGCCAGAGAGACAGTCAGTTATTAGATCACAGCCCAGAGCGCCACGGCAGCAGAGACGACACAGACGGCCTATCCGGCGACAAAGGTCCAGGGCACATCTAATCACACCTTCACAGCATACCATCCACCATTTCTTTCATGTAGATGGGCACGTGATATATGATTCCAGGCTATTGGATCCTGACTAGGCCAACTGTCTTTATGCATTGTATTTGCAGTTATATAGTTTCATAGATGATTGAGCTTTAAGCTCCTATGTGCACACTTGACATGTACCTTTTCTTAGTCCAATGTACCTTAGGGTATTCAAGGACATTATTAAAATCTTTCTTTCTTTCTTTCTCTCTCTCTCCCTCTCTCTCTCTCTCTCTCTCTCTCTCTCTCTCTCTCTCTCTCTCTCTCTCTCTCTCTCTCTCTCTCTCTCTCTCTCTCTCTCTCTCTCTCTCTCTCTCTCTCTCTCGCTCTCGCTCTCTCTCTTCATTTTTATCACACTCATCTTCTTCAGCTTGATGTTTCCGGGCTTCCCATTCGGCCGGGTTATTTGTCTCAGACGTTATCTTTCGGCCTGCGTTACCGTCTTGGTCAATTTAGGGTCTCTTCTCACCAGCTTGCTATTGAGACAGGCAGATACACAGACACACCTCAACCACTACGGATTTGTCAGTGCTGCTCTTTACAGGAGATTGAGGATGAGTTCCATTTCATTTTCCGATGTCCAGCCTACTATGAGATCAGAGGCAGATACCATTGCTTATACAGAGATACTCCACTTACACTTGCTTCTTTCCTTGCGTTCTCAAATGCGAGATGTGTTGGTTTATTATTGCGAGAGATGTTTACTCTGAGATCTTCCTTTTTATTGGATGTTTCTGATGTGGATCATAGCCAGGGCCCAGGGCTCTTCACCGGAGGCCAACACCTGCTTCTCACCATATCACGCAGTTTTTTATATCCACTTAGCCAGTTAGCTAATTTATTTCAGTTTTCTCTTTCCCTCTGTGTAGCTGGTGGTTAAGCTACTGATATTGTACCCTCGACAGAGCTGGAGGTTAAGCTTTGTTTTTCTCTCTGTTTTCTAGTGCTGGTTTAGCTTTTAGGAATAAGTCCTACGTGGACAATGCTCCTTCTTTTTTGATGTACTTTCTACTTGTCTTATGTGCCCTCGGGTACTTGACAGACATTAATATAATTCTAATTCTAATTCTAACTCTTTCTCTCTCTCTCTCTCTCTCTCTCTCTCTCTCTCTCTCTCTCTCTCTCTCTCTCTCTCTCTCTCTCTCTCTCTCTCTCTCTCTCTCTCTCTCTCTCTCTCTCTCTCTCAGCATTCTCTTTCTTGCTTTCTAGACTAGTTTCTTGCTTATGTGCTGCTTTCCTAGCTTAGCCATTAATCTATTGTGAATCAGTTCATAACTGGCATTGCCTTAATCGAGAGTGATTGTGGATGATTGCTTGAAATTTGGTTTTTATCGTCTGACATCGATGTTTCAACTTTCCAACATTCAAAGATGAACACTGAGTTACATCGAACATTGTATTGAAATTTGAATCAGTGATGATTTATTTGATAAAATGTTCATTGCTTCATTGTGACATGTATCTAGATAAGAGTACTATATATATATATGAGAGTACCATAGTTTCTTCGAATCGTGATTCGTTCAAAGAATCGCCTTTTCGAAATGGTCTGATTCGAACGGACCGTTTGAATCGGCTTTTTTTTTTCAAAACGGGAAAAAAAAAACAATTTCAAACCATTTCAAAACGGGATTGTTTTTGTCTAAATGTAAGTGTGAAAAAACACTTTCGAAATGGGATTGTTTTTGCCTAAATGTAAGTGTGCCACTCAGAACATTACACATTGCACAATTTCAAAAAAAAAAAGTGGTTCGAACCGGTTCCTGTTCGAAACCAACAATCCAATTCATTCGATTGAATAGGCTCCGACTCGAATTGGTCGATTCAAATCGGCTGGAAACACTAGTGTCAGAGGGCCCAAATTAGGGCTAGGCACATTGACGTGTCTTGCTATTGGGTACCCAGTACCATGTATGAAGTTTCAAACCAATTTTGAAAAGCTCTTCAATCTTCCTAAGTAATAAGTTTGAACATTGAGAATTAAAGCTACTAATTTGATACTAGTCTGTGAATACAACATGTCTTCCTATCATTGATCAGGTAACTACTACTATGCTTCAAAACAAATATAAGTTTCAATCGCTAACCTTTGATACGTCTTGAGTCATAAACTTTGCATCACTAGGTTTTGTACACATGATCCTTATGGTTACTAGGGTTCTTTGGCCTTGAGCATAGTGTCACTTGGAGGGCACGTGTCACTTGTCATCATAAGAAACAATTGTGAAAGTTAATATGTACAAAACAAGTGACCTATTTAACCCACCCAAGTATGTCAAGATGCTTTCCACTACATACTCATAGTGGTGTTTCCCAACTTGGCAAGTGATATATGTACTTGGGGTTTGTACTAGAGATAATGGACTTGAAGAGCCCATACAATCATAATATAGAAGACAACGTCTCATCAAACCATGATTTAAACCATGAATAGGTTCAGAAATTCCTTGTGGTGGTCCCATCTATGTCGGGATGCTTTCCACTACATACTCATATTGGTGTTTCCAACTTCGCAAGTGATATGTGTACTTGAGATCTTTAATAGAGATAATGGGCTTGAAGAGCCCATATAATTTCTTACTATATAAGGCAATGTTGAGTGCGTACAAGTACGTCAATTGACCACAAGCACCACCATCATTGCTAATACATGGCGCAAAAGAGGAGGCTGGTCTTTCGTCCACAAGTGAGCATCCGTGACCTCACCATCAATGCTATAAACTACTTCTACTTTGATACTTGTTTGAACTTTGTCGTAACATATTTCAATTTCCAACTTTCAAAAAACAATTTGTCAATATATTATGTTTCGTTGTAGCAATAGGTTCCACATCACAACTCTCTATGGCTCACCCTACACTTGCATTCATGTATTCTCAATTTCCATCCAATTTCAAGGGAGAGATTGAGGTTGTGGGGTGAGGCAAGGGCCCATAGCAATGGTAGGGTTGGTGCATTTGTGGAACCCCCCTGCATATGGGAGCAACCGTTCCTAGCTTCAAGGTGGGAACATGCATTAACGCACTTCCAACAAATGAACAAGGATGATGCCACAATTGAGATGTATTTATTTGTGCAGCCTCCCCTTTCACTTGGCCAAGGCCTACAAGGAGGGAGACGATGAGAGTTATTTCTAGCATCACAGTTGAAAGTGGGAAGGGCCTATGTCAAATACTTTTACTCTTTGTACCATTTGTAAATATTTGTTATGACAGTTAAAAAGGAACTTGTATATTTGTGATTACAAATGGCTTGGCACCAGGCTATGATGACCTTTTTTAATTATATTGTAACTAGTGGATACAAAACATTCAAAGTCTTGCTTTGGCATGGGGTACTAGGTCTCAAATTAGGACTAGCTGGATGGATTGACCTCCTAAAAATTAGGAGAGTTGACCAATCAATGAGACACATGCCATATGCTCCTGGGGGGGACTTGACCTAATTGATGACTGACAAACGGTCCTCCTACTTGCTTGCCTATGTGTTAAGGTGCTGCCAAGCGGCAAGTGATATGTGGCCCTCCTATTTGCTTGCCTACGTGTTAAGTACTACCAAGTGGCATGTGGCAAGTGGCAAGTGGCGGCAAGTGGTGGCAAGTGGCGGCTGTGCATAGAGTTTGTCATGTGTCGAGATGCTAGGAAGGGTCAAGGTCAAGTGGTGCTTGAGGATTGTGGATAAGTGAGCCTAGAGAGGCATGATGAACACTTTCTATGCAACAAAGGTTGGGTGGACATCCAAGTACAAAACTATAAGACCCAAAAGACAAACAAATGTTACAAGTTATCTCTGTGTTATTGTGGACCATATAAAGATGATAACTTGCTATCTAATGGTTTGGTTACTTTCCAAAAGCAGGAAGATTTGATCCATGGCCAATGAGGGTATTGGACCACCGAGATAGGCGTTTGGGCAACTAGTTGATCCGTGAATACTTGGTCGAATGAAATGGCAAGACCTCTTACATATGTTATTTGAGAGACCATGCATAGTACTCTGAGTTCCTCTTCGAGGATGATGTCAATCGAGGGGGAAGGGATGTCAAATACTTTTACTCACTATCTTGTTTGCAAATATTTTTGACAATTAATATTTTTGGAGCAGCTATGCCCACTAGCTACCCATGTGTGATCCTTTCTTTGCTTTTGATTCACATTTGTGAGATTGCCCAATCCAGTGATTTAGTTATATGCCCATGTTGTCTGATTTGCTGGTACAATTTGCTATCATACTATTTGAATAACTGATATGGCTTATTGTCATTTTTGGGAGCTAGGTATGGCTGTACCATCATCTCCTTTGGCTAAAGAGATACAAGCCTTACAATAAATAAATAAAAGTACAAGAGGCTGATGTATAACTGTGGGTATTCAATTGTTGGTATATAATCATCAAGGTCCTACTGTTGGTGCCCAATTGAGCCCTATTAATCACACAAGGCCTTTGAACACCCCATGGGGCCTTAGGCCTCTCCCAAATAATAATTTAAATGGTACATTAGCCTTGGGTAACATACACTCAGTTGACTCTTTGGTAAATCTCCATGGAGGGACATTTAAGTATCAAACTCGTTAACATTCCTCCCCCCTTTGAGAAGTCATTTGTCCTCAGTGATAAAGTCCAAATATGTTCCCTATTGCCCTAATGACTCTGCAATGTGGCATTTGATACCAAGTATCCTTTCCAAGATTTCAGACACTACACTCTAAGTTAATGCAAGAACACAATTGAGATGTTAAAAGTGAGTAATTAAATTAATCAGGGAGAAAAGAAATACGATCGAAGATGCATACAAGCATTGTAGGGGGGAGCCAGCTTGGTGCTCACAATCAGTTGATGGATAAGCAAGAAAATTCAGCCATATTAGTAAATGGATGGCAGCTACAAAAAGAGGCAAAAAACGCAAGGCGTCAATTACTACATAGCAATTCCCACTTGGGATTGGGTGGAGTTGTGGCCTTATGAGCCAATTGCAGATCCTACTACTTTGATTTTGTATCTACTTTTATACCTAGTTTTTTGGTGTTTTCTAGTAAGATGTTTGTGCTGACACCGTATAAGAGGCCAGATCATGCTTTTAAAGAATAGAAACTCGCCTGCAAAAGCAGTTATGGTCCGTTGGTAGAGTTCTTGGAAAAAAGGGGCAAGCACCCTCCTCCTCTCAACTCTGAGTACCAAAAGGTTCGGGGTGACATAGAGGAAGCGGTGCTAGACCCGACTTGCAAGGTCAAATGTCGAGCCAAAGCCATTAGTAGACATAAAGGCAGGCTCAGAAGAGTACCTAGAGACAAGGGAAAAATATGCATAGGCTAATGGACTTGCATTCAGATGCAGAGTGGGCAACTGCTTCATAGGTATGGCAACAATGCCATGAACAGGTTAACCGTTACAAGTAGTTGTAAATGACATACGGAAAGGGGAAACTAATATAGATATCATAGTTCCTCAGGAGACCATGACGGTGTGGTACTGGCAAAGATATCCATGCATGGCAGAATAGAGGATGAGAATGATGAGATCTTGAGCTAGACTTTGAAAGACATACTTTGTAAAAATCCTAGGAAGTTTATCACTTTGGACAACAGATTTCATTGCTCAAATATACTATATGCCAAAGCACATATAACTAATGCATCATATCACTCGTGTCTTTTTTTTGGTATGTCGTGACATCTGCTTCATTATAGGTTTTTTGACGTCGTTGTTGTCCTTTTAAAAATTGAGGGTTATCTATGAAAGTAAGATCACGAATCGGACAACATGTGACATCAATTTCTATAGCACTGTGGATTATTTTGGTCTACGAAAGCAATATTTTGCAATTAATATATGATTTGATGTTGCCCTAGCCTATATTGTTAACCCAAGTTAATCTCAGGATTATAAGCAACAATAACTAAACCATAGTTCCCTGTGGTACCGCCGGTACCATAATGGTGGTACCGCCAGTACGGTATCGCCCTCAGATCTGCGGTACCAGGGCGGTACCATAATAAAAAAAAAATTCAAATTTTTTCCCGTGTTATTTTCGCAAAAAATATAAAATAAAATAAATCCCACCTTCTCAATATTAAGATCACCAGTTGACACAGAGAAGCATCAAAACCTTGGCTTTAAGATGTGGCTGAAACTTACCACACAAAGCAGCTGCAGCTGACCATGGTTTTTCGCAGATGCTCGACTAGAATTAGCTCCATGAACTAAATTCAAAACCTCCAAAACTAAAACGATAGCAACATTGCCCTGCTCTCACGCATCACTACAGTTATTCACATAAGAATGATGTAATTGATGACTAAGCTGATCAAGAATAACTATACTACAAACAAACACAATGGCAGCCAACCTTACACCAACGAGAAATGGCTACGTTTCGTTTTGCTGGATGTAGACCATTTGCCAATAACTGAGCTGCTTCGTTGAATTCAAGCTTGTAAGCCACATTCATTTTAAAAGAGTCAGATATATGCAAACCATGTGCACCATTTCTTGATTTAGCTAACATAACAATACATAAGATGTTGTGAGACATATAAGTAATCCTAAACCAGCAGAAGTACTAACATTATACTTTTCAAATGGTTTGAAGAGGTCACTCCTGTAAAAGGTAGCACAACCATCCATTGTAAAATAAGACATTGTAGAGATCTGCAAGAGAGTAAAACAAAAAATTACTCAAATTAGGTAGTAGTCATGTTTATAACCCTGTACCTCATAAAACACATGCTATTGTTGACAAGGACCTGAACTATCTTTCAAATGTGTGGGCTAAAATCAAAGGACCTCGCTTATGTGGTAAGGAAAAAAAAACCTCTGGAGTCTTCCTCATGTAAACAGCATCATACCCATTCTTTTCCAATTCAGGCTCAAAAAACTCATCATAGTGATTGCTCTGCACCTGTTCAAACATGTATGTGTAACACGTTGTTACAGTCCTCTGCTAAAAGACTCGGATTAAGAGACACAACAGTAAGGAGTTAGCATTAATCTAACTCCGACTTAGCACTATAAACAGAAACTCTTACTTATCCACTTAACAAAATTCCAACAAAATGATGACACGCACACTAAGTTCATCCAATTCTGATCAGCAAACCATATTCATGGCAAAATACCATCAAAGCATTCTTATGACGCTTTAAAACATGCACATTTTGTAGTTCTTTATTGGGGTCGCAATCTTTGTGCAGCACACTAATAATACCTCCTGAAGGCATATTATATCAGCCCGATAACCAAGAATCTCACGCAACAAATTCTGCCGCCGATATCCCCATAAAAGAGCCCATGGGGGGCAATAGCTGAAGATTTGAGCGGTGGCACGTAAATCTGCTAGCACATTGTATGACAAGATTGTAAAAGTCCCAGATGCTGATATCCGTTCTTCAGCAACCATACACACCATGCCATCCACAGGGCTTACAGGAACCATGCGCCTTGGTGTGGGTGAGGGGGCTGGAATTACCTCAGACGTTATTACTGTGCTCACATAACCCACTGGCATCCATGTGCTCGCAGATATTGCAGTACATTCTAACTTTAAAACATGGCCAATATCATAAGCAGTTGGCGTGTATGTCTTACCCTGTCCCACCTCAACCCATGAATTTTGCTGTGAGATACAAACAGAACTTGAAAATGAATCCAAGTTCCCGGGTCCATTTACTCCAGACCAATTTGGCCCAGGAATAGGAGGACCTGAGACACCTCTATGCCCAAATGGTGCATGCCTCTCTGCAGCACTTTCTCGGAATAACCAGTGCATTCTTCGATGATATGACCATCCATCTTCGAAGCATTCGGTTGAACAATGGTAGCTTTTACTGACTAGAAAAATTCTCTTTGAACATTCAAGGCACTGCAAAGTTGCGGGTTCCGACGGATGGATGCTACAGACTGCCGCTCCTCTGTCGCTCTGAGTTCGATACCTTCAAAGCAGCAAGTTGGACATATTCAATTATCTTCCTAGAAAGCGGTACTCAGTTGATTAAGAGGAGGAAAGTACATATCTGTGAAAAGTAGACCATCAATACATGTGAAAACGGCTTCAACTATAAACCAGATATACATCAAACGTACATAATTTGATTTTCCTGCCGGTGAACATTGTCTAACATACAAAGTAATCTTCTACGGACGTTATAATGGATCAAAATGTTACGATATATTTATAAGGCTGGTGACCCTAAACCCTCAACCCTCAACCAGAAATATATTTAGCATAACGACATACATTGTGTTTCAACCAGTGATCATTGTCAGAGATACAAAGTCCTATGGAAGTTATAATGGATCCAAATGTCAGAAAATATGCATGAGACTGGTGACCCTAAACCAGAAATACACTCAGAATACCATAAGCCAAAAGCATACATTCATTTTTCTACCAGTGAGCAATGTCAGAAATACATGATTAGAAGAATCACTGAAAGCATACCATGTGAATCTGATGAAGTGGCCATCAATGGGCACGGATTCATTCATTGCATAGATGGGGAGATGTAAGTCAGGGAAGTGTAGCCCCGCATCGGGCGATAGCTCGCAGCCCACAACGGGAATATCCGTCGGTAAATCCACACGCAGCACCGGTAGCATGATCCTTTTCACAGATATAATTACTTGGCCACTTCCTTTGACTCCAATATATAATGAGCAAGGTCTTGTTGTGCCTTGTGTGCGTGGACAGAAAATGGCAGAGAATGACCCTCGGACTTAGGGGCGGATCCTCCATCAGCAGTCCTAACCCTTGGCTTACCACCTCCCCCACTCCCTTTCAAATGCAACCGTTTTTTCTGCTTTCATCATCCTTACAGTTTCACCAAACCCAAAGGGCATAACCAGCCAACTCAATTCCTTGCCCAGCTTCCCCCTCCCTCTCAATTGGAGCTCCCGTTTTTCCTGTTTTTGAGCAGTTTCAAGCTTCTATGCAAATCTGAGCATCGTTCGATCTACAGCCTCACCAAAGTTTTGCGTCTTTCATCCAGTCCTTACTTCATGATGTGAGAAACAGGAAACAGACAGACAAGACCACAAGCTTACATTACTGACAAACGGATTGTCACATTGCTGCTGGATTAAGTCTTTATGAACATGTTGTCAGCTGAAATGGCGTCGTTTTTGGTCTGTCTTTGTTGATGGCTTCTGCTAAGTCCTTGAACAAGCTCAAACAGCACCCATCGCCATCGCCGAGAGGGAGAGAAAGAGAGAGAGAGAGAGAGAGAGAGAGAGAGAGAGAGAGTGTGTGCGCGAACAAAGTATTTATACGTGTGAGGAAAGGAGCCTGGTTTGAAGCCGCCACCGTAACTTTGCTGCGCCACCGTTGGATATTGGAGGCATCATCCAGATTTTGCCGCGTTGTTTGCTGATCTGTCGACACGTGGCTTCTGGCACGTGGCGCTGAATCAAAAGTGACTCCTGAAAATCGCAGTGTCTGAATGGATAGTGAGAACAAGGAAAAATTCAAATTTTCAAATTTGAATAAAATACTGTTTGAAGGAGAAAAAAAACCTTTGAAACTTAATATAGAAATGTTTATTATCAAAGTTTTAGGCATGGCCAAGCTCTCTTCGACACGAACTCTATTGTTCCACATAGTCGTCATGAGGAGCTATTTGAGCGATGTGTTGCACTGTCTTATGGTCGCAAGGAGAAGCGTTGCTAGATGCTTAGAAATCACACTAGGGCTAGCATAGTCTGATCCACCCATTGCACTCTCTTCTTATAGCTTGCTTTTTTTTATGGTACTCAAGCATGTTCTACTATCTTAACTTCTTTCTTCAACCCTGTAACTCCTAACTCCTGGTGTACATTAAATCACACATCAGCGAAGTGGGCTGAGTCTCATTGCTGAATGTCTAAAATTATAAACATCAAACTCTAAATAGGAACTACTTTTTCCATATTGTTTGCTTCTTGTTGACTTACATACAAGACATATCCTTCAACATTGCTAGCGTATACATGAAGCATAACTTTCAACACTAGATTTTTTGCTCGTTCATCTAGGAATGATTGGTTGATACTTAGACAATAGCTTACCTATAAACAACTTAACAAACTCTTTATGCTTGTTACAGTTCCCTAGGTTGAAAACAAATCAGGCTACTAAGGCCATTGACCCTTCGGATCTTTTATCTTTATGGACCTTAGGCTACTATGGTGTAGCGCAGGCATCCCAAAGGGAGCCGGGAACCACGACTTAGCTTCCCAGCCTTCAACTCTTGGCATCCAAACCCACTTGACATACAAGCAGCCAACTCGCCAACAACGATCAGACTTAACCAACTTGAAGTTCCGAAAACCAACATTGAGATCCAACCTGGCGCCATGCCAGATCGGGGGTCCCGACGTGGGTGACTTCCCTCCAAGCAAGCCGCCCGACATACATCAAACTTAACCAACTCGAAGCTTCGTTACAAACGAGTAACATCCATTCCAAGCAAGCGGTCTGACTTACATCAGACTTAACCAACTGAAAGCTTCGTCACGAGCGCTGGAAGCCAACCTGGCGCCACGCCAGACTGGACAGCCATAAACAGGTAACGTCCACCCAAGCAAGCCATCCAACTCAGCCGACAGGTTAGAGCCCGTTCCCCAAGAGCTTAACCCATTCACGTTCATGCAAAGAACACTCAGAACCACAAGCCGCGACAGATATGGAAACAACCAGTTCTTTGGACCAAATGGTCCTGACAGCATACTGCTGGCGCCACGGACCGAATGGTCCCGACGGCATACCGCTGGCGTCCCGGGATACGACCCTCAGCTATGTGCCAAGTTAAAAATTTTGAAAGCGGCCTTACAACTGGCGCTTTTACCGAACACTGAAACCCAGAAGGTAATCAGAGTCAGTTTGAGGAAAATCCCACTTTATTGATAAATCTGAGAAGGTTACATTTCAAGTGTGTGACCGACCCTAGTCTCCGGGGCGCTAGCATGCCAAGGCGAGAGCCATGACAACATTCCAGCAAGGGAGGCTGAGACTTGGTTGGAGCTCGCCCTGAGTCGCAACCCGCACTCCCCTATAGTATTGGTGTGATTCGGCACACCCCCTCATACCAAGCACTCTACCCAAGCTGGTAAAGCACGTTTTTCTCTCTCTAGGATTTTCTCTTTCTAGAAAGTCATTTTCTCTCTCTAGATTTTATTGATCCCCAGGCTTCCTTTAATCATGCCTAGATCGTGTGAGGTGATTGCACATCGATTTGAGCTCTCTGGACTTCGCTAGAACCGATCAAAGATTTTCAGCCATAGGAACTTGGCGCCGGCTGGATTCTGGTCACAGTGGCGCCGGGAGCGACGCCGGCGCCGTTGGCGCCGGGAGTAGCAGGGGCGCTGCTGGCGCCGGGGACATAGCTGGCGCCGATGGCGCCGGAAGTAAAGCTTGTAAAGGTAGCTTTACAACATCCACCCCACCTTTATAAAATCTGATGTCCTCATCAGATGTCAGATTAAAGTAAAGGTGTCTCCCAATTAAAATAACTATACATTTAAGCTACTTGGCACAGTACTCAATTTACTGGCCACTTTTTATTAACATTGAAACTGGCACACCACAAGTCGGAGGCTCAGCTCTTTGTACTGAAAAATTACATAACTTGAAAATATATCTTTGTCTGGGAAAAGCGTAGATTTGATATCGCTTTCGTAAAACCCGAGAACCTTATTAACTGGTGACAGAGGCCTTTCTTTGAAATGTTCGCCCCTGTCGCTTCTGACTTTCGACTTTGGAACTCCTTTGAGCTCCTGATTTGTCCTTGATGCACTTTGTGTTGAGCTCCCTGAGCTCCAGATTTGTTCAGTTCCGCACAAGTATCAAGGCTCCCTGAGCCGAAGGATTTATCGTTTGATTGCATACTTTATGGTCCACTTCGTGCCTTGTTGCTTCTGCACCTTGATTTCTCTCCTTGTCCCAGCCTGATCTTGATACTTTTCCATCTTGGCTCTTTAAGGTAGGCAAAGATTGAGTACTCCGCAATGCACCTCTCACTTAGCTTGAAGTAGCTCTTTGAATCAGCCCAAATGTAACCATTGACCTCGTGGAAAGCCAAAGGGTCGCACCAGTTTGATCCGCATCCGAACTATCTCTTCGCGTTTGTTTGAAGCACCATGTCCGTCGCGCAAAACTTGACTTTCACAATTCCATCACTGGTCAGTTGCCTCACAGTCAAAACAAGAAGTGTACATCGAGCTTGGCTTCAAGTAGCTCTCTTTGAATCAGACACATGCACCTAGAGTTTGCACTAGTCCGATCTCAACGTGAACTGTCCCTTAGCGTCCGTTCGAAATACCAAGTCTCTCATGCAAGACTCAACTTTCTCAGTTCCTTCATTGATCAGCTGCCTTAGACGTAACACAAGCCAGCGTACTCATATGTTTCCTCATCATTGCTGGTCCAGAGAAAGCCTATAACAAACTTTCCTTTCCACAACAAAAACTTGTCAACTTATTAGGTCCAAAGTTCGCCAGTCTCCTCGTGTGAGTATGGCTAGGTCACCTTGAATTTGCCCCCATTTTGATCAACTTTAATTCAAAATTTGCCCCAAGAGAGAGGTGTGTGTGATAGTTCCCCTCCACTTAATAAATCAGCTGATCGGACTTTAGAGTAGAGTTCTTCGGACAAAAAGCCTTTCCAACACTTTGCTTCCCATCTGCTAGGATTATGGCTCGATCCAACTTGTTGCCAATCTCTGAAGAGGATCCTAGTCTTTTCCCCTTTGAGGAAAAACCCAACTGATACTGGATATCACCCATGCTCAGTGAGTTTCAGTTCCGAAGGTGGCCGTCCCAAAATGAAGACCAACTGCTCCATAGAAGATCTCCCCTGAAATTGCCCTTTCCAACTTTTGACTTCCTGCTTGCGTCTGGTGGGCGTTGTCGCAAATGAAACTAACCCAAGAAATAGGCTAGCCATCCATCCTTTGCAAACATTGAATCGTTTCGTTGTCGTTCACGTGTGAGTACTTGAACTGCAAATCCGCCCCACAGATTCTGTAGTCCTCTTTGTTTGATGGTATCAGCCTTCAAAAGAAAAGGTTCCTTCTCGAGCCATCAGCTCCTTGTATCACAAGCAATCATGCAAACCAGGCAAAGCACGAGTACTAAGACTCACCACGAATACATACAAGTAAGACACTCAGGCAGGTTTACTAACAAGTAACAAAGACAAGGTCCCCCTTTGAGATGGTCCTGCCAACGGACCTTTGCCTGGCCGCGCCCATACAAATCGATCACAGAATCAGCCCACATAGGACACCCCTCCAACCATCCGTGCTTTCACCATTAAGCAGCACATTGCCTCAGTCACGCCCCACCACTTTTTGGTCGATAGCCCTTATAGCTAAACGATCGGCAGCTATCCTTGAATATACCACCCCCGTGGACGCACCCGTGCTTTCACCGTTAGGCAGCACATTGCCTCAGTAACGCCCCCACCAAATTTAGTCGATAGCCCTTATAGCTAAACGATCGGCAGCGTACCCCCCCAATCGTGGACGCACCCGTGCTTTCACCGTTAGGTAGCACATTGCCTCAGTAACGCCCCCACAAAATTTGGTCGATAGCCCTTATAGCTAAACGAATGGCAGCTATCCTTGGAATATACCACCCCCGTGGACGCACCCGTGCTTTCACCGTTAGGCAGCACATTGCCTCAGTAACGCCCCCACCAAATTTAGTCGATAGCCCTTATAGCTAAACGATCGACAGCATGCCACCCAAATCGTGGACGCACCCGTGCTTTCACCGTTAGGCAGCACATTGCCTCAGTAACGCCCCCACCAAATTTGGTCGATAGCTCTTATAGCTAAACGAACGGTGGTCATCGTGAATATGTCACCCCGCACCCCACAAGGCACAGACCGTGCTTACACCATCCTAATGGCAGCACATTGCCTCATCTGTCCTACGTGCAGACGGCGCCAGGCCCGAACCGCGGAAACTGACCGTGCTTACACCTCAAGGGCAGCACTTTGACTCATCAAGCCCCCGTCCTGCCAACCACCCCGACCGTGGACGCACCCGTGCTTACACTGTGGGCAGCACCTTGCACAACAGTTGTCTTGATGAACCCCAAACCGTGGCCATTTCCGTGAGATTCGCATAGCTGACCGGCCAGTCGGCTCTGATACCACATGTAGCGCAGGCATCCCAAAGGGAGCCGGGAACCACGACTTAGCTTCCCAGCCTTCAACTCTTGGCATCCAAACCCACTTGACATACAAGTAGCCAACTCGCCAACAACGATCAGACTTAACCAACTTGAAGTTCCGAAAACCAACATTGAGATCCAACCTGGCGCCATGCCAGATCGGGGGTCCCGACGTGGGTGACTTCCCTCCAAGCAAGCCGCCCGACATACATCAAACTTAACCAACTCGAAGCTTCGTTACAAACGAGTAACATCCATTCCAAGCAAGCGGTCTGACTTACATCAGACTTAACCAACTGAAAGCTTCGTCACGAGCGCTGGAAGCCAACCTGGCGCCACGCCAGACTGGACAGCCATAAACAGGTAACGTCCACCCAAGCAAGCCATCCAACTCAGCCGACAGGTTAGAGCCCGTTCCCCAAGAGCTTAACCCATTCACGTTCATGCAAAGAACACTCAGAACCACAAGCCGCGACAGATATGGAAACAACCAGTTCTTTGGACCAAATGGTCCTGACAGCATACTGCTGGCGCCACGGACCGAATGGTCCCGACGGCATACCGCTGGCGTCCCGGGATACGACCCTCAGCTATGTGCCAAGTTAAAAATTTTGAAAGCGGCCTTACAACTGGCGCTTTTACCGAACACTGAAACCCAGAAGGTAATCAGAGTCAGTTTGAGGAAAATCCCACTTTATTGATAAATCTGAGAAGGTTACATTTCAAGTGTGTGACCGACCCTAGTCTCCGGGGCGCTAGCATGCCAAGGCGAGAGCCATAACAACATTCCAGCAAGGGAGGCTGAGACTTGGTTGGAGCTCGCCCTGAGTCGCAACCCGCACTCCCCTATAGTATTGGTGTGATTCGGCACACCCCCTCATACCAAGCACTCTACCCAAGCTGGTAAAGCACATTTTTCTCTCTCTAGGATTTTCTCTTTCTAGAAAGTCATTTTCTCTCTCTAGATTTTATTGATCCCCAGGCTTCCTTTAATCATGCCTAGATCGTGTGAGGTGATTGCACATCGATTTGAGCTCTCTGGACTTCGCTAGAACCGATCAAAGATTTTCAGCCATAGGAACTTGGCGCCGGCTGGATTCTGGTCACAGTGGCGCCGGGAGCAGCAGGGGCGCTGCTGGCGCCGGGGACATAGCTGGCGCCGATGGCGCCGGAAGTAAAGCTTGTAAAGGTAGCTTTACAACATATGGCCATTAACCCTTTGGATCTTTTATCTTTATGGACCTTAGGCAAGCCTACTATGGGAAATACTTTTCCATTTCATTTATCAGCCTTCTCATGGTTATTTTAACATACTTGCCAAGACACTCTATTTCTTAAACTTTTTTGGCGACTATCACATATCGGTGGATGTCCATTCTCATACTAGCCAGAGCAAATGCCTCCCAAGAAATATAAATCTATAGTTTCTAAAAGTGTCCCTAACATTATTTAGTTCAGGTGCCTATTTATCAAGGACACACACTATATTTCAATAAAGTGACTTATGATGAAAAATTGAGTCCAACCAAATCCTTGCTTACTGATACCCTCAACCACTTTGGTATGCTTGGGCACACTTGAATTTTCAACATCATCTGACGTTTATTTGGATCTTGAGTCCTAAACGTATCTTTTGGACTCACCTTCTAGAAGTCTTGAATCCTCAACATTTGCTTTTGTACTTTTAGATTCATTCGAATCCTCTCAACATTTGCTTGGATAAGATGTCGTCTTTTCTAGCTCTAAGAAATAGGCTTAGGTTATAGACTTCCATCTTGGAATACTTTCCAAATTGGATTTGATCTGAGAAAATACTCTTATTTTCTCCTCAAAGATTCACATAACTACTTGCAAGAACTCATCTCAAGGCATTCTTTTATTTATATATGATAAACAGTCCTAGTCTAGACAATTGAGCTTTCAGACCTCTAAGCTTGGCTACTTTTACTCTCAGGATTAGCCCTAGTCTTAAATTGAGACTTGAACTAAGCACTATAGTGATTTCTTGTCTCAAAGGTATAAACTTATAGAAAAGAGTTTCTTTTGGGTTAGCTTGCTTTCGAAGCTATTGAGTTCCCGTTCTAAGATCAAACAACCCCTATTGCAAGGTTCTATCAAATGGCTAATATTTATCAACAACCTTTAGTAGCAGTATTGTAATCAGGAGTATCTACTGACTCCTACTATCATGGACTTCATTTCCCTTCCCCTTAAGAAGTTTTGCCATCCCTAGCAAATCATATTTAGACCGGATGCTCTTCTCATGAGAGCGAATGCTCTAATCATGAGAGTCTTAATTGTAATTAGATTTTGAACTTATCTAAATCTTTCTGATAGTGTTAACACAATAGTGACTGGTCTAATCATTTTTCTTTTGGCTTTGACCATTTGAGTGCATGCTAATTCTATCTAAAGAGGTGACATGACTCTCTTATCTGATTTGTTGTTAGATAATAATATTGTTTACCCTCAACCTTCTGAAGAAATTCGGCTGCATAATCAATATCAAAGTTCCAATTAGGTATCTTACACTGAATCTATCCAAAATTACTTTCGGACCAAACCTCATTTCTATACCACAGTTGGTTCTCTTCCATAAAAACTATGCAACCTACAGATTCCCAAATAGAATTTTATTCCACCACTTCACCCCTCCTTTTAAAGAAATTATATGAAAGTTAGCTGGAAAGATGATATATGAAAATATCTAAATCCAAGAAAAGTCAGTAATAAGTGCATTCTCTCTCTCTCTCTCTCTCTCTCTCTCTCTCTCTCTCTCTCTCTCTCTCTCTCTCTCTCTCTCTCTCTCTCTCTCTCGTGAAAATTGGCAAAAGCAAACTTGATCAAACATTGTAAATATCATAATGACTTGTAAGCCCATGAGTAGAAGCTTAAATAATAATAAATAGCTTAAACTTAGATTTTGAACTTAGACTTAGGAAACTTAAGATTAAAAATATTTTATCTTAAGTTTTCCTAAGTTAAGAAACTTTGAAGTTCTAAATCCTAAGTTAAAAGTTCTAGAAAGGCTAGAAACATATTAGTCCCATAAGTTAGTAGATACTTATGGAAGACCCTCCTTGCCATAAAAGGAGAGGTATTTGCCTTGTAAACAACACTCTGAGATTATGCTAAATTGCTCTCTCTTTGAGATTATCATTCTATTTCTTGGTGTTGCCATTGGAAGGTGCATAGCTTGAGGGAAGGTGCTCGGGCCTCCTCTTGCCTCCTTTCATTGGATTATTGTGGCATGTTTCTATTGGTTTATTTAGTTAGCCGAAATTTATCTTTCAAACCCTCTGGGTGTTAATTTAGGTCTTAGTCTAGCAATCTTGCTAGTTGGGTTTGCCTTAGCAAAGATTTTTATTGTTGTTTCAAATTAGCTTTATTTTCATTTCGAACACTAGTTGGGTAAGTCTTAGTGCTCTCATCTTTGTTAATTATGTCCATATTTTCGTTGAAGCTTGTTGTAGAAACTTAGAAAGTGGACGAATCTCTACATCCCTATACTACACTCGTAAGTAGATCTAGCCACCACACGAACTAGAAATACTTCCAACATTGGCGTCGTTGTCACTTTTTAAGTATTTTTTACCTAGCTTCTTCTCTTTTTTGTTTTCTTGCTTCCGTGTTATATGTTTGTTGTTTGTCTGTCTCTATCTACCAACAAACAACACGAGTCATCTCTCCAGATCCTACACGAGCTGCAGAGCAACTTATCAAGCCGGGGGGAAGCAACAAAGGAGTCAACTTGGGCATTTTCTTGAAAAGAAGTGACCCAAGTGACCTTTTTTGGTATATCAGAATTCGTCAGCCTGTCTGTAGCCCTAACAGACTCTAATCTTTCATTTTATCACCTCCATAAATTCTAACCACGGTCAGATTCTGAGAAAACTGCCTAATATACTGTCAAAATCCCTTATTTTTCACCCAAATCTTTGTCCTAGAATTCGTCGGCTTCATTGAGGCTAGATCTCATCAATATCAGTCCTCCAGCAATTCCGCGAATTCTATCTCAGAGATTTTGCCTGTTTACTGTCAGAAAGTCACATTTTTTCCCATATTCCCTATCTATCAGTCAAACCTCTCTATTAGCATTCGCCATCCAGCCTAAGAAATCGTTTTCAAAGAGTACGATTTCCCTATCCTACCCGCAAATTCTGAAAGTACAATTTTTTTCCAAAAAATCTAAAAAAATCACTACTTTGACATTCAGAACTCCCTATCAGAATTTGCGAGTATTACAGTTTGATTTATCTACCTCTCCACGATTTCTCAACCTGTTCGCGAATTCTATCATGACCAGAAAGACTAGTTTTTTGTCCTACACTATCAATTCTGCAAGCAAACTGCCTTTTTGCCAAGTACAATACTAACCTGCTCATCTGTATTCTGTATCATGTCTCGTGACTATGCTGAATCTTCTAATCCGGCTCCTCCACGACTAGAACGAAGAATTCCACATATCGATGCACCAAAGTACGATGGAGAATCTGACTCAGTCCGATTTCTCCAAGAATTTGATAATGCATGCCATTTTTATGGAGATACCTTTGAAACTGAAAAGCTTCGCCTATTTCTCGTACTCTATGGAACTGCCAAGGAGTGGTACTTGAATCATGAAGCTCTTGATCTTGCTTCTTGGACCACCCTCAAGGACGCTCTCATCAAGCGTTTCAAACCATCCAAACTGACTTAGAGCCCGTTCATTCAAATTACCCATATCAAGATGTGTTGCGAAGATTCTGTTTGAAACTACATTGAGTGTTTAAATGTCTCAAAGTAGAATGTGTTGATGAAAATATCACCGAACGTATGGCCATAAAACTATTCTTGGTTGGATTGCCTAAAAACATCTATCGTGAACTCAAACCAGTTGACCTTTATGATCAACTTAAAAATGTGATCACCGATGCTATTCGTGAGGACGACGAAGGTTCCGATGATGACTTTGACCATCGTGAAAAGAAATCTAAGAATCCGGACCGTCCTAATCACCCGAAGTCTGACAATAATGCTCAATCTTCTGAACTTCTACATCAGATAAAAACCTGGCAAAAAGCTCAACAATCTCATATGGATAAACTGACGAAGGGTCCTCGACCACCAACTTTGTATTTGAACCATACTAGTCCAACCACGAAAAAGGTCAGTATATTAAGTCTACTGATATCATAAACGAGTCACAGTCTAGCTACCATTGATTGTGTGAATGTCGATTACTATGCTCAGCATCAGGATAATTGTACCTCTCCACTCCCAATCGATCATGACCAATTCCTTGAACTGGATACACCTATCATCAATATCAATTTAATTGATATCCTTCCACACCATGATGAGTTACTAAATGTTGCATGGCTACCTACTAATGAATTAAACGATTTATTCATCGATGACAAGAATGTCTTACGAATCCAGAATTGCCCAGAAGATTTGGACCTTTCCTGATATTCAGATCCTCAATTACATGGAGGCCCTTCCACTTAGGACCTATCCGCAACATGCTTCCAAGGTGAAACCAGTTGCCAAGGTTGCAATTGAAAAGCCTGAGACAAAATTCTACTGTCCCAAATGCCCACACTATCCATGGGATCTCTGTGAGGAGGAGACCATCTTTCAAATTGATGATGAGATCTTCCATGACGTACCAACCGTCCCTCATCCACACACATCTCCACCACCAAAGCCTCAACCACGTGGTCATACTATAAAAGAGAAAATGAAAAAACCGCTTCAAATTCAACCGCCTGGTGACCTCACAATTGTTAGGAAAGTTCATGAGATTGCCTTTGTTCCTACACCAGCCTCTAAACATTCCCACTTACCATCCCAGTAGGAAAAAGGCAAGGCCCCCCTCGAATCTCCAACCCATGATGTTCATGCATACTTTAAGGACTATATGATCGAGGATGTCACAATCCAATTATCCCAAGCTCAACGTGAGCCAACTGGTAATTCACCCTACGAAGGCCCTGCACAAACTATAATCCTTTCTCTGAGTGAGCCAAATGAAACCAACGAATATCTTGTGCACGTCGGAGCTCATCTCAATCGCGAACAACGCAGACGACTTGAGAGGCTCCTGCGAAAATATCAACATGTCTTTGCCTGGACCTATAAAGACATGAAAGGCGTCTCACCCCAAGTAGTTGTGCATCGTATCCCGCATAAACCGGGTGTGAGGCCCACTACTAGTCGTCCATACATATGCAATCCCATCTATAAGGCCAAGATCAAAGAAGAATAACAACGCCTCTTAGATGCAGGATTTATCTATGAAATCAAACATACTGAGTGGGTCTCCCCAATTGTCATCGTTCCCAAGAAAAATGGAAAACTCCGAATCTATGTCGACTTTAAAAAACTTAACGTCGTCACCGACAAGATCATTTTCCATTACCTTTCGGAGAATCCATCTTAGAAAATCTCGTAGGAGATGAGGCTTACTCCTTCTTACATGACTTTAGCGGATACAATATGATCCAAATCGCTGAAGAAGATCAAAATAAAACCGCTTTTGCCATAGAATGGGGAACCTTCTACTGGAAAGTCATGCCCTTGGTCTCTGCAATGCTCCTAGCATCTTCCAATGTGTTATGCAAGCAGCCTTTTCTCAGCAGATGGGCGATACCTTAGAGGTTTACTTGGACAATTTAGGAGCACATTCCGAAGAAACACGCCATCTGTCTATGCTCAAAAAAAATTTTATCCAATGTCAATGCTTCGACATCTCTCTTAATCCTGAAAAATGCCATATCTGGGTAACACATGGTATTGTGTTAGGACATATTATTTCCCGAAATGGCATTGCCACTGATCCTGAAAAATCCTTATCATTCAAAATCTATTGGAACCACATACATAACGTCAAGTTTACTTTTTCCTTGGCCATGCCAACTACTATCGGTGCTTTATTTTTTATTTTGCTAACAAAGCACGCTTCATCTACAAAGTAGTTGTAGCTTCCAAATGGACGAATGAACAACGGTTCGTATTTAATCAACTCAAAGAAGCCCTTACCAATGCACCCATCCTTCGGGCTCCTAACTAATCTAAAAAATTCCATGTGCATACTGATGTATCCAAGTATGCCATTGGAGCAGTGCTCACCCAACCGGGAGAATTCAAAAAGGACTACCCAATCCATTTTCTTAGTGGACAATTGATACCTGTTGAAGTCAATTATACTACTGAACGTGAAGCCTTGGCAATGGTATATGCGGCTCAGAAGTTTCGCCATTATCTTCTAGAAAAAAATTTTGCGTTCTTCATTGATCATCAAGCACTGTTATATCTCATCAACAAGACCTGCACCACAGGCCGTATTACTAGATGGATCCTATTACTGCGAGAATTTGATTTTAGAATCATGGTTTGTAAGGGAGTTCAACATTTTCTAGCAGACCATCTATCCCGAATCCCTAACCTTCCTACCCCTGATCAAGGCATCAACGATGATTTACCAGATGCAATCCTTTTCCAAGTTGACTCTACACCTATATGGGCTAAGAAAATATTTAACTTCAGGGCAGATGGATCCTTCCTTCTCTAAACCTGAACAACGTGCGTTGGTCCCCAAAACTAAATCGTATACATTAATTACAAGACAACTCTACAAGCAAGGGTTAGATGGAATCATCCGACGATGTCTTACTGAAGGTGAAATATCCTCTGTAATTTCTCTCACTCATGAAGGTATTGGTGCAGGCCATTTCTCTTCTAAAACAACTGCTAAGAAAATCCTCTTGGCCAATTTTTGGTGGCCAACACTCTTCAAGGATATGCACAATTACACTAAGGCCTGTGATGTCTACCAACGCACAAAACGCTTTCAAAAGACCGACTACATGCCTTTACACCCTGTAACCACTCATCAAGCTTTCCAGAAATGGGACATTGATTATGTCGGACCTATTAGTCCTGCTGCTCAACACACACAATCTCGTTACATCATAGTAGCTACGGAGTATTGCACCAAACGGGCGGAAGCAAGAGCTATTCTCAATGCTGACGCTCATTCTATCGCAAAATTCTTATATGAACAGGTTATAGTTCAGATGTCCTAGAGCTTATTAGTGATAGAGGTACACATTTCCTTAACTCTGTCATAGCAGATCTCCTTTCAAAAAATTTTGTGGTACATCGCAAAAGTTCCCCATACTATCCACGATGCAATGGCCAGGCGGAATCCACCAATAAAATCCTATGTGGAATTCTCACCAAAACCGTCGAATCCAGCCGATCTCATTGGGAACTCAAACTCCATGCTGCTCTCTGGGCTTATCGCACCACCCCTTTCCAGCTAATATATGGCCAAGAAGTCGTTATGCCTATGGAATTCCATATCCCCTCCCTTCGAGTGGCCTATAACCTTGAGCTTAATACTCAACAGAATCTAGCAAACAAGTTATTCCATCTGGAGCAACTTTGTGAAACATGATGGATCAGCATCCATGCTCAACAAGTCCACAAACGACGACAAAAAGCATGACATGATCGATCATTGAAACTTAGAGACTTCCAGGTTGGAGATAAGGTCCTACTATACCAGGCCAAAGCCTTCAAAGGCAAACTGAAATTTTCTAACCAAGGACCTTACGTCATTAAAAAAATCTTTGCCTTTGGATATGTATAACTCCAAACCTTTCAAGGCGATCTCCTCGACACTATGGTCAATGGGAGCCGACTGAGAAAGTACAATGAACCCTGTTTTTTATCTTGATATGTATTAGTTGTTTTCTTTCCTATTGTTCATCTTTATTTTTTTATTGTCTGCCTGCCTGCCATTTCGACAAAATTTTTGATGTGCTTTCTTGTTCAAACCATCAAGATACTATCAAATCAGGTATACCAACAGTCTTCTCTAAGAAAACCACAAAAGCCATTAGTTTCAGAAGAATTATTTCACACCATCCCAGATAGAATTCGCCTGACCCCTTTTTTACAGTGCACGATTCATTTTTGGTCTCCGCGAATTCTGTCTCAGAGACAAAAATTTCTAAAATTAAAAAAGGTAGATTTTTTTCATCAGATATCCACTATCAGAATTCGTAGACAATTCGCTGAAGCTCAAAAAGATTCCCACGATTTTCCTGCTATCTCTGCGAATTCTGATCAGACAAAGTTTTGCACTGTCAAACGTTTCTTTTGGCATAAAAAATCACTGACAAGAATTTGCGGACCCTCATAACATTGCCTTGAAATTCGCGACCATCATTACCAAATCGTGGACACTAAGGACGATTTTTGAGTGAAGTTGCGAATTCTTGCCAAAAAAAGTCTATATATAGACTCCACCCTTCTCTCCACGAATTCATTTTAGATTGCTGCTCTCGAGTTCATGCCAAAAATTTTCAAATTTTTCAAAATTCTTAGAGCAATCTAAAATCACTGCTATTATGGCCTCCCGCAATTCCTCGCTCAGTTTGCATCGCCGTAAACCCCCGCGCCCTTATTCAGGAGATATTTTTATGATTTGTATCAAGAATTACGCCGAGTAGCTCACCTTGGCCAAGAATATCCTCACAAACCTTGGCTTTGATCTAACTCTTTTCCGTGACCAGCAGAGCGAGAGCCTAATCCGAGTGGCCTACTCCACCTATTCGGATGAATTCCAAACTTTTAGGCTTACATCTAAGAGTGGCAGCTATACCATCATCAACGTCTCTCCTAGGGATCTCCAGAGCATTGGCTTCCCTAATTTCAGAGAGACAATCCATGGCAATGGCACCAGCTATGATGCCAAGTACTTTACAAAGTTTCTGAAAGTGGATGGCAAAACTATTGCCTAAACCAATGACGGGATCGCCATACGCCTCGTCACGGATCCCAGTCTCCTGGAGATTTAACTGCCACTTGTAGGCCATGGGCCCTAAGGAAAGACTGGCCTCAATTGCTTGCAAATGGTCAGGGGACTGGGATGATGCATGGATGAATTCTATAAATGGATCATCCAGGCACACTCTACATGATGCTCTGTCGATGAGATGAATGATTTTGAGCCTCTCAGTTATGCCATCATTCTGGTTGTAACGACTATTTTGTTGTGCTTCAGTGTAATATAGCAGCAGCACGCTTTTCTATCTGTGTATAACGTAGATGAATGCTTGTTGTGATTTGAATGCACTTTATTGCTATTTGATAACAATTGTTCACTCATTCTGATCAGAATATGGACGTTTACGACTCCTCAGCTTCTGATCAGACGATGGTTGTCTTTGACGCCTGAGGAACTTGCGTTGTCATATTGTTCTTTCAATCTATTTCAGAACTAAACTTCTGATTAAATCCATTTTTAGTAGTACCACATATAAACCATTTCTAATCTCTTCGGTGGACTGTACTCTTTTATGTATTTTTGTGAGTATGAACTAGTTTATAAGATCTTGTTGGGCAACAGAACATTTAAGCTGGATTATACTTAGCATAAACATTCTATTAGACTGTTTTTGCATCTAGCAGCCCATTGCAATGAGAGAGTTGTTCCGCAAATATTCCTGCTCTCTTCTCCATTCATGTTCTCCATACTCCCTTGCCCCATCAGATTGGTATCAAAGCATAGCTCAAATGAACTGTGAGATTAAGTTTGTTCCATTTGTATTAATGTTAACATGTCTCCTATTGGTAGCTCTTCGTCTTCATCATCCAACAAAGATAGAATCTTTGACAAGTTCAATGGTTCTAACTTCTACATATGGAAGTTAAAACTCCGGATGATGTTGATAGATAGAGATCGTAGAAGGTTTTGACCTGAAATCAAAAGATGGTGATCAAGCAAAGGCATGGAAGATCAAAGATCATAAGGCCTTAGCATGTATCACACTCAATATGGCCGACTCCCAAATATCCCATGTTACTACATGCAAAACCTCTAAGGATGCATTACATTTGTTATCAAATCTCTATGAGACTCATGATGTAACCATTAGGTTGCACCTTAGAAGGAAGTTCTTTACTTTTAGCATGTCTAATTCTACTGCCATCACTTCTCACATCAACAACTTTAAATCTTTATTGGATCAGTTATCAGTTGTAGGATGTGCTATTCAAGATGATGATGTCATTATGACCTTGCTTTCTTCTCTTCCAAAGTCGTATGAGCACTTTGTGGTGTGATCTCCACACAACCCGACCTCACTCTTCAAAAAGAAAAAAATGTGGAGAAAGACCAGCAACTTGTCCATCAAAGACAAATCGATGGCCCTGTACACCAAGAAGAAAGATTATTCGAAGGGCAAGAATCAAGTGCAGCAGCAGCAACAACAGAAGCCTCACACTCAAGGTGAGAATAGTGGATCGCGCAAGAAGCTTTTCTGCAGATATTGCAAGAGAGCCAATCACGATATCAAAGAGTGTCATATCCACATCTATAATGAGCAAAGAAGCAACAACAACAGTAGCCAGATTTCTCCAATGCGGCATAATTCAAGGAGCAAGATACACATCTGTTAGTGGCTTATAGAAGTGGCAACGAAGACCACGATAGCTGGTACCTGGACAGTGGTGCTACCCAACACATGACTTCTCCCAAAGAATGGTTTACCAAGTATGCAGCTTACAATAGAGATCAATTCATCTACCTCGAAGATTCAAGCACCATACGCGTGGAAGGCAAAGGGACAGTCAAGATTGCATTCAAAAATGATCTCTCTATTTATTTCACCAATGTTCTTCACGTACCTCAGTTGTCAAAGGACCTGTTGTCAGTTTCGAAGATGACTGATGAGGGCTACACTGTTACTTTCTCATCTGAGCAGTGTACAATCTTCGATGAAGATACTACTCTGACTTCATGCACTAGAATCAGAAATCTTTACATACTCTCTGATTTAGTTGCAATAGCTAGCGTCTCTCATGAACATGTAAACGATAATGCTATTATGTGGCATAGTCGATTTGGACACGTGAATACAAGATCACTTTCCTATATGCATTGTAATAATTTAGTCGATGGATTACATTTTTCTTCTTCATTGAATAGGAAATATTTCTTTTGTGAATCATGCATCTATGGGGAGCACTCTAGAAACAAGTTTCCCAAATCACATTCCATCAAAGCAAAGCATGTATTGCATCTTGTACATAGTGATTTTTGTGTTCCAATGCCAACTCCGTCCTTAGGAAATGCAATCTATTTTATCACTTTCATAGATGATTATTCTAGATGGTCTACAGTCATGTTCATTAAGCACAAATCAGAAGCCTTTGAATGCTTCAAGAGATTCAAGGACATGGCTGAGACACAAACGTCTACAAAAGTGAAAGCACTCCGAACTGATGGTGGCAGCGAATACCTCTCTAACGAGATGTCTGACTACATGGCTGAAATTGGTATTAGAAGACAATTCACCACTTCCTATTCACCTCAACAGAACAAGACTGCAGAAAGGAAGAACCGAACTCTTCTCAACTCAGCCAGATCCATGCTACATCAATCACATCTACTTGCGAAGTTTTGGACAAAAGCTACTACCACAGCCCATTACTTACAGAACAGATCTAGCACGAAAGCCGTCAACACAACAAAACTTCTTATGAAGTTTGGCATGGACACAAGCCTAGTGTCAACCATTTGAAAATCTTTGGTTGTATATGTTTTAATCACATTCCTAAACAGTTTAGGAAGAAGCTGGATCATAGGACAAATAAATGTATTTTCATTGGCTATCCTGATGAACATAAAGCTTACAAATTTTTATGATCCATCCACCAATGTAGTATTTGTCTCTAGGGATGTAATATTTCAAGAACATACATATTTTGATTTCAAACAACCATCGATAAACGATGCTATATCAATTCATCCTATTTTACGTAGCATGGAATGTTCCAACGATAATGTTTCTTCTATAGAACCTGCAGCTACAACTATAGAAGTCGAGCAGCCGACAATACCTATCATCAGACCAGACCAAGCCAGCTCGAACAGATCCAGAGAAATTCAAGAAGAAGCACCATCGCATCCTGGTCAACCAAACGTCTGTAGATCCTCACGGACTCAGATAGTAACTGAGAGGTATACACCTCAATCATTCTGGACTTCATCAGAAGAATCGGAGAGCCTAGCCGAAGCAATTAACTCCAAGGATGTTGTGAAGTGGCAAGAAGCTATGGAAAGCGAGTACAACTCACTTTTGATTAACCAGACCTAGACATTGGTCGACTTCCCCGCTCACTTCAAGAAGAAGATCGACTCTGATGATTCCATTGCTAAATGGAAAGCACGACTAGTGGCTAAAGGATTCACTCAAGTCTAAGGAATGGATTATCAAGAAATTTCCAGTCCTGTTGTCAAGATGCAGCAAAAAATTTATGTAGAATAGAGCATCGACACCCCTAAGTGTGTGAGGAACAATCCTTCGTACATTACTCCAGAGGGTGAGAGCCAGTCCGCAAGGAGGAGGAGGTTGAATAAAAAACGCAACACTGCGGCAAAGGGCATTATCATCTGCATCCATTGTTCGTGTTGTTGAGGATGCGACTGCATGTTCAACTGCAAGTTTGATCTCAAACTTGCATAGCGTCGAACATATGCTCATTGGTGATGTTGGTTTTGTAGGTAATTCATGAGAGATTGTCACCCCTGATCATGTTCGTAGAGATCCCACCTGTAGGACATTGGAGTTAGAGTCTAGATCGGAGAGGAAGAATAGATTAGAGCGAATGAGAAGAACAAAGAGGAGGCTTCTTCCTTATGAGTTGGAGCAGGTGCATGATGTTGTTAGTAGGGATGGAATTGATTCCACCACATTTGAAAGAGTTGCCGATGACACACATACTGTGGTAGACGTTGGTATGTCAGTAGAAAGATTGGGTTTACATGAGGATGTCTTGTTGAGTACATTCGAAATAGGGTCCATCACACATGTCGGTTCTTTGACAAGAGGTCTAGAAATAGGTGTAGGGATTTGTTTGACGTCTTTAGGTGCGGTTGCGACTTCGTCTATCCCCTTGGATCCGATGTCCAATGTTGACAATATAGAGATGGTTTGTACGTCGGTTAGAGGTAGAGAATCATTTGAGGGAGTAGATTCGATATCTGTTATATATGTTACGCCCGTAGAGATGCGTAACCATCCATCATATAGGACCCCTGGAAAGGAGTCAAGATTGGCCAAGGTTAGAAGAATGAGACGTAGATATGTTGCTAAGAGGAGATATTGGGATAGAGTAAGTGCGACAGTGAGAGATAGAGACAAAATTGAGAGGGTTGAACCGAGTTCAGTGGAGTTTGGTACACCTGAGGAAGTGCGTAGCCACCCTTCTTATAGGACCCCTGAGGCAGAGTCTAGATCTGCTAGAGCTAGAAGGATGAAGCATAAGAATGAATGCAAAACGAAGATTTTTGGGTAGGATTTTGCCTGCACATTCTGTAGGTAGGTTGTTGAGGTGGCCAGATCGTTTGATAGACCAATGTGTCCTGATTTGGGGGGGATGGAGTTTGTGTGTAGTCGTTGTTCAACCATGCAATGGAAAGCAAAAAAAAAATAGCTCTTTCTGTTGCATGAAAGGCGAGGTGCGTTTGCCTTTGATGCCATCACAGCCTCTTTATCTCCTTAATTTGTAAACGTCTTTGATGACGTGGGAGCTCATTTTAGAAAACACGTTCAGAGTTATAATAACTCCTTGGCCTTTGCATCTCTTGGAGTGAATCTAGATAGATCCACTGCCAACTCTGTAGGCGGCGCGTATACATTTAGAGTGTCTGGCCAATTGTATCATCATATTGGTGGTCTGTTGCCCTTAGATAGATCGTCGTTTTCGCATATCTACATCATGGAAGGTGATGATTTGCAATTAGATCAGAGATTATTTCTAAATCCCGACCTTAGGCGTGACGTTCTCTCCCTTTTGCAAAGCATGATGATGGATGTGAATCCATTCGTGCAACATTTTAAGAATGTTGCTCGAATCATGCGAGAGAATGTCGCAAAGGATATTCGACTTCGCATAGTGTCTAGTTGTTCACAGAGTAGAGCAAATAGACAGTTCAATGCTCCTACGAGCAATGAGATTGCAGTGCTTATGCCTATAGATGAGACCCGAGCGACGGAGTCCGTGATATCATATTGCACTCCCTTTAGGATGGTCTGCAGCATATCACAGAGTGTCATTCATCGTATGATGCCTTGTATTTTTTCCTCATCTTTCCTTACGGTACCTATGGGTGGTATCATGGGATTCCACATATGTGTATGAGAGATGTGACACGTGGTGATGATTATGATAGATGTGATGGTATACATTCAGATGCTCCTAAAGAGCAATTAGAGGGTGGACACAAAGTTGTCACCATTCGAGAGTTTTACAGCTACCATTTACAGGTACGAGCAGAGCATGTTTCACCTATATATTTGGGTGGAAGGCTATTGCAAGAGTATGTCTGTAACAATGGAGATAGATTTCGTAGAGAGATTCGTAGTGGCATCATTGATGCCCTTGGAGCTCATTCCGCCAGCGACATAGGACAGCGAATAGTGCTTCCATCGTCTTATATCGGTTCACCGCGTCATATGCATCAACAGTACCGGGATGCTATGGTCGTCGTTAGGGAGTTGAGTTCTCCCGATTTGTTTATCACAATGACAGCAAACCCAAATCATGCCCACCTATTAATTATATTGGAGGAACGGAGCAAACCCATCATTGTGGAGATTATGATTGTATTGTATGTGCATAGATTCCTGTGAGGGGGGATGATCCGGAGTTGTATGAGATAGTGAGGACCTGTATGGTGCACGGTCTATGCGGAATATCTTTTCCAAATGCACCGTGCATGAAGGATGGAAAATGCTCGAAGAACTACCCAAGGAATTTCATTGATGAAACAATGGTAGTGAATGGGTATCTTTCGTATAGGCGTAGAGACAATGAGAGAAGGTGAAGTCACATGGAATAGAATTAGATAACAGGTGGGTAGTACCGTACAACAGATGGTTGACACTACATTTTCAGTGTCACATCAACGTAGAGATATGTGTACATATATGTAGCGTGAAGTATTTGTACAAGTACGTGCACAAGGGACCATATATGATTACGGCAGCGGCTGTAGAGGGTGGTGGTCAGACAGTTGTGCCAGTCAATGAGATAGAACAATTTTTTATTGCTCGATATTTCTCTACAAGTGAGGCTTGCTGGCGACTGTTTGGGCTTTCTATGGGTGCTCATAAGCTAGACAGGAGTTGGTTTACTTTACTGAGGGAGCCGATTTAGAGGAGGTCATAAAACGTCATTCGAGTACCACTTTGACAATTTTTTTTGAACTGAATAGAAGTGGCGATTCAGAGGCCCGAGAGTTTTTGTACCAAGACTTGCCACGGTTTTACGTTTACAACAGGAGAGTGCAAAGGTGGACCCGTAGAATCAATGCACAGTCCATTTCGGCCATTGGACGTATGTATTTTGTCCATCCGTCCGAAGGAGAACGATTTTATTTGCGAGTTCTTTTGGCTCATGTAAGAGGTGCAAAAGGGTTTGAGGACTTGCGCACAGTTGATGGTGAGTCGTTTTTGTCGTTCAGAGATGCTTGCAATCACACCAACTTGGCGGTTAGATTGATGTGTCACATGCATTGTCACCAAAATTCCTCAAAATCAGCATTAGAGAAGGTCCCAATGTTAAAAGGGCCTCTTTTCAAAATTCTTTTTTCCTTTTTCTTTCACTTTTTATGTACATGTGGCCCCATTGTTTCTTGACGTAGTGGCTTCTATGTAACGCAACATTTGAGTCCACATTAAAAATGGCATAACCTAGTGGCTTCTATGTAACGCAACATTTGAGTCCACATTAAAAATGGCATAACTTTTTAGTGGTAAGTTTGTTTCAGCGGAGTTTAGTGCAATGGAAAGCGCTTTGACGAGCGCTTTCCAATAATATCTTACATGACATATTTTCGAGCTCGATTAAAAATTTATGGCAAGTCAAAGGTATTAGTTGAAAATAATGTTATAATTTTTTAATAATACAAAAAGGGATCTTTGGACGAGTTCTTATAAGGCCCTTTTGGAGCTCAAAACTCCCCTAGTGCCTATAATTTAGGACCTTGATTTTGAGGCTCAATTCGGCACCTCTAAGCATCTAAATGGACTTCAATCACCTTTACCTATGTACAAGAGTGTGTGACATTTGGCCATCCATAATGGTGCCACTTGGCAATAAACTACTGACTAGTTTCTACATATTTTTACAATGAAAGGACTATATATAACTAAAATCATGCTAAATTCGAAGACTATTCTACTTTCATCTAATTTGAACTCTCTAAATCATGCTAAATTCGAAGGCTATTCTAGTTTCATCTAATTTAAACTTTCTCTTATGAAATTTAGGAACAACTCTTTAATGAGCTATGGCTTTTGCCTTTGGTGGTTTGTGTGCCACCACCACATAAGACCTTGATCATGCTCTAGCAATCGGCCCTTATATAATGAATTATCATATAATGGAGATATCCACCTCTAATTGCCTACAATAATTTGATGAAGTTTCTCTATTTTGTTTAGTTTCTTGATTCTTGACTTTTTGTTTTTGAGTTCTTAGAGCTTTGACCATGTTAATTTAATTGTTTATGAATGGATAAGAACTTACGATGCTATGATTGGAACATGACACTTGTATTTATAATTTCAGATTTGATGTTAAAAGTTGAAATTCTTCGAGTCAGAATTTTGAAATTGTCAAGTTCATGTGATTTGTTCAAAATAACTTAGATCTTTGTTGAATTATTCTAAACTCTCTTTGTTAAAATAATCTCAAGCCTCCTCAGTCTAGACATTCATGACTACATAAACAAGTGTCATTTTTAGAAGATTTCCCAATGCTATTGGTACTACTACTGACGATGGAAGTATCGGAAAAAGGAAAAATTGTGGTGGATTGTGCTATAAAAAATTATGGAGATTGAAATAAAGTGGCTTGAGAACCCTAACTTGGGAGGTTAAGGGCATATCTCTATGTGGCACGTTCACCTGAGCAGTGTGCCATGCACTGACTCGGTGAACTCGTTCACCCATTCTCTCGAGTCTCTAGCACCTGGGAGAGCAAACTTGGTAATAAAGCATCAAAGCTAGCCAAATGAAATTCTTTTCCGCTGGTACACACACACTTTTGAAAACTTAAATTAAATCACTCCAAAGTATTGCTCGCTGGCAGGCAAACTAGATCATCTTTTACCAAGGTATAAATAAGTAGCACGCATGATGAAATTGAAATCATACTGGTGGGAAGTTTTTTGGTGGTTTCCGCAAAGGTCGAACAGGACCCAGCGGAACATGAAGATCAGTCTGACAAGATATTGCACGCAGAAAAGCTCAATGCCGCAAAGGAAACTGAAGGAAAGAAACCAGCTGTTGCAGGTCAAGATACAGAGTTGTTTTGAGGAGCGTCTTAGACAGAAAAACGTAAGCTGGAGAAAGATGAAGCAGAGAATAATTAATGTCCAGAGAGTAACCATCATTTATTGTCTTCTTCTATGCACAAAAAAAAATGCCATGTATTTTGCTCATTCATGTTGTTCAAAAATGGAGTAGCTTAAACAAAAGTTTTTCAGCACATCAACAGGAACGTACATCTACTCAGAAGTGTTCAAAGCCCTCTATATCTAGCTCGCATACTCTGTTGTAACACATAGCTGAGATTAGAACTTCCAAATCCATGTACTAGTATTGGCCTATTTCTTTCCTCCCAAGTTTTCAGAATAAAGCTGATCAATTTTGTACCTGCTCATCTAATCAACCTCCTCCATTCTACTACCCTCTGCATCGACATCTGTTTCCAAAGGAGGCATGTCAACGTCTGTCTCGGTTTCTGTGATATCATCATCAATACTCAATCCCAGTTTCAACATCCTGTGAATCCTGGCTCCAAAAGTGCTGGGATCATCCAAGCTGAAACCCGACGTCAGAAGCGCGGTCTCAAATAGTAGGAGCACAAGATCCTTCACCGACTTATCGTTTTTATCTGCCTCGGCTCTCTTTCTCAACTCGTCCATGATTGCATTTTCTGGATTAATCTCCATGGTTTTCTTACTTGACATGTAGCTTGACATGCTGCTGTCACGCAAGGCTTGCGCCTTCATGATACGCTCCATGTTGGCAGTCCAGCCGTACTCTCCAGTGACCAGACAGCAAGGCGAATCCACAATGCGATCAGAGACTACAACCTTCTCTACCTTTTCACCAAGAATGTCTTTGATTACTTTGCAAAGGCTCTCAAATTTAGCTTTTTTCTCCTCTTTCTTCTTTATGTCATCTTCGGATTCATCCAATTTTAAGCCCTCCTTGGTCGCAGACACCAGCTTCTTGCCATCGTATTCCTTCAACTGGCCAACAGCATACTCGTCGATCGCGTCCACCATGAAAAGAACCTCGTATCCTTTTCTCTTGAGCTTCTCTAAAAATGGAGAATTTTCCACAGCTTTCTTGCTCTCACCAGTTATGTAAAAGATGTCTTTCTGCCCCTCCTTCATTCTTGTTACATAATCCTTCAAGCTTGTCATCTCATCGCCACTCTTGGTAGAGTGATACCTAAGAAGATCAGCAAGTTTGACCCTGTTTTGACTGTCTTCATGAATGCCAAGCTTAATATTCTTGGAAAATGCTTCATAAAACTTATTGTAGTCTTCTTTATTTTCGGCAATCGCTGTAAACATCTCGATGCACTTTTTCACCAGGTTCTTCCTGATGACCTTCAGTATTTTGTTTTGCTGCAGCGTTTCTCTAGAAATGTTGAGAGGAAGATCCTCAGAATCAACTACACCTTTCACAAATCCAAGGTATTCAGGAATCAGCTCTTCACAGTTGTCCATAATGAATACACGTCTTACATATAGCTTGATATTATTGAGTTTCTTGCGAGTATCAAATAAATCAAAGGGTGCTCTCTTTGGAACAAATAGCACAGCCTTAAACTCCAATTGCCCTTCAACGGAGAAATGCTTCACAGCTAAATGCTCCTCCCAGTCATTGGTGAGACTCTTGTAGAAAGCGGCATATTCATCCTTAGTAACATCCTCTGGCTTCCTCATCCAAATTGGCTTCTGCTTATTAATAAGACTCCATTCATGAGAGACTTCCTTCACTTTCTTCTTCTTTTTGTCCTTCTTGTCCTTATCCTCGTCAATCTCTTCGATCTTTCCTTCCTCTTCGTCCTTCTTCTCTTCCTCCTCATCTTCCTCATCAGAAACCTCTTTTTCAGTGGTTTTCTCGGTCCACAGAGAGATAGGATAGCTGATAAACTCTGAGTGCTTCTTGACTAGATCCTTCAGTCTCCTTTCTTCCAAATACTCCAACTGCAGCAGAAAACCACAACATTGACATAATCAGAATCATATCTCAATTCAATGAGATCCTCGGCAAAAACACGGATGACAGAATGTTCATTAAAGAATAATAAAAACAAATCCATTCAAGTGTAATCTATCACAAGATAAACAAGGATTTCTAACCTGATCCTCCTTCAGATGAAGAGTGATTTTAGTTCCTCGACCAAGAGGTTCCCCTGTGGCATCTTTGGTAACTGTGAAAGATCCTCCCGCGTGAGATTCCCATATGTACTGTTCATCGTCGTTGTGTTTGCTGGTGACTACCACCTTCTCAGCAACCAAATAGGAAGAGTAAAATCCGACTCCAAATTGTCCAATCATGCTAACATCAGCCCCTGCAGCTAAGGCTTCCATAAACTCTTTGGTACCAGACCTGGCAATGGTTCCCAAGTTGTTCACCATATCTGTAACACAAAGCACGAAGTAATAAGTTTCATACACCAAAAGTTCAGGAATATGTATCCGCATTTTGATGAAGATACAGTTTCCAATATTCAATTGTACATTGCACTCCAAAATAAAATGCGAAAAAGTGATGTTAGAATACAAGACAATAAATACTAACCCGCTTTTGTCATCCCGATTCCACTATCAATTATACTCAGGGTATTGTTCGTCTTGTCAGGAACAATGTGAATAAATAACTCTGGCTGCGCATCTATCTTGCTCTTGTCCGTTAGGCTCTCAAACCGAATCTTATCCAGAGCCTGTTAAAAATCAGAGTGGAGCATGGACACCAAGAATGACATCATTATGTTGTATTCCACAACTATTGGATCATTATGCGTTATTCTACCGATATTGTCCTACTATATAATACAAGAAATCCCCATCAACTTACATCTGATGCGTTGCTGATCAACTCCCGCAGAAAAATTTCTTTATTGCTGTAGAAAGTGTTAATTATCAAGCTCAACAGTTGGTTAATCTCGGCCTGGAATGCGAATGTCTCCACATCGCCCTCCATTGGAGTAGCTTCGGCATCAGCCATGATTTAACCAGATTATTCAAGATCGAATGTAGCCAACAGAAGCCACAACCTGCAGAGTTTACAAAGTTGCATAAGATCAGATGTAACCAACGGACTCAGCAACATGCAGATTAAACAGAGCTGGTTAAGATCAATTGTAACCAAGAGAAGCCACAATGCAGACATTATCAAATTTGCTTAAGATCAAATGTAACTAACGGACGCATTATAGCAAAGTTGTTTAAGATCATACGTACACATCAGAACTAACAACCTGCATATTTGACTATTTAACAGAGTCTTTTAAGCTTATACGTAACCAATAGAAACGACAAATTGCAGGTCTAACAGAGTTAATTAAGATAATATGTAACCAACAGAAGTCACAAGTGACTCCGACTCACAACATGCAGATTAATAGATTCGCTTTAGATCAAATGTAACCAACAGAAGCAATTTAGAAGAGTTATTTAACATCATATGTAGAGAACAGAAGGAACAAACTGCATAATTTGATAATTTATCAGATTATGTTACGATAGAAATGTAAGCAATAAAGGGAATAACGTGCAAAATAAGCAACAATCTCAATGAAAAGGGGACAAATCGCATATCAATCGATACCTCCAAGAAAGCTTGGATCAATGCAATGTTCCAGAAGATGATCGCGATCACCAATCTCTTGCAAAACTAACAAATCGCCTCCGACATCGCTTAACGCTTGTCTCTCTCTTTTGCTATACGAGCAAGCCCCGCTTAGCCCCGGCCTTTTGAAATAAAAGCCCGGCCGCACGATTGCACAAATCAACGGCCAGGATTCATCGAATTGCCCTTCTAGATCCATCCAGAGCGTTATCCAACTGTCATAACAATTCGACGCGAAAGCTTGGCCGCACGATGGCTGAATCCAACGGCCAGGATTCAGCTTGTACATCCATCCATCTAACAATGGATGTCTCTAGAACCTTGACTCACAATTACTGGCAATAGCCAGTTTTCTTTAAGTTTGCTGCCAGGTGTCAGTTTTTTGATGAAATATAAAATATACAAACATGGTTAGGGCCACTCCCCATTTTGCACCCTTTGTTTTGGGCACTCACGGTCATCCATCCTTACTCGCTCGTGGACCATACGGGCCGCACTTACGAGCTTGGGTCTGGATAAAGGAACAAGGAATGTGATTTTAGAATCATGGGCCTGAGATTTGAGCGTGATCAAACAGAAACGAAGTGCATCACAATAAGCATTCATCTACATTGTTATACACAGATAGAAAAGTGTGTTGCTGTTATATTACATTGAAGCACAACAATAAATTATAACCAGTATGGCAACGTAACTTGGAGGCTCAAATTTGTCTTATGGATGGAGCATCACATAGAGATGATGGTATATTTATACACCGGATTTAAGTATCTAATTACAATAAATGTTTGTCATCTTACTAAGTGCTTTGTCGCACTCAAGGAATAGTTGAACTACTATGATAGAATGACAACTGTACATGGTCAGGTGACTTCGGACACTTCGGTTGATGAACGAAGTCGGACACTTCGATTGATGAATGAAGTTGTTAAAGAAGTCGGAGACTTCGGTGACTTCGGATGATAGAAGAAGTCGAGTGACTTGATTGTTGAAGAAGTCGAAGACTTTGGAGACTTCGATTGACGGAAGGAGTCGAGTGACTTGATTGTTGAAAAAGTCCAAGACTTCGGAAACTTTGATTGATGGAAGAAGTCGAGTGACTTGATTGTTGAAGAAGTCGAAGTCGAGTGATTGATGAAGAAGTCGGACACTTTGGTTGATCAACGAAGTTGGACACTTCGATTGATGAACAAAGTTGTCGAGGAAGTTGAAGACTTCGATGTCGAGTGACTTGATTGTTGAAGAAATCGATGGTGATCAGGCCTTTGATGTTCTTCATTATTCTTTGACATTCAAATGTAGAATTAGACGGGAATGGATACCCTTTGATGTAGTTTAGTCGAAAAGTCGATGAAGTTGACTTTGGCTGATTCGACACTGTAAAATTGCAGGTTGTCGAACTGCTAGCAAAAACCCATGTATTTTACCAAGTATTATTCAATGAGACAACTGTGGACTTGATTTCCAACACTATTGAGAGCCCGATAGGTATACTTATACCCTCCAAGGCCCATGCACCACTAGTAGTGCACTGTAACACCTCACTAGACACCTCTGCAGCCTATCTGGGCCATGTCATCCAGTTTCCCAATGACTCACTAATAGACCCATACAAATCCACCATCATGAGTTTAGGCCTATAACCATTAATTATGACCTTATACACATAAGGGCCCCAATTCCCTTATAGTCACAATTAACATACGGGTTGTTGGTCTACTGATCCCTAGCATGGACATGCTACCCGAGACCAGTCGTGGGCATGACATTACTGATTTTGCATGAAAAATTGTTTTATCTCTAAGAGCTTGATCCGTTGGAAAGGACACACTTAGGGTTGATTGGAGTTTTGACTCTCATTTTTTAGTTGATTGGGTGGTTTGGATCATGTAGTAGAATGTAGAGAATCTTCAGTTGGCAATCGTTATACATATGGGCCATGATTTCATCTACTTGGGTAGACCTTGACAGAAGATTTGAATCCCAAGGGCCATCTATAAGGATACAAGAGTTTTTCAAATAGTCTTCCAATGGATCATGCCAAGATTTGCCATAAATTGGCTTAGTGAGCTAACTGCAAAAACAAATATCAAGTCTGGTATAGACCATGGCATACATGAAAGATCCAGCTATCAACTGATAAGTATAGACCCTCATTCGCTTCTTTTCTTGCTTTGTCTGAGGTCATTAGTCCTTTGACAATCGCAAGTCTGGATCCATTGATGAGTGAGCTTCTTTACAATTAATTAGATTATATCTGATAAGGATATTATGAAGATACTTTTGCTAAGTGATGTAAATCATCCATCTCACTCTATCTTTGTGGATTTGAATTCCTACATAGTAGTGAGCTTCGTCCAGATCTATCATGTCAAATTTGGAAAACAACATTTGCTTAACATCCTTTATGTTGGAGAGTTTGTGTATCTCGAGGCAACCCTAATTAGTTATTTATTTATTAGTAGTTAATAAGTGAGAGGGATTTGGCACCCTTCGTGTATAAGTCCAACCTACTGCTCACATAGTTATTTGATTAGTTAAAATTAGGTCTTTTTGTGGGAATCAAATGTCGCAAGGCCTAATAGTCAAGTTAGTGAATAAAAAGGGCTCTCTCCAAAATTTCGAATTTCAAATAATAAGGGAGGTGGAAATTGTCGAATAAAATTTGAGGCCAAAGCCCTAAAATGCACTATATATAGTGGTACTTTGCGATTCATTTTTCATGTTCATTTTAATAAAGCAGGTTGAGCCTCTATCAATTGGAATTGAATATCCTTGTTATTCTTCTCCTTAATTCATCTCTCATGCTTGTTTGGTTTTGCTAATTGTTGGATTTGCTATTTGATTTGGATTGAACCTTGTTATATTTTTATGAGAGAGAAGAAAGAGAGAGATTAGTAAGCTTGATCTATTGAATGTGTAGTATTAATTGCTAGTGTTAACGGATCATAGTGTTAGTCAAGTGATTATTGCACATGTCGAACTATGATATCGCTCCTCATGGGAACGAATCTCCATGTGACAACTAGTTAATCATCTTCATCTCTTGATGCTTGATAGAGCTTGGATCTATGTTCCGCTACAATTTTGGCACCATTTTTGGGGATCTACACCAATTTCTCATTTACATTAAGTCATTGGATCTACTTTGACTGCACGCTCACGATTCTCAGAATGTAATCTTTCATGTTCCCCAGTTATACTTCAACTGGCAAGGAGTTCCAGATGAGAAGAAGATTGAAAGTGTCGTGTTGCAAAAGCTAATCCTTTTGAGCAAGAGAAGGAAGATGAAGTTCATCAAGATATGCCAGACCATTTCAAATGTTATACTCTTTGTGACGTTGTGATCATGTTACCTAAAGCTCATTGTGAACCTGAAGATCGAATGCTAGAGACGCAAGAAGTTTGCGATGGACCAGCGAGGACATATATGGCCGTGGAGAAGATAGTTCAAGTTGGAGCCCAACTTTTGACAGAACAATTCAATACCTTGAGAAAGTTGTTGATCAAGTATCAAGATTGTTTTGCATGGACGTATAAGGATTTGAAGGATTGAGCATACCATTTCTTTGATACCTGATGCAGTACCAAAACTGACTAGGTTTTACTGATGCAACTCGAATGTCACAGAACTTATTAAGAAAGAGTTGTAGAGATTGTTGGAAGCAAATTCATGCATGGAATTGAGCATACTGAGTGGGTTTCACCAATAGTGGTCGTTCCAAAGAAAAATGAAAAGATGCGAATTTTTGTGAACTTAAAGGCCTTGAACAAAGTGACAAGGAAAGATCACTTTCCATTACCTTTCACAGAAATCATTTTGGATCGCCTTGCTGGAGCAGAAGCATATATATTTTTTGGATGGATTCAGTTGTTATAATCAAGTCAAAATAGCACCTACAGATCAACATAAAACAGCTTTTGCAACAGAATGGGGATCATTTGGATTATCCAATGCACCAAGTTCGTTTCAACAGGTTATGCAACTTGCTTTTAAGGAGTATTTGTAGAAATTTGTTGAAATATATTTGGATGAACTTGGAGTACATACTAAGGAAACAAACAATTTGGACAATTTCAAAAAAGTACTTGAATGTTGACCCTAAACCAAATTTTCTTGAAGATTTGGATTACTCATAGAGTTGTTCTTGGCCATGTGATATTTGTTGAAAAAATGGAGGGAGAGAAGTTAGTTGGTTCGACAAGTCGAAGACTGTAAGTTACTTATCCAGCGCACCGGAATTGTCCTCCTTTCATGATGCGTGACTACACCTATCAATATTGAAAAAAACATAATGATAGAAGTCACGTTCAATCTTTTGGCAACTAACTTTGATATCGTCAGCACTAATGTGATTTCATAGCCAAACAATGAAGTATTGAATTATCAGACAAAACGATAAGAGATTTATCAATCAGAAAAACAATCATAGAGATGCATACATTCTGACATGATACTGAACGCAATAAAAGGTAGATTGATTCAGTAAGTATATATGATGGGGCAAGGGAGTATGGAGAACGTGAACGGAGAAGAGAGCAGGAATATTTGCGGAACAGCTCTCTCGTTGCAATGGCTGCTAGATGCAAAAACAGTCTAATAGAATGTTTATGCTAAGTATAATCATAGCTTAAATGTTCCGTTGCCCAACAAGATCTTATAAATTAGTTCACACTCACAAAAATACAGAAATGAGTATAGTCCACCGAAGAGATTAGAAATGGTTTGTGTGTGGTATTACTGAAAATGGATTATTCAGAAGTTTAGTTCTGAAATAGATTGAAAGAGCAGTGTGAAAGCGCAAGTTCCTCAAGCGTCAAAGGCAGCCATCGTCTGATCAAAAGATGAGGAGTCTTAGATGTCCGTGTTCCGATCAGAGTGAGTGAGCAATTGTTATCAAACAACAATGAAGTGCGTTCAAATCACAACAAGCATTCATCTACGTTATACACAAATAGAAAAGTATGCTGCTGCTATATTACATTGAAGCACAACAAAATAGCAGTTACAACCAGAATGATGGCGTAATTGGGAGGCTCAAAATCAAGCTCACGTCAAATCCTTTTCGGAAGACCAACTATGAACCAAGTGATTAGCATTCTTTCGGTCAATCCTTCTTGACATTGGCCGTGAAGACATTTAAATCGTTCGATATAATCCCTTACTTTTTCTTTTTCTCTCATTTTGATTTGACTTATTCGCACAAAAAGACTATCTGATAACCTATCAAGTTTCAATTATTTTATGAAAGCTTCTTTCAAGACTTCCCATTCATTACATTCATCTCAGTTGAATCTTGAGCGCCTCCTAGCAAGGTCATAGAGAAGAGTTGAGCCATGCTTCGATGTGAAGAATCTCCATAAACTCATAGGCATTCTCAAAGATTTGGATAGAACGATGAGGGTCTATTCTACCATCAAATTTGGGTAGGTCCAATTTGGGAGTCCTTCGTTCAAACGCGGGTGATCTTCGTCTAGGAGATAATCTAATAGGTCCATCATCATATCTTCTTGCATATTCATTACCTCTATTTTGTGGATCATGTATGAAAAATCTTAATTGTGTCTTGGCCATTGACTTGATTCAGGCTGTTCATTTAGAAGGTGCGGATCAAGGAGATACTGGTCTTCTAAATTGTCAATATCCATGGTAAGTAAGAAGTAGTATGATAATACTATTGCCTACCCTCCCCTCGAAGAGAGTATTTGGGAATAAGGTGGTGGGGGAAAACAGTGTAAGGTCATGAAAGGTGGAGCGTGAAACTAGTGGGTCGTGAAAGTAGTTAGTTAATTGAAAAAAATGTGATGCATAGACAAAAAATGATTAGAATGGAAAGCAAAAGAAATGTGATGATGTAAATAGAAGAAAGTCAACAACGGCGCGAAATGTTAGCTGAAATACACTTCCACTCTGTATCCTGCCGGTCACATTTGAATATCTCTCAAGTAACTAACTAATTTGTCCTCAACTCATGGTCTTACACAACAAGCTGTCATGGTTGGGTCATTAAGTTACAGGTCTAGTTACTTTTTAAGAACATCAAAAAAACTTAGATCAACCGGCAGTCAGTGAACCCTAATATCGATAGAGAATCTACCAACAAAATCAAAAGATGTATTCTAGGATCTGATTTAGATGAGGCAATAGCTTTTCAAAAGAGTTTTCTCAAACTATAGTAGGTTTTTCACAATAATTTAGAGACATGGGCCATCTAAGCTCTTTCAAAGTATTATCCCCAATCAATATTTCGAAGTGCATGCTAGAAATGAAGGACTGCAGATATAGCGATATCAATAAACTTGGTGAATTTTATGCAACAAAAAAAGTCAACAATGTCAGAACTTCAATTCCTCTGATAATTGATTTACAAGATGTAAGGGCAAAATACAAGACGTCCAAAATTCAAGAAATGATAGATTGGGTTGGGAGATCCTTTCGAGATACTTGGTCAATGATTGGGTCCCAGGAACAATTAAGAGAAAAGTATAAGGGTTTGCATACCTTAGCATGCATTGCTCTCATGCAATGTGCTAATTCAGTTGCTTGTTAGAGAAGCTTTAGCAGGTTGAATCTTATCAAGGACAGAAAAAGAAATTGTTTGGAAGCAATGGATGCTTTGATGCGCATCTCCATTGAGGAAAGTGCTAATGTGGAATCCATAATTTTTGCTGCTGCTATTCGTTCATGGGCTACATCAGTCAAATATAGAAATATGTTTTATTACACTAGCAAAAAAGTACTATAGCGATCTATTTATAAACTTGTACATTTCATCTCAACTTCCATTTCGTAATAGTGTAAATGCAGATTTTCATATTTTTTAACATTAATTGTTATCAATTTGATATACTTTCTTACTAATATTAATATTTGATTGTTTCAACTCTTTAGGCTTTTATTCAAATTTTGCTACTTCAAATTGCTACTTGTTATATGTTTCAAAAACCTTGTAACATGTGTTGAAAAGTTGTTGCAAATGTCATACGTTTGCAAGAGTAACATTGAGGTATTCGGAAGTACAAAGAAGTATCAAGCTGAAAAAAGTCAACTTTTGTGAGTGTGCATGAAGGGGCCAATTCCAACTCTTGAAAAAGTGTTAGCATATTGATCATTATAGCATCTATTTTAGATCATGTTTTGGCTATAGCCTATACTACGGTTGTTGATTTTGTGTTCGTTTCATACAAATATAGGAAAAGTATAGAATGTTAGTTTTTTCATCTTGTTGGCTTGAGCCATGTAATTCAAGACTTAAAAACTCAAATTCTATCTTTCAAATGTGATGGATAGTTGGTTGTTTTTTCTAAAGCTGAAAAGCTTCAACATGTTTTAAGAACCTAAAAAGCTTAAACATGTTCTGCTTTTTTCTTTGCAAATTAAATTGTTATGGGATTAGCAGAACAAAGAATATAATCATGAATTGTGATTTTTTCAATTCAGATGTGAATCGCTTAATTGATGAGAAGGCAAGAGACTTAATTGATGAAAAGGCAGGAGGACCAAATTAAGTATTACACTGTTGAACATATATGTAATCCCTTCTTTGGTTAGTGATGGGGAACTATTCTCTAATCTTGCTATTTCAGTGATGTTAAAATCAGATCTAGAAATAGCTTGGAAAGTAGTGATTCCAGTTCTAGCTTTTGTAGGTCTTTTAGAAGGCAACTAGCATATCTAAGTTGTAAAAGTAGGTTGTGACACATGCTAGTATCTAGATGTTTGCAAATGCAGTTTGTTTCTTTTGGTGAAAAAGAATAATTTCACTTGCTAGTATTCTCTGCTTATATGCCATGTATTTGATGCTTTAAAGACTCAATTACTATATTTCAAATGATTTTTTGATAATTAGTCATTTTTTTTCAAAAGGTTGAGAAGCTTTTACGTGTTGAGAAATGGGTGAGTTTATTAAAGTTGCTTTAGAATGGTTTTTTTTTTTTTCCAGTTGAATTTGTTATGATGTAGATACTTCAAAGAAAATTACTAAATTGTGGTTTTGTCTCCAAATTGTAAAGGGAATATTTTAGCCAACTAGATGGGAAGGCAATGGGACTGATGATTTAGAATCACATCATGTTGATTATATATGTAAAACAAAGTTGAAACCATCTCTTGTACATGATGGTCTCGACTATATGCCACCAATATATATGATATTGTTTTGTTATGCTTGCTATGTTAAGCATGAGAGGGCTAGAAGCTAAATTTGAGACAATCAAGTAGAGAGAGACCTTTGTGAGTTTCTAGTTCAAATCAAAACCAATTTTCTTGAGCATTGTTTTGTAGAATCCTTCATGAGTGTTCTTTTGAATCAAGATCAAGGGGATCTTGCCACTTGTGTCTTTGTGAACATCAAGTGAGTTGCTAGTGAGGCAAATTTTGGAAAAGAACTTAGGGAGGGCCGAGAAGTACAATCTTCAAGTCATTAGGAAGATGGGCAACAAGAGGTAGCTCGAGCTACTGCTGACTCAACTTATTTGGAACGTGTGAGAACTCCTAGTCATCAAAGGATCCATCAATCACATCAAACTTGGCACATGGTCCACGACTTCCTTGATTTTGGGTAGTTTTCCTAACTTATAGGAACTCGGATAAATATCTTCTACAAGTCCAAACTCGAGTTCTACTAATATTTTCACACGTGTGAGCAGACCTCTACATATGGGATATCACTCCTAACATTAGAGGAAGTTTAAACACAAAAAGGGCCTTTTGTCAAGATTCCTTGTTCATTTTTTATTCACTTTTTTTGTACATGTGGCCCAAGAGTTTCTTGACATAGTGGCTTCAACGTAGCATTACTTCTTTGAGTCACATTTTGAGTGTACACTAAATGTGACATGTATCTATCTACCATTCCAAGGCTTGGTAAATCTAACATCATCTATCTACAACTCCAAGTGCTAATCTTAACTTCACAGATGGATCATTTGGCAATGACTTGGTAAGTATATCAACAATACAATTTGATGATGAAACATGGATGAGCTTGACCTCCTTTGCTTGTACTTTCTCCTTCACAAAATGATGTGAAATTTTGATGTGCTTGGTTCAAGCATGGAAGATTGGATTGTTGGCATGTTGTTGGTCTACTTGATTGTCACAATAAATGCATGGAATATCTTCAGCCTTGATCATGAAGCTCCTCCAAAAGTCTTCTTAGCCATAGGATCTCCTTTGTTGTTGTTGTCATAGCTTTGCACTCAGATTCAATTGATGAAAGAGAGATGGTATCTTGCTTTTTGAAAGCCAAGATATAACTCCTTCACATAAGAATGAAGTTTGACTTTCCAACAAAACATCAAACTTAACTTGCATAGCATTCTTCCAACTTTGAGACTTAATTGCTTCTTCAAAACAAGTTAGTTCTTCAAGCATAGTAGTCAAGAAAGAATAAGAGGTGTGTAGTTGAAAATCTTCCATTTACTTCCCTTTGTCAATGTAAGTGAGCCTTGATGGCTCGGCCCTCATCCTTGTTGATCTTCTTGGCTCCTTTGGATCTTGAGCAAGATCCTCTTGGTCTTCAACTCCTTGAAGCTCCTCCTTGGCTATTGCATGATCATTGACAAGATGAGAGTTGTTGCAAAGCACCTTCTCTTTAACATTGAGAGATTCATCAAAAACTACATCTCTACTTACAACAACTTTCTTGGTAATAGGATCGAGTATTCTATAAGCTTTACTATTTTCACTATAACCAACAAAGATGCCTTTAAATGAAGTAGCATCATCCTTCTTCCTTACTTCTAAAGGAATGTGTACATAACAAGTACAACCAAATATTTTCAAATCACTAAGATTTGGCTTTTTGCCATACAATGTTTCAAAAGGTGTGAGTCATTCAATGGCACTATTAGTCATTCTATTACATAGAAACGACCAAGAATGGATCCAAATCAGATCCACAAGAGTGATTGGGTGTTAGATTCAATTGATCTACCAATCTACACAAGATTAGGGCCCATTAGATCAATTTTACATCAACAAATCTAACATGAACAATCTACAAAGATCAAACTATGACTTGTTAAGACCTGTCAGAGTACGGACTACCAGTAGAGAATAAAGTACACTAAACTTAGAATGCAACAGAATCATAAAACATCAAGACAAATGATGAAAATACTCAAGATGTGCTCCAAAACCAAGATTTCACTTGCTTGTTGATTATGGCCAAATGAGGCTCTATATATACACAAGAGGTAGCTCGAGCTGCTGACTCAGCTTATTTGGCATGTGTGAGAATGCCTAGTCATCAAAGGATCCATCAATCCCATCAAACTTGGCATATGGTCCATGACTTCCTTGATTTAAGTCACCTCCTTGATTCTGGGTAATTTTCCTAACTTATAGGAACTTGGATAAATATCTTCTACAAGTCCAAACTCGAGTTCTATTGATATTTCCACATGTGTGAGCAGACCTCTACCAGATTTTGGCCATTTTAGCCACTAGATCTCAAATCAAATGGTATGTACAACCTATATGATTAATCTAAATAATATATGCATTTAATTCACACGTGGGAATAGGCTCAACACGGAATGATGATATGTACATAGATTTGGCCTAGATCAAGCAAGATTTTGACAATTTCACACAAAATAGAGACTTGTAAAGTTTTCACTAACAGGGATGTGACTTTTATTGAAGATCAGTTTATTGATTTGAAGGGAAAGGACCATATGCAGTCTACAATTTCTGCGAGGACATTTATATGATCTAGCCAGAAGGCTATATCCTCAATGGTTGAGAAGATTAGGTATGCAAACTCCATAAAGCTTTGTACGGTCTGAAACAATCATCCAGAGCATGGTTCCATCGAATCAAAACATTCTTGATCAATCATGGATTTGAACCAAGTTCTGCAGACTGTAATGTATATTTCAAAGCTATTAATAATTTCTTTGTCATCATCACACTTTATGTGGATGATACGATGATGTTCAACAACAATATCGAACTGACAAAGGATACTAAGAGGATGCTATCCCAAAAATTCGAGATGACAGATCTGGGAGAAGCACCTTACCGTATTGGGATTCAAATCCACAGAGATAGGAACATAAAACTTTTCTATATCACCCAGTAGAGGTACTTCTATAATTTGCTGACGAAATTCAATTTCATGAATTGCAAGTTAATACAAAATCCCATGGATCCAGGTCAAAAATTATCTAAGGAGCAATGCCCTCAGACCAATGAGGAGAAGGCCGAAATGAAGGGATATCCGTATCAATCAATTATCGGATCCCTGATGTATGCAATGATTTCCACCAGGCCCGATCTTGCATATGCCATCAGCTCCTTGAAGCAATACATGGCTAATCTTGGTATGATCCACTGGAAAGCTCTTTTCAAAGTAATAAGATATGTACGAACTACTATTGACCTCTTTATCTGTTATGGTGATGTCGATTCATCCGATATCCATATACTTCATGGATCTATAAATGCAAATTGGGCAGGTGATATCAACACCAAAAGATCGACTTCTGGACTTGTCTTCTTGTTCAATAATGGTCCAATATCATGGAACAGTAAAAAACAAACCTCCATTGCAATGTCATCTACAAAATCAAAATACATTGTAGTCTCTCAAGCTACTAAAGAGACAATTTTGTTGAGAATTTTATTGTCTAATATTGGTCTAAGACAATCTGCTCCAACAATTATTCAGTGTGACAATCAGAGTGCTATTGCATTATCAATCAATCCTAGATTTCATTCTAGGAACAAGCACATCGAGATTAAGTATCACTACATCAGGAGCAAAATACTCAACAAGGAGGTAAGTCTAAAATTTTATAAAACCCAATAAATGTGGTAGCTGCCATATTTACAAAAGGGTTAAATCAAGAAGCACACAAAATTTTTTGTGCTATATTGAATCTGAAAATCAAGGCGTTCAAGGATCCAAATTAAAGGGGGTATTGGATTTCTATCCTCTCCATCCCTATCTCTCTGCTAATCTAGATCCATTCACTAGCTGTTGTAAATACTTGTATAGTTGCATACTTTGCAGAAATACACTTGTTTTTTTACATTGTTTCTCCGATTGTTCAAACACCTTCGACGATTCGGTCATTGTTGATTATTCGGCCATCTTCAATTGTTCAGCCATCCTCGAAGGTTCGACCATCTCGGACCATCTGACCAGATTCAATTATTCAGCCAGCCTCGAACAATCGGCCGCAATCCAACTATCGGAAGCAACAAGTACATTGAATCACGATTGGACAGAACCTCTAACAGAATCAGATATTGTCCGAAGGTGATTGCCAACAACACGTAGTGCCTTAATCCTGATTATAAAGTACAGATTGAACACTCTTTTAATTAGTTAGTCGTGTATATATATCCATCAACTTATCAGTTGCTCGATTAGCTCAACAGACATTGTAACATATCAATCGAACTTCCAGAGCGTAATTGTTTTGTTCTTTCTTTCTGGTATTACGGAATATTGTTTCAAAAAGAACACGACTCTAACTACATTCAGACTGTATCTATTCACGACTGAATAATCAATGTTCCAGTAATCTAGATCGTGCATACTATGATTGAATGCTCATTTTATTTATGTTCAGATCGATTCTTGCTAGTAGATAAACTTATTCCTAGATTAAATTGTCTTGTATGACTGATAGCCTGTGTCAATTTGTCGCTCTAATTTTTCCACCTGACACGCTTCCGCAAAGCTAAATCTACAACCAAGTTAATTCGTGCATGGCTATGGAATCGATTGTATCGATCCAGTGACTTCAAAGCTGTGATCAAGTAGGGCAGACTTCGAACTATCGAAGTTGGTCCGAATCTGATAGACGTAGTTGCATGCACCAAGGATGATCCCAACAAACAGAACATCAATTCATGTTGTAACTGTTGCACACAATCTGGTTTTCCGTCAAGTATCGGTGCTTCCACCAAAAAAACTCATAATATAGACAATTTCCTGGCTCAGCTCCAAAGTCAGGCCAATCGAACATTCTGAGAACTCAATTCTTTCATACACTGTCTAATTCAAAACAACAAAACAATTAAATTTCTTTTTTCCCACACTCAATATTCAGGCACAAACAGGCTATTTAAAAATTTTAAACAGGGCAAGTGCGCTTGAAATCAAGATTGCGGAAAAGAAAAACCCTGTTTTTTCCCCCTTCCATGGACATGATATCGGATTTAGACGTAGATAATATATTTGGAAATTTTTAGAGAACCGAATCATTAGTCAAACTGAAATTTTTGAAACACTACTCACAATGTGAATTTGTGTAACATGAGCAAACAATTTGTTTAATATGTAACCTGCTTTATGCAAACCAAAAAAAATCCAAAAATGTCGGGCACTAAAGTTATGTGCTCAATATGCAATGACTACATGGGAAAAGTATCAGTAAGGAAAAGATTGTGCAAATCACCATATTAATTTGAATCGCAATTAAGAAAAAAATATATCCACTAATTTGACTTTTTTTCATGAAAAAAGCATATAGCCTGTGAGCCACTATGCTATAATCAGTTGAGATCCTTAAAGAATCTTCATCCATCTTATTTATTGTCCTTCAAATGCCAAGCCACTATCTTCTCATAACCTTTGCCAATCTTTGCAAATGATAGTTGAGAGTGAAGCGAGGCTTTCCCATCCTAGCCTGTCATTCAGAAAATGATGGCACCAATTAGCATCTTTGTACGACATACATACACCGGAAACAAAACAGCCAAGACAAGCAAAAAAGAATTCACAAAGATGGAACTACTGGAATATGAAGCTGGTGTCACAAGGATTTTACATGGACCTTGGCAAAACAAATATACAACCGGTCGATGGTTGACATACGAGCATATACGTATCTCAAAAACATTTCGTGCAAGCACATTGTTATCACAGGTCCAATCAGTGTTTCAAACGTATTGCCAGGCCTTCTGTAACCAGTATATGCTTTTGAGTGCTTAATAGCTTCAAGATGGTGATAGTGTCCAGAACGTACTCTGGAAAGTTCATAAAGATGGTGATAGTGTCCAGAACATACCCTGGAAAGTTGATCTATCGATTACAACCTTCATGAGGATGTTGTTCAAATCCTATTCATTCTTTACAGCAATCTGAAGGTTGTTGTATCAATGTACTCAAACCAAGAGACGCTGGAATTATACAACTGGATGTTTGATTGGATCTCGTTTGTGAGTTGTCAGGATGTCTAACATGCTTAAGACCCAATGCATGAATTAACTTACAGGAACTATTGCAAAGCATTTCAGAGATGGTAATTGATTTGAGCAAACCTGTTATTATCACTCGAACTGCTCTTTCACCCTTACTGATCCATACACCATAAATAGCATGTACGTGTCTAGAATAAATATTTACTTCTTTAGAGCTTGTAACATACAACGTATGTCAAAGTGGTAAAACAGCAAAGTAACAGAAAAATGCAAAAAAAAGGCCCTTTGGGAGAAAAACAAACCTGAAGCTCCACACAAGCATTAAGGGCATCTTTCTCCTTCATGCAGTATTCATCTTCAAAATTATACTTTTTGAGACATGCCAAAAACGTCATCATTTCATTGAGACACGGAGACTGATTTCGGAAAAACTTTTTGGGATTCACCCGCATTATGCCAGCTTTGCGACCCATATTTCGGGCCTGTAAGAGTCACCTACACAACTTGCAAACTGCTCCAGAACGCCTGAGATCAAACACGTGACTTTTCCACACATTTATCAAAAGGAGATTCAATACCTACATCTCCATGAAATTATCAAGACAGTTATATTTATGTTCCAATCAAGAAGCAGATTTCAGCATATTGAAAATATTCCTGCCAATTTTGGTGTAGAAAACTTCAAAATGTGATTTGTGGAACTGATAATACATGCATGGTTCAAGTGATGGAGATTGCAATATAGAAGCGACTACTTCAACTGTAAGAGACAGATTCTAAGACATTGTGGTATTAATTCGTCGGTCATACTTTTGCAAAAGCATTGGTAGCATATCATTGACATTAGTAGCATATGGGTGCCTTGGAATTAGATATTTTGTTGTGTCTCACAACTCCATGCATTAGGAATATTTCATAAATTTGAGCAAGAAAGACTACAAAACTACTAAATAGCACCAACATAGCCACCAAATTACGGCTATTAATGTAGCAAGCCAACCGACTCATGCCATATCACCTAGTTAAATCTCACGATAGATTCACATAAATGGTCAAAATAAAAATATGTGAAGGCTACAGGGGTGGATATGGCTTCTCCCCCTGTTTTGCATAGGTTTTGTATCTCCTATATATATTCTTGTTAGTTTTCTACTAGACTTTGATTCATTTACAACAAGCTTTCAGGTCTAATGCTTTCTTTTCATATGAAATTTTTGCTTGTATGAATCCTATATAACTGATATTCCACCATTATTTGTCAAAACCCAACGGGGTTGGCTCAACTGGTTAGCTTGGCATCCAAAGTTTCTTTGGTCCCAGGTTCGAACCTCCCCTTGGAAACCAAGAAGCATTATTTGTCAAAGCATGTCCGTGTAACTTCTAAAGCTTCTAACATTCGTGTATGTCCCCTTTGAAAGTTAACATGTAAAATCCATTACCCTAAAAATCAAGTGAACCTAAAAGCGCTAGCTCCTCACGACCACTATCATGATCAGTTTAAGGACAAATTCTTAATCTCTTCAATGGAACATAACTTATTGATCTAGCAACTTCTGCAGCAAAGAAAATGTCTGCCTTCAAATGAAATCAAGGTAATATCAAGGCTTCTGTCTTACTCTTCAAACTTCAAAAAAACAATAGGCAAGTCTTTGCAACATCCAATGATTGTATATGTAATAGACAAATAGTAGACTACTTCCCCTTGGAAAAATTAGAATTCTCCATGATCTTATACAAGAAACAATCTTTCCATAACTAATGTGATTTACAGATTTGAAGATGTAAACTGCAATTTATAGCTATAAAAATTGTTAAAAATAAAATCATGTAAAAGAATTTATTTGTAAATGCCTAACTCACTATCATGTAGTAATAAGCTTGAAATCACTATGCAACCACTGGATCACAAAAGACTCAATCAGGAAAACCTTGTAAGGAGTTGACCCCTGGCCAACAATGTGTAGGGCACATGACGGAACATGGTGGCTCCTGCATGTCATGGCTATGTGTCAGGGTACTTCTAAATGCATGAGACACTGCTGATTGCGAGCACCATAAACCAGCATGAGGAGATTTGGACTGATTTTCCAAAGAACACGAGTGAGGCCTTAGAGGCACTAAAGGGGATGCCACATTCTTCTCATACACAATTTTCTGGGTAATGTAACTAGCAACAAACTCGAGTTGTAATTGAGTTGAAATATATGAATTAAAGATCAATATAACAAAGTTACAAACTTGTTACTTGTTTGAAAATAATCTGAAAAGAACACGAGGAAAAGGAACGGAATCACTGGACGGAAAAAAAGTTCGCGGGTTGCAAGTCAATTTTGGCAACCATGAGGGCAAAGAAGTTGCTTAAGGTTGTCCTTACTCTAATCACACCAAAATGCATTAAGAATCTAAGAGAGGACTGCCCTCTGTTGCTCTTATAGACCCCATAATTGCTCAAATGGAAAAAGAAATCTATTCCCCCACAGCTAGTCCACTGCTTTATAAATTCGGAGAGATACAAGAGTCACTCCTACAGCTCATTCCCCTCATGCAAAAAGAAATTGCAGCACTTCAAAGAGAACATTAGCAGCACATCAAAGAATCATTGGCAAGAGAAAGAGAAGGAAGAAAATATTAGCCCTACATAAGGGATTGATGGCATTGAAGAAAGAGAATGAACAGCTCTGCCAACAAAATCTACAAGCGGACTCTTCCAGTAAGATCCAAGCTCTTTGAGAGCAACATAGAGAAGCAAAAGAAGAGACTGACTAAATCATGGGCTTCAGTGGTAAGTGGTGATTGCATGACTAAGACCCCTATGACTAAGATTATTTCAGCAATATTAAAGGAGAGATTGAGGGAAAATAAAGCCCTCGATATCCGAGTCAGATATACACCAGATACCAAAGACATTGCACAAAAGGCTACCCAGTTCTAAGAGTCTACTCTTGGCCTTAAATCCACTATTCTAAAAATGGAAACTTACAAGATTTCATGAAGAATGGTCACATCTTGTGCTTTGTAGAGACTACTGAGAGTCCTGAGAGAAGACTATTGTCCTTTTCTGGGTATACATAAGAGTCAGTCTATAGAGAAGAGGTGAGATCAACAGATGGTAGAGGATATAGCGGGGTTGCATGTTTGTTCAGAGGCTTTGCGACCATAACTTGTAGTCATACAATGCTAAGAGCAAGCACAACATTAAATCGAGTTGATGTTCTAATTTATTGGTCAAGAGCGAGATGCTTTTATAGATCCTATTTTTTAAATCAAAAGTCTATGATTTAAAATCCCATTTGAGCACCAGAAACCCAAATAGCTTGCACAATGGTCAGAGCCTCCTTGGAATGATAAAGAGTCTGAATTGCAAGCTTATTATGAAGTTGGCAGTAAAACTTGATAGCATCACGACAATGTACATGAAACATGTTTTACAGTATTTTCAGCTTGTTTGAAGGCCTCTGAATAAAAATTGGATACAACTTTACTGGAATTACAATAAAAGGCTATTGTCATATCCTGTTTTTGCGATTTAATCTATGTCATTGTGTTTTTCAAATCAGCCACAAAAAATGTGAGCTACGGCCCCAACCAATTACTAGCTGTAATTCACAGAAAAAAAAATTTAATCTCGGTAATTGGTTTGATCTTTTTCAAACCCAACCATGTAACATGTGCCCTATAATCTTGATTAGTTAATATTGATGAGAAAAATTATGTATTTGAGGTTTTTGAAAGTGGTAATATATGGTCCTGACTAGTCACTTTATGACGAAGATCGTGTATCTGAGGTTTTTAAAAGAAGTTGTAACTTGTGTGGGCCAAAAAAGTCGCAATATATATATTGAGCAACCAAACACCAAGAGAATATCGGCCTAACTTCAATAAGATCATAATTATGGCAAGCAGATGTGCAGCTTGAGAAACTGAAAAATGCAGAAGAAAGTATCACCTGTGTGCTAGCTCGAAAAGCAATGCAGGCCAGCGTCACGTGAGGGGTTTTATTTTCTGAAACAAGACCTTGAGAAGGAATAACTGATGTGTCACCAGCTGCAGATCGTATGACTAATGCAGGAAATTTGGAGCGACAACTTTAGAGCTCACATCCAGACTAGCTACAGCTATCTGCAGCCAAAAGATTTCTTGAAGTGTGATACAAAAGATATAGTATTTCACAAATCATCAAATTTCAAATCCATCATGTCCAAAAAGAATTTAATCTCGCTGCCAATGCTTTCACACAAACATTGAAGATCTCTACGCAAATAATAGTTTTCTGAAGTGGTTATCATTCATAGGGCCAGCAATTAGTAAGATTAATTTGGACCTAGATTTTGCATTTGCTGGAAGACGAAATTGGACCAACAATTCCATAAGTTTCTCATCTAAATTTGAAGATTTAATGATAATTTATGAATCGAGAATAGTGAATCAACATGAGGAAAAAACAGACTTCAGATGAAATTTGCTTGGACCGATGAAGTTTGTACTAAGTTACTACTAACATAGAATATAAATGATAATACAATGCATACTTGCCCATTCAAAAACAGAACGTGTTTCTGGAACGTCGTTCCAGAACGGGCCATTAATGAAATGATTCAATGCGTATTGACTTTTAGATTCTGGAACAGGCCCTTTATAAAACAATTCAGTACAATTTAGTACATACTGACTTTAAACATTTTATATTTATTATTCTACTCAACCCTGGCCAGTACATTCCAACCTCTTTTTCCAAGAACGGATATCTAGAAATACATATGAACTATGCACGGTATGGGCATGGATTCAACAAGATTCAGCTAGCACCCACTACACTCTACATGCTACATCATACATGTTACTGATTATCGATCAACAAGTGTCTTAAGATTTCTAACATTTAACATTCGTATTACATTGCTTAGTACCGTCTACTACCATGTGTACTAGTTTCAAGACCTCCAAGGATCAAAGACTAGGATGCCGAACCAAGAGAAACAAAGGGAACAGATCGTGGATCAAACCTACCCAAGCAACCTACATCAATGGATCTAGCTCCTAAGTTATGGACCAAGGTAAGGACTCAATAGGAGAGATGTCACACCAACAACATGTAGCTACAATACACCAAATCAAGCTCTCTTCAGGACAAGCCTATGGGTATACTTCATAGTTGCCACGAATTGCGATTCTCAGGCAATCACAATTCGCAAATTATGATTCACGGTAGAGAATCGTTGTAAAAAATTAAAAAAAAATTACTGGTTCTTAGCACATTGTTTCAACTATATATCAACCTTGAAATGGACAATATTGAAGCTGGAACCGTGCAACCTGCATAAATGCACTGCTCTCATCAAGAGCTTCAAGCTGATACCCATATTGCCCACCAGGAAAAAAAATAAAACAAATTAATAAATAAATAAACGATTCTCAAAACCTTAACAAAAACTGCAAATCGTGGTTCGCTAGTGCAACTATGGTATAATTGTACCCCAAGGCTCCACCCAACTGGGGGTGATCTGTGACCCCTCACTAGGACACATCAATGGCCTAATTGGACCACATCAACCACTTACCTATGAGTCACTACCAGTCCTCAAGACTCTCGTTATAGGGGATCATATAAAATTCTAAAAAGATTGGATCCTTGGCTTACCAATTAGAGCTTCCATAAGGAACTCATGTACACCTGGTATTTCATTTAAGTCAACTTAAGAAAAGCCTATGAGAAAGGGGATCGCCTTGGTTTTGGAGATCTATTGGACCTATCAAAAGTATCATTTGGTGTGACCCATTTTGTACTTAATAAGATCTCGGATACAAGAACTAAACCATTCCGTAGTCATATAATTACCGAGCATCTGGTTCGCTAGAAGTGTCATACAGATGATGACGACTCTTGGGAACAAAGTGATAGCCCTAGAAAGAACTTCCTTGACTTTAAGCTTTGAGGAAAAAACTTGTTTAAGGGGGGAAGCATGACATGCCCATAGTTGAACTGATCTCGGATTATTATCCTATAAGGAGGTCAATAGGCCTACCTTCACCTGTAGGTTGATTATGATTATGAGGGGTTGGGGACCTCATGGTATTTAATCATAATTAACGGTTTGGAGGCCTACAATTCATGATGGGCATAATGTTTGTCCTTATTTGGCGCACTTTGGACACTCTCACATGCGCATATCATGCAAGAAATCTGCTAGCTTCTAAAATGTCATCGTTCGAGTTTCTACAGAGATGGACGATCTAGGTTGATATCCATACATAAGCATAAACCGGCTATAATTGATAGCCAATACTACTTTTGTACGCAAACTCAAAAAATACTTCCTCCAATGAGATGTCGTTGGAAAACATATGCTAGTAGCATCTGTTTCATTGTCTGATTAATTATGTCTATTTGATCGTCCATCTCGGGATCATCCGAAGAACTAAAGCTCAATGATGTTTCCCGTTTAGCAAGTATGGCCAACAAAGTGACTGGCAAACTTCTAATCGCAATCGCTCACAATGTCACTCGATAATCTGCCAATATAGTTAGACGGTCAACAATTACCCAAATTGCATCATTTGTTTATTTGTCCGCGGTAACCCATCCATAAAATCCATTTTCTATCAGAACTAATCAATGGATGCAATGGACACTCTGCTTTAAAACGTTCAGTCTTATTGAGTTGACATTGGTCACACTTAACCACATAAGATTCTACAAAGGGTTTAAGTTTTGGCCAATAGAAATTCCTTCGTACCAAATCTAGTGTATATGCTTGGATTCCCTGCACAAGGTGGGTCATGACACTCATAGAGAAGTTTCATTTTAGTAACTTCCACATCGGGCACGCATATCTTCCTTTTCCTAAACAAAAGTCCGTTCCAAATAGAGGGGTCATAACACCTCTTTTACTCTTTCCCCCAAACTGATCGCCTTGTACATCAATCTCGCTTAACGAGTCTACCAGAAGTCTCCACCAAATTGGTCCAACATGCAGGTCTTTCTCACAAAGACCTTTTAGGGAAACATAAAAGCCTGTGCTGATCTCGATGAAGGAAAGTTCATTCGCTTCAATGATTCGACTAAGTGCATCAACCACCTAATTGGTGGTTCCTTTGATATAATGCACCTACTTTAAGTTTTGGTGATCCATATTCACCATGAACTTATTACCCTACAAGTAATGTCTCCATGATTTCAAAATGGAAAGATAATGTGCTAAAATTGCCAGATCAGTTGATTTCAACTTTACCTACATACCCCTCCATCTTCGGGGGCACCATTTCTCACGATGCCTTGGTTTGTTGCATAGGAAACACAAGTTTACTTTCATTGCCTACTTTTCGCTTTGTCCTTAACCATCGGTTTCTTATTTTTCTTCTTCTTATAAGCAATGGCATCCAATTCTTTGATCCAATTCCCAGAACATTCTAGACTTTGCATGTGGCCATTCGTAATGCTTTGTGGAGTGCAAGTTGAATGTCCCATAAGCAAATGTTGCAACAAAATAAAGGTGATTATATAGTAGAGTGCTCCTCTTTACTTGGATTTCCTAGGAGTACTATTTCCCAAGCATGCTTAACTTTGAAACTTGAATCTTAGAAGCACGGGATCCAATGTGAGTCATTTGGCCTCATCGAAAATTCAAATCAATTCTTGTTATGCGTGCATGTCTTGTGGAGTTCTCTCAAATCGCCTTGTGGAGAACTTTAGAATTAAGGAAAGGTGGTGATTTTTTGTAGGAAGGAGAAAGAAAGAGAGCTCTTTTAATGTCTTTTGAGTATTGTATGTACATCTCTGGAACATAAAGATATGAATGCAACTACATGTATTGAAAAGATGCTGAACAAAAAAAGACAATGTAGTAAAAACCATGGGATTGAAACTAACTACTGCATGTCTTGAATACATTGGAAAAAAGAGGTAATAGTGGGTGATCATGATGTCAATATAGTTGTCAACTTGGTCTGGTGATGTAGTAGGTGACTACATTTGTGAGTGGATTAGCATGCCATATGGGCATTTGTTGGTCTCAACATGTCACAAGCCAGTCTCTCCAAGCTCGTGAATCCTAGAAGCCGATGTGTAGAATGAACCTCCCAACCATAGGCACCCCCTCCTTGAGTCCTTCTACCTGCTATTCCCGTCAACTGGCACATGGCATCCACCTATGGGTGATCAGTCCACTTGGCATGCCTGGCCCCTGTGACCTGTGAATACTGAGTGACTCCTAGGGTACCACCCCCGTGCCCCACCAAAGACCTATGACCATCTTGGTCACCCCGACTACTTGTCGGCTAGCATCTCGTCACTGACGGCTAGGGTCCCGACAGTCAAGACACACCGCATCTCTGACAGCTTGTCAGGCGGCCAAACCGGGTCACTGCTCGTGACGCACCGGTCCCAACTTGGGACAGATGTCCTCGTCGGTCACCGACACCCTTGCCAACACTAGGCCTCAGGCCCTTTGGTAACCAGTCGTGCCGAGGTCATGATAGAGTCGTAACTGGACTCTAACAATCCTTCCCTCCTCTAGCAAGTCATCGGTCCTCGATGACAAACTCTGGGTAAGACTTCTACAACGTCTGTCGCGTCTCCCAGGTAGCATCTGACAACGGATGCCCTTTCCAAGTTACTAGATACTCTTGAAGGAGACGATTCCGCAATCGTCACTCCCTTCGATCTAGGATTTTGTCTGGCCCATAACCTGTGGTGTCTTTCTCCTCAAGAGACACTAGACCTTCCACCAGGCTATCGCCATCGTGCAAACATTTCTTCAGTTTGCTAACATGGAATACTGGATGCACCTTGCATCCCGCAGGTAGCTGTAGCTTATAAGCTACTTGGCTCACCTTCTTAATGATCAACCATGGTCCACGATACCTAGGAGATAACTTGGCACACTTTCCTGTCCGTAGCACCTTCGACTTCGAATGGACGCATGTCTCTTATTATTGTACGCGAACTCCAATAGCGATAAATGCTTTACCCAGTCTGTTTGCGTACTACTAACATATGCCCTAAGCATATCTTCCAAGATCTGATTCACTCGCTCTGTCTAACCATCCGTCTGAGGATGCTCCGAGCTACTCATCCGCAACTGTGTTCCCAGCTTGGCGAACACCTCAATCCAAAAATTTCCCGTAAACTTGGGATCCCTGTCAGAAACAATGGACTTCGGAAGACCATGTAACCTGACAATATTCTGAATAAGCAACTCAGCCACTTGTAGAGCTGTGACCTTCTTGGTCGTTGCGATGAAATGAGCCATTTTGGAAAACCTGTCTACCACTACCATAACGGAATTGAATCCATTCTGGGTCTTGGGTAGCCCAACAATAAAATCCATAGAGATGCTTTCCCACCTTCCTGTAGGTATTTCGAGTGGATGTAGCAAGCCCGGAGGACTTACTCTCTCGGCCTTGTTCACTTGACAAGCCGTGCAACGCTGGACATTGTTACAAACCCTACTTACTGCAAACCTCCAGGTGTCGGTTAACCACAAGAGACCGAACGATTCGCGTTCCACCCCGTCGTAGGACCTAATCCGGGTCCACCAACCGTGCCCTGGCCTGTGACCGCATCAAGCTGGATCCGACCTCCATCCTAGACGGTGTCCCATACCACCGCCTAGGCTCTCAACCATCTCCTACCTCACGCTAGCAAACATCCTGGCCGTGCACACGCTCTCCATCCACCTCCTCCTAGGTAGATAGAATGATAGCAAATGAGTCCTCCTCCCCTTTTATACCTCCAAGGAGAGAGACTCCAAGCCATGTGCACACCTAGACCATGACACGTGGCAACCATGCAGGTTCACGAGTCACCAGTCAAGTCTACAGGCCCAAGTCATCGTCCAGTCTCAAGTTTGGGTTTGGGACCCAAGGGAGTTGGGTCCCTAACATTCCCTCTTCCTTAAAAAATTCCTTATCTAAGGAAGGAATCCAGGGAATCTCAGTTTAAGGTCATGTTCCTTTTCCCAAGTATCATCGTCCTCGGAACTTCCTTTCCAACAAACCAAGTACTCAATTACCTGACGGTGAGGCCCACTGAAATGGGAGCCCTAGGCTGGAAACCATACATCAGAGAAAATGGACTAAAACCCGTCGTTGAGTGCTTTGCGCTATTATACGCAAACTCAATCATTGGAAGGCACCTTTCCCAATCTGACTGTTTTCTGGAAACATATGCCCGAAGCATATCTTCCATAGACTGGTTTGTCCTCTCTGTTTGACCATCCGATTCAGGATGATCTGATGACCCCAAACTTAAAGTGGTCTCTAATTTCTCAAAGACCACTTGCCAGAATTTGCCAGTGAACTTTGGATCTCGATCACTAACAATGTCATTCGGCAAACCAAACAACCTGAACAACTTTTCAACGAAAAGCTGAGCAAGTTCAGAAGCTTTGACAGTTTGCTTGGCTGGTATGAACTGCGCCATTTTAGTTAACCTGTCAACTATTACCCAAATGGCATCATTTTGCTTCCCCGTCCGAGGTAGCCCAACCACAAAGTCCATGGAAATGCTTTCCCACTTTCTTTTGGGAATTTCCAAGGGCATTAACAAACCAACTGCCTTAAGTCTTTCAGCTTTATTAACTTGGCATTGCGCACACTTGTGAACATATGCCTCCACTTGACTTCTTAAGTTTGGCCAGTAAAAGTTCCTTTTTACTAAGTCAAGCGTCCTTTGAGCGCCAGGGTGCCCTGCACACGGGCTGTCATGACATTCATGCAGGATTTGGGCCCTTATATCATCATTTTCTGGCACACAAACTTTTCCATTCCGGAAAAGTAACCCATTCCTAATGGAATAGTTTCTCTGTATCTTGTCCTGAGGAGAAATCTTGGAATCCTGCATTCCAAGCTCATCACTAGATCTAGAAGAACCTGCCAGGACGTCTAGCCAAATACGACCGAAGTACCTATCAGTCTTACACAAATCTCTTAAGGACAGATACAACTCAGATTGGATCTCAGAAAAGCTTAACTGATTAACCTCTCCAATCCGGCTCAAGGCATCCGCGACACTATTAGAAGTAACCTTCTGGTACTCAATGTCATAATGAAATTCTTGGAGCATCTCTGACCATCTGGCCTTACGACCCCTAAGGTCGACCGCATCGTTAATATACTTTAACGCTTGATGGTCAGTAACTATAGTAAACTGGGAGCCATACAAATAATGTCTCCAAACTTTTAGGGCATGAATAACAACAAAAAGTTCCTTGTCATAGGTACCGCCTTTGAGCAGGGTCCAACTTCTTGCTTTCAAAAGCTACCGGTCTACCATCCTGATATAGGACTGCACCTATAGCATAGTCACTGGCATCCGTTTCAAGTACATACGGCTTGTTAGGATCCACTCTGTGTAGAATAGGCGTTGTAGTTACACAGTATTTGAGATTCTCAAAACGCTGATTCAACTCTTCAGTCCAAGTAACCGGAGGACTGAACTAACTTTGTCGGCTAACTCTTTTAGCCCCTCTGAGGACATTCGTCAAGGCCAATGCAATTAATGCAAAACCCCGTAAAGCCCAAAAAGGACTTAACCTCCCAGATGGTTTTAGGGATAGGCCATTCACGTACTTGTCGGACTTTATTTGGGTCAATTTCCAACCCATGGTCCGAAATAATGTGACCAAGGTATAACAACCTTTTCTGGATGAACACACATTTGGACTCCTTGGCAAAAAGCTTTTCCTGTCTAAGTAACTTTAAGACAATCCTGAGATGCTCCTCATGCTCTTCCAAAGTCTTACTGTAGATGAGAATATCATCTACGTACACTATTACGAACTTTCCCAGATATGGACGAAGAAGATCGTTCATCATCCGTTGGAAAGTCGCTGGAGCATTTGTCAAGCCAAACGGTAAAACCAGAAACTCATAATGACCGTACCTAGTACTAAACCCGGTTTTTTGAACATCCTCAGTCTTTATGCGAATCTGATGATACCCTGATCTCAAATCGATTTTGGTGAAGTACTTTGCACCATGCAATCGATCAACCAGCTCATCCATTCGTGGCAAAGGATAACGGTTTTTAATCGTTAATTTATTCAACTTTTTAAAGTCCACACAAAGACGAGTACCTCCGTCTTTTTTATCAACAAGGAGCACATGTGCCCCCAAGGGAGATTTACTAGGCCTAACATGGCCCATCTTAAGGGATACTCTTCAGAAGTACTCATCCTATATGGATACAGTGATATAGGAGAGCTACCAGGAATCAGTTTAATACCATGGTCAACACCACTTGAGGGGGGAAGACCCTCAGGAAGCTGCTCAGGAAACAGCCTAAGTTTCCTAAAAATTTCACCTTCTGGTGAGTTTTCTTGCTTTAGGTTATTAGACATTAGTTCCATTTGGAGATTGTAAAATTGCAAACTGCGTTCTTCATGGTAAGTAAAATCTTTTAACCAACATAAGTAAGAATTGCAATCAACAATATCCATGCATTTAACAGTTTCCAAAGCAAAAAGCATATACGAAGTAGAAATATCAACATTTCCATTCAATTCTATGAGTGAGCCGTTATGTAAGAACGACAAACTGTGTGTTACATAGTTTTTCTTCATAGACTCGTTCCTCTCATAGAACCACTCCTTAGCAAGTATAACATCTACCCTATCTAGATTCATAATGTGAAAGTCTAATTTATCCTTATAGGCTTGAATCTCTATTGGTAGACGTGGGACTATCCGGTCCCAAACTTGGCTTTTTGCTCCCGTTGCCAGCTGTGTATTGGTGGCCACTTTGCCTTGTTTCCACCTTTAGCTTCTGCAACAAATTAGCGTTAATAAAATTATGTGTGGAACCATTGTCAAATAAAACAGTTACGGCTTGACCACCCACAACCCCCTTCATCCGAATGAAGTCATGTGGGCCAAAAACAGCCGTATGTTCACACACAAAATTACCAGCAAAGAAAAGATCTACACTAGATATGCTAGAGTTACCTGGAGTCTTAAAAGATGCCCCTTTAGCTTTCCGTTTCTTTGGACATTCCTTCGCGACATGACCTGGTTCCATGCAGTTAAAGCATAGATTGTCGCTTCTGGCTTTCATAAAGGTTTCCTGGTCCAAGGTAGATCTTTTCTTCGACTTACCTGAACCTGAAGCCCGATCCTTTGCCTTATCTTTCGATTTCTTTGGAAAGAAAGGCTTCTTACCCTTTACGTCGGGCAAGACACCAGTCTCAGGCTTAGCCATCATACGAGTATCATCGTAGATCCTGGCGAAGCGAACAGCATCCTCGAGGGTAAGAGGCTGGTTCCTCCTAACCTCTAGCTAGTAGTCTCTTGGCAACCCAAGTATAAAATGCAATTCTAGTTGCAAAACGAGAATAAACTTCCTGAAACTCTTGTAAATACTGATCCCCCGTTGCATACTGACGGTAAAATTCAAAATCATCAAGAATAGGAAGGAAGGCCGCCTTAAAGGCCATACTGAAATCCTCCCAATTCCTCGGAACTTCAGGCTTACCCCTCAAATCTTGCCACCAGGTAAATGCTTTCCCTCGCAGATACATGACGGCGAGATTGATCTTGTTGTCCTCGGATGAATCGTGCATGGAAAAGTGCGAATTTCATCGATCCAGCCATTGCAAGACCGCTTCTGGGGTTCTATCCTTCTTTTCCCCGCAAAAACTTCAGGAGTGAACAAGGGTTGATGCACCAATTGCCTTAGCTGCGTCAATTCCTTGAGATCCTGCTGATCCCGACTGTGCCTAGCTTGCATATCAACAATCTGTTGTTGTAGATTGTTAATGGCCAGCATCAAAGCATAAGGGTCTAAAACAGCGGCAGATATTGTAGACTCTTTAGCAAGGGGCATAGGCTGTGGGGCAGGAGTATGCTCCATTTTTACAAGGAAAAGAGAGGTGAATTAAGAAAGAGATGATAGAACAGAATCAAAAGTTACTCAAGGAAGGTAGATACAAGGCTACTCTTGCTGTCTCTTCACAAACCAAATGGTGTTGTCCATGGCTGCCAAGAGGAATAAGAGAGAGCAAGGAGAAGGATGCACCACCACCTCCACCTCTTTTCACAAAAAAACAGATGCATGGGAGAGGTATGCCTCCCTCTCCATGCCATCCTACTACCTGCCAAGTGGCCTTACCCTGCCACCTAGCTTCCACCTCAACTTACTGGCCAACTCCTGGCAACCAGCCAGGTGGCTTACAACCCCCTCCCCCGCCTCTATTTCTTGTTTTTCTTCAACCTGTCCATCGCTGGCAGACAGGGACAGGAAGCCTAGATTTTCAGGGAGGGCCCCGATTTCTCCAGCAAGGAATCTGAAAGGCATCGCTACAGCAGGGCGCTACCAGCTGCCACCTCCATGCCACGTGGCAGATTTTCCAGCTGTTTTTTGGCAACCCCCGCTGGTTAAACAGCGATGGAAAAAGTTCACGTTTTTGTTCATTGCTGAGAGGGCCCATCGTGACCAAAAACCCACATATTCCTAAAAACCCACATATTCCTGAGTGGATTTCCAATAGGAAGGACCGCCACCTGTCCTACCCTGGACAGTGCCACGTGGCAGGGCTTCCACGGGCCCCAAACTGTTTTTCTTAAAACTTTTTTTGTTCAATTTTGTTTGAAAAACAGCGGAAGGCAAACCCTAAGGAGTACATAAAAAATGCATTTCAAATCCAATTCGAAATCCGTCAGAAGCACCTGGCTTAGATTACAAGAAAATCCGTAGATTACAAGAAAACCACTTCGGATCAACGCACCTGGCTTTCAGCATGCAGTGGCTCTGATACCATATCTTACAAACCCTACTTACTGCAAACCTCCAGGTGCCGGTTAACCACAAGAGACTGAACGATTCACATTCCACCCCGCCGTAGGACCTAATCCGGGTCCACCCACCGTGCCCTGGCCTGTGACCGTATCAAGCTGGATCCGACCTCCATCCTAGACGGCATCCCATACCACCGCCTAGGCTCTCAACCATCTCCTGCCTCACGCTAGCAAACATCCTGGCCGTGCACACGCTCTCCATCCACCTCCTCCTAGGTAGATAGAATGATAGCAAATGAGTCCTCCTCCCCTTGTATACCTCCAAGGAGAGAGACTCCAAGCCATGTGCACACCTACATCATGACACGTGGCAACCATGCAGATTCATGAGTCACCGGTCAATTCTACAGGCCCAGTCATCGTCCAGTCTCAAGTTTGGGTTTGGGTTTGGGACCCAAGGGAGTTGGGTCCCCGTCTCTAGGTCAAAAGGTTTCTGGGTATCCACAATCTTGACGACTGGAGCCGTGGCCACAGACTCCTTCAAGTTCTCAAAACGTTGTTGAGCTTCAGCATCCCATCGAACCACAGTGTTGTTTTTCCTTAACTGGTTCGTTAAAGGAGCAGCTATCCAGGAATACTTCCTAACAAACCGCCGGTAGAACTTACAAAAGCCTAACAAAGATTGTAATAGCATATATCGGTAGGCCTCGGCCACTTCTTAACCACCGCCACCTTGGCTGGGTCAACCGAAATACCCTCCGCAGTCACTACGTGACCCAAATACTCGACACGAGTTTTACACAACTCTGTCTTCTGAGCATTGGCATACAAGACAGAAGCTTGTAACTTGCCAAATACGGTCTTGAGATGAACCTCATGCTCCTCGACCGCTTTACTAAAAAACAATATATTGTCAATAAAGTTGACGACAAACTTGCCCATATAGGCTCACAAGACATCGTTCATGAGCATCATGAACGTGGCTGGGGCATTGGTTAACCTAAATGGCATAACCAAAAATTCATAATGACCGAAACGGGTTCGGAAGGCCATCTTCTAGACGTCTTCATCTCAAATCCGTATTTGATGGTATCTACTTTTGAGATCTATCTTACTGAAAATGGTTGCACCTTGCAACGCATCCAGTAGATCATCAATCCTGGGCATCGGATACATGTGCTTTACAGTGATCTCATTCAATCCCCTGTAATCTGCACACATCCGGAAACTACCATCCTTTTTCTTAACAAGGAAAACAGGAGAGGCGAAAGGTGAATAACTCGGACGGATGTACCCCAGCTTGAGATACTCCAACATTTTTCTGACTTCCTCTTCCTCTTTTAGGCTCATCCTATAAGGAGGCCTACATACCGGACTTGCCCCTGGAACGAGCTCAATACAATGATCAACGTTCCGACTAGGCTACAATCCCTTTGGCATATTACTAATTAGCACGTGTTTAAACTGAGTGCGGATGGACTTCTCCAACTCACTTGCTGGGTCACATCTAGGCTGTAATGAAAATGCATGTTGCACTGGGGGATGCAAAAGTAAATGAAACTTCTTGTGGTTTATTAGTGAGTGTGCTTATCTGATTATTACCAACATAAGAATCAAAACTGGAATCAACATTCACATAACAAAACCACAAATATTGAATCTCCATTCTCTTTATTTGCATACAGGTAACAAGAGGACCCTCAATAGATGGTCTCTCCCCCTTTAAGACATGAGACATACCCTCATGCCCGAACTTATACACATGTGAAGGGTTCGCGATAGTCTGGCCAAGCTGGTCAAAAAGGCTTTTCGCAAAAGGATCCTATCCAGATGCAGTAGACTTTGAAGCTCAAGGTGGGATCTCCTATGGCTCGTCGTGCTTACGACAAGTCTCCCCTTAGTCCTGAGCAAAAGGAAAAGGCCAAGAAAGATGGATTATGCTTTTTCTGTCTTGGCAAGAAGACAGCACAAAATCAAACTAGAAAATTGCAGTTATTGTAAAACACTGAGAAAAGGCAAATCTGACCCAAAGCTTTTCAAAAAACAAAATAGCAATAAATGAAGGGAAAAGAAGGAATGAGTGCTCCCTGGATCCAAGCCACGGAATTTCCCTCAGTTTGCTAGATCAGAACTACCAAACGGTATGCATCGACCTGGACTTGTCGTAAATTGCATATACAGATCGCTAGTTTGCTAGCAAACAATTGGAGGTATACTAAACAAACGTTTCTGAAATATCTTGGAATCTAGAAGCTCCCAATCCTCCTCTGATAGCACTGGGTTATACTTAATAGAATGTCCTTCGATGTAGCAAAACTACAATCCAACACTCCACGGAAAAACTAAAACCAAGCATTGGAAATTTAGATTACAAGGGCGCTGGTTTGTTCTGATAGAGAGATCATCAAAACTCTTTTGAAACAAGTCGATGTGGAAAGCATTAAATGCTCGAAAAACAGATGATCTATTGACTTATGAGCTCGCTAATTCTACTGTCACCAAACCGTGGATTATGGAAATAAATAAAAAAAACGCTGGTCAGCGCAAACCCCCCCCTCAACAACACTTCTTCCAAGTCATTGTTCTGAGCCAGAAAAAATGCGCCCAATTCGTGGGATCACCACGAGAGTCACATGAAAATGCCTCCTCTGGATACAATGTGTATGCATGGACCTGTAGGAAATTCATATTTAACATTGAAGAGGAATTTCAACTTCAACATGAGGTGATGATCTTATTTAAGTCAGAGAAGTTCAAGCTTATATGGAAAGTTGGAGTCCATCTAAGAAAAGAACATGAACATCCAGTCACGCTATATTCCTCTTTTGAGGAACACAAGTTTTCTTCGAAAGCAAACATGCTTCAAAGCATTTCTTGTAATCAACTCATCTAAACCTCCTCTTTAAAACGACTCTTGTACAAAGTGAGACGGATGTTGCACCTTTTCCTTTTGTTTCGTATGTCCATGTGTGCTTGGATGGAATCGAACTCCAAACCTTGAGGTGAGGAGAGGGGCTGCCAACCAACAAGCCACAAGGAGAGAGAGATATCGCGGGTTGTAGTGCGTAGCAAGCCGGGATGAAGGCGTCTATAAAAGTTGATACACCAGCGTTTAACTCAGCTTATGGTCAACGAAGCTTTGCAAGAGTGAGCGCAGGTTTGCAGGTAAAAACTAAAAAGGTGCTCAAAAAATTAGTGCATGCTCTGCTGTCAGAAATTGCATGCCAATCTATGCATAGATTCTTGGCAGACCTATGTTTGTCTAATCAAGAATCAATTTAGAAATAAGATCAAGTTGATTGGCCTAAGAACAAATCAAAATGGAATCTCTTTTATACACTTGGGCGAGCTAGGGGAGACAGTTTCCAGCTCAATCGGTTGCTGAATCTTCCCTTGGTGTTCACCCAAAGTTGGAGCATAGTTGCTGATTTTTCTAGCAAAGAGCACGGATCAACAAGATTGGTGAAGAACAGAGGCTTGTCCAATCGGACCACTTGGTTTCCAATCAAGAGAAGCATTCTCCTCTCTCTCTTTTCTTTTGCATGTGTTAGAATTCTCTTGCATTTCAGTGCCTTCAATCGGAAACTAAGTGCATGTTAATGCATTTCTATTGCATGTTGTTTTCATGAAGAATAGTTGGTGCCATCCAACATATCTTCGCCCGAACTTTCCATGCGTGATGCTTCTTGTGACTCCTCTATAATCAACGAAAATAGTCGGATATGTTTGTCCTCTCTTGCATGATCCACCTCTCGTTGGCTTAGGTTTCAAAGCTGCCCCATCCTATTCCATAGTCAGGATGCTTGGAATACCTCACAAAGTGCCCCATGGTTTTTCCGTTGTGCACCATCGTTATTACTTGATTAAGTTCTGTTATGTTGCTTTCTTATACGAGTTCATCTTAATGAGGTGTAGAACATGTTAAGCATGATCCCTCTCTTTCTATTGCTTTTTTAACTATAAAGTTTTGTGGTAAACCTTAACTCAATTACATTAACTAGGAACTTCATAATGACATGATCAAGTGTCCCTAGGCTTGTTGTGTATGATCTGTCCCTAAGCTTGTTGTGTATGCTATGTGCATAACCTTGTCGTGCACGATGCAATTTGTTTTCATAAGACAACAATACAACTAATTTGTGTTTGAGAAACAAAATAAGGCGAATCAAGTATCAACTAAAACAGATGAGATGATGCCCAAAATAACTACCTCACAAGTAGTGCAAAGGGCTTCATATTGTACACAAAACATGATTGAACATCGGATTTATTCTTTGAAGTCTTGAAAATATTCTCCAAAGTCATTCTAAAATGTCATTTATTCAATGCTTGATTTTGATTAAAAGCAATACATGAATGCACTCTACAAGGGCCATGTCAAAAGAGCCTACCCTTTATGAAGTGTGAACAAAGTTGGGAAAAATCTACTCATCAAACTTAGGAACTTCCTAGATCTATCGAGGATAAATCTAAAAAATTTCTTTCTTCTAGCATCTAACCATAATCTCCCTTTTGAGAGGTAAGGTAAGTCTTGTAACGTTGGACAAGTATCTTCTAACCACTATGAGAATGTCTTTGAGCACAATATGCATAGTACAAAGATTTCAGCATCAAAAGCATATTTAACATGTAAAACCACTTATTGAACCAGGGTACGGTACAAGTGTATCCATACATGAGCAAATTCACTCTACAAACTCAAAACAGCTGACTCTTGGTAAGAGAGCTCAAAACATGATTAGCCCTTATTTGCCTTCTTTTGGTACAAAGACATGGATCACTCCAAGGCTTTTTACATTAGTTGTAATCGTGAAAACACACCCAACAAACATGTTGTCAAATGACTCCTAAGATTGAAGGAAAATCATTGTTAGACAATTATGCCCTTTGACTAGAGCTGGAAAATTTCCTCACGGTTTTAGCGTTTAGGGTGGCAATGTTTGAAAAAAGTGTGGCAATAAACACTAAACGATTTCCAGCAAAGAATTATTAGACCAATAGCTTGTTAAGCGTCAAAAGAGTTCTTCGTTGTTGCTCTTTGTTAAACTTGTTATTGTCTCCTTTCTGTGTTTGCAATGGAACCCGATCTAGAAATTCGTTGGGCTGATGATGCCTGGTATGATACGCAATTGTTCGCCACAGATGAAATCAATCGCGATGGTAGACATAGAGCTTTTGAACTGTATATGGACACTGCTCCAACTACTAAAACTACTTGCTATAACATGAAAACAACATGCAATAGACATGCACTAACATGCATAAACATGCACTTAGTTTCCAAATGCAAGAGAATTCTAACACATGCAAAAGAAAAGAGAGAGAGGAGAATGCTTCTCTTGATTGGAAACCAAGTGGTCCGATTGGACAAGCCTCTGCTCGATTGGACAAGCCTCTGTCCTTCACCAATTTGCAACTTGTTGATCTGTGCTCTTTGCTGGAAAAATCAGCAACTACAGTCCAACTTTGGGTGAACAGCGAAGGGGAGATTTGGCAATAGATTGAGCTGGAAACTGTCTCCCCTAGCTCGCCCAAGTGTATAGAAGAGATCCCACTTTGATTTGTTCTTAGGCCAATCAACCCGAGCTTATCTCTAAATTGATTCTTGATTAGACAAACATAGGTCTGCCAGGAATCTATGCGTAGTTTGGCATGCAATTTCTAACAGCAGAGCATGCCCTGATTTTCTGAGCACCTTTTTAGTTTTCACCTGCAAACCTCCGCTCTCTCCAGCTTCGCTAACTGTAAGCTGAACTAAACGCTGCTGTACTGACTTTTGGGAGAGGAAATCCTCAAAAATTACAGAATATGTGCTCTGAAACTGCATGAGACACTTGAAAACAACACCTAATAACCTCAAAAGGAAAACTTTCGAATATTCCTGTGATTCTGGCAGGCGCCTCAAAGGTGATGCACACAAACAAGCATCGGCCTTGCACTGGCATTGATGATCATCCAAACATTGTTCTTCATTTGTTGTTTTTGTACTATTCATCTTGTCTCATTAATTATGTTCATAAAGTTTGGCTAATTGATCAATTTTAGATCATAGTTAGTTGATCCTACATTACCTTCAAAAAATAACTGGTAAAACTTGCCTACAAAATTAGTCCACCTACCTATAAAATTTGACAGAAATAGTCCATCTATCTAAACAACCATTATAGGTATGTTTCATTTCATCTCTAACCAGGATGCAGACTAGTTGGGACTTTTTGCCAATTTTGCTATGAATCTGGTGAGCATTGAATAAGACTGAATCAAACGTATGCAAAATGTTTGGCAAGCTTCTCATAAGCAGGCACAAACGCCAAGTTGTGGCTTTTTTTCCTTTGTCGACAAGAAATGGAACGCCTACTGTACATCCTATCTTAAATGGTCTTGTGGGTAAGAGCACGCACGCAACCTATCCCTATTATTGATTTGAAAACTACATCTAATATCATATTCTGTTACAACAGCTACTCAAGGTGTTTTAGCAATTTCACACGAAGGTTGAGCATAAAATTCAAGATCAATTTATGGATTCTAATCTGTTAGGGTTGTGCCATCAAAAACTATAAATAGATCAATATATTTTATCAGTTTCAAGTTGAAATTTAATCAAGTTATTTTTTATAAGTTCTTCTTTCTCTTTCTGTTCTGCCATAGGCATAGACTGATTAGTAATGAGCTATCGCCATTACAATCGATGTAAGAGTGAAATTTATAGCAGAATAGTATCATAGTGCAATCAGAATAGACTTCAAAAGCATCAATCATCTGTAATTCATCATTTTCAGTACAAACTACTTTTGCTACTTTATCTTGTTCTACTGTTTTTGTTATTTCCACTTATTATGATCTAAGTATCTAGTATTAAATACTAGCATAACGATCAGAATCGTCATTCATTTTTCGCACTTGTGAATGGTAGTATAGTTGTATTTGTGATAATAGTGAATCGGTTTTGTTATCCCATTACCTATCACTACTACTATCAACTATCCAGCTAACAATCATTGTTGAATAGTTATTCGACTCATGCATAGCTTATTTTCCAACATGGTTTCAGAGCTAGATCATAGGTGAATCGGTTTTGTTATCACATTACATATCACTACTACTATCAACTATCCAGTTGATAATCATTGTTGAATAGTTATTCGACTCATGCATAGCTTTTTTTCCAACATGGTTTCAGAGCTAGATCATAGCTTTGGGAGCTAGTTCTCTACATATCAATACGTATGGAACATATGTAGATAACTATCTCCCAAAGCTATAACTAGACGTGACTACCAAACTTTACTTGAGGAAAAAACATTTCTCATTTTAAATGGCTGATTCGGATTCGATTATAAATCATTTGAACAACTTCAAAAATAGTTTTGAGCAGATGTCTGCAAGTGGTGTAGAAATCAACGATGTAGATGTCATCATGACTCTCTATCGAGCCTTTTTGACACCTACAAAAGGTGGGTGATTATTGTTTCTACTCAACAAAGTCTTATAATAGCAAAAGTTTTGTTTATGCTGTTGCAGGAAGAGATCCGGATAAATGGATCTTCATTCTCCCATTCGGCACCAAAATCAAAAGCTCTTTATTCAAAGAAATTCGATAAGAAGAAGACATCGAAGAACATACGTGAAGTACGAAAGTCGAATAATAATTCGAATTCAGAAAAAAAGAACAAATTCAAACTCAGCTTCATCAAAGTCAAAGTTGTTTTGTAGATATTGCAAACAGACCGGACATTTGTTGGAGGATTGTCGAATTCTCAAATCTAAAAAGCAACAGCAACAGCAGTATGCTAGTACAATAAAATTGTTGGTAGATTCTCTACCAATATCACAATCAGCCGAACGAATATTTCTGGTGTCGGTGGATCCAGGAACTAGAGTAACTAGACTTGTAGTTATGAAACCAACCATGGCATCTTGTTGTGTGAGACCATGAGTTGAGGAAAGACTAGTTGGTTACGTAAGAGTTAGTTGGATGTGACCTGGTAGTGGAAAGTTCAATGATATTCGGTTGTAGAAAGTCACAGCCAAGAAACTCGATGGCGGTGAAGAAGAGAAAGATAGAAAAGAAGAGAGGTCGAGGAAGGAGGGGGCTGAAACGAGAGTTGATGAGGCAGAGAGTGAGTGTGTAGAGATTGAAGAGTCTAGAGACCAGACAGTCGATCTAGATCGGGCAATCCAGAGAAGGATAGCTGATGTGTTGGTGATCAGATCAGTGATTAGCGGAGTTGATGAGTGAGCGCGCATCTGTTGCATGGAGTGTTGTAAAAAGCTATTGTCATTGGAATGAGAAACCATGGAGTACCACTTACCATTTCCATGTACTGTTTGTTGCATATAATTGCATGTTGAGAACTTGTGATATTCTGATGTTAACCGACGTGAATTGTGAATGTGAGCAAGAGTCTATTTACCGTATAAGTGATAGATTATAGATCTGTAGTTTGTGAATGGTGAACTCATAAGAAGCACAATAAGTGAGTAGATCTTATCTGAGTTAACCGAAATGACAGGCCAGAGTTGTAATGCTGAATGCTTAGAATTGGATTGTTGATTTCTGCTTGCCATGTTCCACTCATTGTGGAAATGCTGATTCAAGAGATCTGTAATGAGTAGTAGTCTTTTCGGTTGATTGAATTAAAATGATAAGATGCTTAATTGGCAGGTTCAAGTTCTAAGCATGTGTATGTGTCCAGTAAGAGAATTCAGCATTGGTAGTGAGTTATAGACCGAGGAATTTTACCAAACATTGGCATCGTTGACGACTCACTTAGATTAGTGCACGATACACCCAGATTACAATCGCAATTTCAATTGCATCCACGTTTTTCTTGTTTATTTTTCATTATTTTATTGCTTAATAGATTCAATATGTTCTAACTTACTTCATATTTTGTTAACTTGTTTCATCTGCCAATTTCTATTGACACGTATCCTATTTTACTTTTTATATGGTATCATGTCCATCCCACTTCATTCCTATACCCAACCACACTCCGTGAAGGGAGGATAAGCAAGTAATATTATAACACTACTTTGTACAGATCATGGATACTGAAAATGATGATGAGAGGTATCTTCCAAAACCGAATCTTCCAAATGAACAGCCTGAATCAAGCCAACGAACAAAACCACAATCAAGATTTGTCATACATGATCCACGAAATAGAGCTAATCATTACGAAGGGAGAGATGATGATCTACCTGTTAAATTATCTCCTAGAAGAGGTACACCTGCATATGAACGTAGAACTCCAAAATTAGATTTACCAAAATTTGATGGAAGAACGGATCCTCAATGCTTGTGTAGTACATGGAAATTCATCACATGAAAGCATGGCTCAACTCCTCTCTATGACCTGTAGGAAATCAAAGTGTCAAGATCCTTCTAACATTCAATCTCCATATACAAGAAGAAGAGGGAGAGGGTTAGGAGCCCTCAAGGAGAGAGAAAGTAGTAGCAATGATAGAAAGGGAATGAATTACAAATGAATAATGAGTACATATAAATAAGCCTTCCAAGGGCCTAGACTCTTCCAAACCCTAAGTTCTAGAACCTTCCAACCCCTAAGCTTATCCACTACTAATTATAGGGCACCCCCAAAAGTCAAAATAGGGCCCCTTAACGTAATTAGACTTTATTTGGACCCACGAGTTATTACTAGACCAAAATTGGGTCCAACTTAGCTAAAGCTAACTTAACATGGTCTAAATAATAAACCTAACCCATGGTTACACAAGTCTCGATCTTTTGGGTCAAAGTAACCTATGGGAAACTAACATTATCATTTATTATTTCTAACACCCTCCTTAAATGATAATGTAAAAAACATAACATGACATGAAATAGAATGGAAAAATTGCAACAAAATGCAAAATGTTGCTTGCTACCCAAAACTTCATGTAGCCGGAAAAAAAAAAAACTCCAACTCGAAGTAGTCGAAGTAGCCAAAATCTCAACTCCAATCATGCCCGATGTAGAAAAGATGTAAGATACGAAGTGCGGTAGCATCAAGTCGAAGAGTGAAGACAAGCATGCTCCATCCAAAGTAGGTAACCACAAAACAGCCACAAGCCGAAATATGGATTTGCAATCCATCAATGGTTCCCACCTGATTCCATAAGTCTTTTTATCACAAGAAACATGAAGAAGAGTATGATACTCTTTTACCATCACATCCTCCCAAATCTTACCATCAATGATCTGCTCACCAACACTAGGTAAGGCAACACCGTCATCATAAGAAATAAGCATCAAAACAAGGAAAATCAGCATAAGGTACTGATTTTGGTGAGGCATGTGTGTTTCCTCCAAGGTAAAAAGATGCTTTGCTATCTCGCAAAAAACCAGCAACTTGCCACTTTGAACACCCAAAAAATCCCGCAACACACCACTTTGAACCAATGTACTAATTGACATGATTTTTTCCCCTCCTCCATTAGTACAAAATGGCTTCAAAGAATGCTTGATTTCAGCCTTTTCCAAAACATTAACTTGAGAAGCTTGCTCACAAAGTTCTTCACTAATGCATCCATCATTTGCAACAAATGGCTCAAGAGAAGAAGAATGCTCTACTATACCAACATTCCGATGCAAACTTGTACTTGTAGAAAGACAATGATTAAACTTTGCATGCCTTTGCTCTTCTACCTTCAAAGAGGATGAAGTAGAGAGGAGAAAGCATGATGATGAATCCTTTAATCGGTACATCTTTAAAATTGTTTCCCAAGCACTTTTAGAGGTCTTGCCAAATCTCAAATGATATAAGATAGATCTTGTTACCGATAAATCAATGAAAGAGCTTGATCATCACGTCATGCCAAACCTTAGCTTGCAACTCCATGAAAAATAGTTGGTGCCATCCAACATATCTTCGCCCGAACAAGTACGGATTGCTCCCAAATCTCTTGCCATAAGAACCAGCCAAGAAGATAAACTTTTTCAAACCCTAAATGTGCCCTAAAAGACACAAAAACTAGCAAGTATCAAATCTGAAAAATCAGCACCGGAATGTGTCGAAACCACACATTAGATGGATGTAGGAACTCTTCAACAAAGCTTTTTTCGGAACCCTTCTTTCTTGCCAAAAAGTGTGAACAATACACACACGGATAGGGCTATTGCAAACACCCTACAAATATTGTCCAATTTTCAGCCTCGGAATGTGATCAGATCATCACAAAAAAATTAGCGCCTTCTTCCACACCTGGAAACAAGCAAAAAGAAGCGGATCTCACTTTGTAAAATCAGCAAGGGTGCTAATTTTTCAGCCAAATTAGAAGATAAAAATTGCTTGTAGATGGGCGCCCTCCTGCAAAGGAGCAAATCTGAAAAATACGGTAGCAGCGGACCGACGGAAGTAAGATAAACCTACACAAATGTGGGCGACCTAAAAGCAGCCCCGAAGAAGATAATTAATGGAGACTTCCTACAACCCGAAAAATCAACAAACAACCAACTGATTTTTGGGAGCCCAAAATCCTTTCATCTCCTTTGATGTGTGGCACAGAACGGAAAAGAGTCAAAATTGAACGGATCTTCACTCCAAAAAATCAGCAAAGGTGCTGAATTTTTGTGATCCCTAAGTGAAGACGATCTCTTTTGGGAGGGCGCCCTAAAACAAGCATAGAAGATCCATGGCTCTGATACCATGTAGGAAATCAAGGTGTCAAGATCCTTCTAACATTCCATCTCCATATCCAAGAAGAAGAGGGAGAGGGTTAGGCGCCCTCAAGGAGAGAGAAACTAGTAGCAATGCTAGAAAGCGATTGAATTACAAATGAAAGGGCACTCCCAAAAGTCAAGATAGGGCCCCTTAACATAATTAGACTTTACTTGGTCCCACGAGTTATTACTAGACCAAAATTGGGTCCAACTTAGCTAAAACTGACTTAACATGGTCTAAATAATAAACCTAACCCATGGTTACACAAGTCTCGACCTTTTGGGTCATAGTAACCTATGGGAAACTAGCATTATCATTTATTGTTTCTAACATGACCTTGCTAGGTGTCGCTCGAGATTGGTTCTTTAACCTTGACCGAGATGAACGTAATGATTGGAAGTGTTGAAAGAAGCTTTCATCAAACAATTCAAACCAGATAGATTATCAAATAGTCCTTTTGTCCGATTAAGCCAAATCAAGATGGAAGAAAAAGAAAAAGAAAAAGTAAGGGACTACAACTATGGGATAGGATGGCGGAGTTCCAGGTACCCATAGAGGTAAGATAGGCCAACATAAGGATTTATGAGCGGGTTTGGTCTAGACTACCAAGACCGTTAGTGGATGAGGGTCTTTTACAATAGCATCGTAACGTGGAGTTGAACAAGGATGCCCTCTATCTTCTCCTCTCTTTGGTTTTTCTATTGGTAGGTTTGAATTCTAGATACATAGGCGAAGAGTTGTCCACATTGCAAGGTATGACTTATTACTACTCACATATTCTAAAGTTGTGGCATCATTAGCAAAAGATTGAAAAAGGATTTAGATGTATTAGGTAAGCTTTCTCAAGGTTCCAAGCATGGAAGTCAATCTAAGCAAGACAAAGATAATGGTGAGTGGATCAAGAGAGGTAAAGGAAACTGTAAGGCAAATTTGGAGATGGTCTCATCTTATAGATACCTAGGGCTCAAATATGAGAGCCCCACAAGTGGAATTTGTGTGTAGACAAGAGGCTTAAAGGCCCTTCTCGTAACACAAAACTAATACAAGAATATTCTGCAACGAAGTTGAAAGATGAGAACACCTCTTCAAGACTTTAGTCCATTCGTTGATCCGTTATGGTTGTCAATATGGTGTCCAAGTTTAGCCAATGAAGCCAGAAAAAAGCCGAAAAGGTACAAAAGAATTTCTTATTAGAGAGCTATGAATCACAAAACAAACCCCCTAAACTATCCTATTGGTGTAGACAGCATTATTTCTTAGACGAGGAGGCATTGTACGTACATAATAATTTATATTCATAGGATGAATCTACACAGGCTCCCCTACAAGGGAGGCAAGCTACCTTGGAGAGAGAGTGGTTTTAGTAAGGCATCACTTGGCTGGAAAGGCAAGCAATAGATGAAAAAGATCTTCCAAAGGGAAGAGAGGCAATAAGTGTAGTTGTCCAACAAAAGGTCCTGGAGGAATTCTGAAAAAACCCAAAGGAGAAAATTGCTTTCTCTTGAAGGCAAATAAGCCCCAGTGATCATCTACTCAGAGCATAGTTACTAGAAGACTCATTTACTCATGTCTACAAACTTGCAAACACGTTCAATGGAAGAAAAAAAAAAGTACAGATTTTTGAGTCCATAACTATGTAAAAAGGGAGTAAAAAACAAGTAAATGCTTAACTTTTCAGGTTTTTGTAGCATTGGCCATGTACACCAGTACAATGTAGCCTACAGCCTATGATTCTGGTCTGTTTTGTAAAAAACATGTATTTAAGTCCGTAAAAGAACGGACAGCAAAAATCTAGAAAAAGGTGCATGATACTAAACCCTATCCAAAAAAAAAGTTTGAGAATATATAGAACCGCAGATAGACATGCTATTCCCTTTATGAATATCCATTTGGGCATAAGAAAGTCTCTTTGAAATGAACTGAGAGATGGAAATGGCAAACCTATAAACACTATAACCAGAGCCTGGCTTTGATTGACTTCCGAATTTACTCAAAAACAAATAATTATTCAGCTAACAACATTGGAACCCTAAATAACCCAAATAATAAATCAATGGCTGAGGCTAAGCTCAGCTACCCGATTATTGATTCATAACAACTATAAACCTTTCTTAGGGCTTGCATCAACATGAAATTCTTACCATAAATATCGAAACAAGCAGCTTCTATCATCATAACTAACACCTAATACAGAATTCTTTACCCTAACACATGGTCTTTTTGTCTTGTAAGCCCTTATTTTGCGGCTGATTGGTGTTTGAACTCTTGACCCCAAGGTGAGGAAAGAATGTCGTCACTAGCTCACTACTAATTGGAGAGAATCTATCACATAATTGATCAGCCTATAAATAGTTGATTGCCCTGATTCTTACCGTAATTGATTGCGGTGTTGACTCGATTAAAGGATAAGTATGACGAACTACCCTAATAGGGACAGCATAGTCGATTGCCCTAATTCATAGCTTAATTGACTAGGGCGTTGACCTAATTACAGGATAACCATGAATAACTACCCTAACAGGTTAGAATAACCATACGTAATTGCTCTGATAATGGAGAATTGCCCTAATACATACTTCTTGAGCATAGCTAAACTCACACAAAAACACGTGTATTCTTGTTTCCAACTGTGCGTTCATATGATGGCCAAAACAAAGGGCAAGGCCATACTCTTGCGGTCATCCATATAGCTGCTGTCTGTGTCCTTGAGATCTTCCCAAATAGGTCAAACTTTGTGTGGGTATGGCGCCTCTAAAGACAAATATAGCATACCTCCCAGACTTATCTTTCAGTTTTCAGAAAAATGCAGCTCGAAAATGGAGGATCGACCATCCGCTGCAGCAACTCTTAACTTTGCGCGCTCGCAAGGTCAGACGCGCGAAAAAATAAAGAGAACATGTAGGCTATGATGACGGTCCAAAATTAGGGTTTTGACTTATCTTGACCGTTGACTTATCTCCATCATAAGTATTGCTAATTATGTTTTGACTTATATTGACCATTGACTTATTTTGAGGGTAAGCAAAGTAGTGCTAATTATGGTTTTGACTTATATTGACGATTGATTGACTTATCTTTACCATAAGTGAAGTATTGCTAATTAGGTGTCAATTGCATGCCCTCGGGCGTCACGCTTTCGAAAACGTCTATCTGGTGAATGATTTTGATCGTGGGAGAGAGAGTCTGGAACAGTGCTCAGGAAACCTTAAGTTTCCCTTTGTATCCTACATATGTCAATGGATGTCCGCTTTTAAAAAATAATCCCTTCTAAAACCTTCAACTCAAAACTGTTGCATCCTAAAATTTTACAACTATCAAAGACCGTGCAGTTCACTGTCGTAGCTAGCCTTTTTGAAGAATAGTCCCTCAATTGAAATATTATGATTTGCTAAATTATTTCATCATATAATAAAAAATTCATATTTTTCAATTATCGTTGGCATCTAGCTATTTTTCTTGGGCATCAATGTTGCTCGCTCCAACAATTATTTTCTCGGTACAATGTGTTATAAGGTTAGAAATTAGCCAAGTGTAACTTATATAGAAAAATTGTGCAAATGGTCTTACTTGCCAGGTAGAGACTTTCCCATTTCAAAATTTTACGTGGTTTTTTAAAGTATTATAATGATCTACATGCATCCGCATCATGTATATTCAAAAGCCAACAATTCAAAATCCTACATATATTTTACTAAACATAAAATTTCCTACAAAATCAAAATTTTATCGATTGTTAAAAACTTGCATTATATCTCTAAAGCTGATTTTTTGAGAAAATTTGCCGGTTCCATTCCTATACTATGCCGATTTTCCGAGCATTAGTTTATATCAATTTAGAATGAAAACGGGTTTTGAGAGAGAGAGAGAGAGAGAGAGAGAGAGAGAGAGAGAGAGAGAGAGAGAGAGAGAGAGAGAGAGAGAGAGAGAGAGAGAGAATTTGTTAACATATCATGGTGTGAATTTTAGGGCAACAATGCAAAAACTCCAAAGAGAATGTCAATTGAGAGAGAGAGAGAGAGAGAGAGAGAGAGAGAGAGAGAGAGAGAGAGAGAGGTGCTTGTCTTTTGCTTTCACTTTTTTATATTTTTATTTTATTTTATTTATTTAATCTTAACTTGTATTATTGCCACGTATTTAAATGTCGATCATAAAATTGGTTTGCTCGTTTTTGGGCCTCATGCTAAATTTATTTTTGAATATAAATTAGGTGGCCTGGATTTTTCTGTCCCATGTCAGCAGGATCGTGTAACTTATGTTCTTCTCAATGGCACGTGGCTTCCTCTTTGCAAAGCCATGCATGGCTTCCTCCTTGCATAATTCCATTTTGCATGCAAGCACTGGGAATTCATGCAGCGCAGTGTTTCATGTAAGTGTTTTACATGAAGGTGATGTTACTAACTCATGGTGAATATAACCCAGTTGAGAAATTTATTGCTTAGTGTACTTTTTCAAACCTGAGTTGTACTCCAGAGCAAAGTCTAACGATTTGAAATAGATTTATCTCTGAGTACTTGTTTGATATGAAAGTTAGACTAAGGATATTGATTTTCTCGGTTAATATTGAAAGATAAAGGAACTGTAATTCTTTCTTGTTTAGAGAGTTTCTAAGGATAGAAACAGTTTAAGGAGGGAAAAATATTATGTCCATGACCAGTAAGTAGGATTCAGTATACTCCTAGTCTTGGATACACGGTACTCCAATAAATCAAGCTGTTAGTTATGCCACGTCATACTAGATGTGACCCGAAAGTAACTAATATCTTTGTGAGGCCCAGAACACACTAAATGGAGTTTAGACAAGGTATGAGACAATGTATGCATGTGTAGAGTTATCAATAGCAATTCTATGAATAGGTGATCCATGCATAGGACTCTATTCTAGGTGAATCTATGTATAGGGAACTTAGGGCTATGCATGGCTATGTGCCTAGGATGCTTATGGCTCTATAAGAAGAGGCCAAACTCACCCTACTCCTCATTGTGATCATTGATTCATTGCCAGGGTTTCACTTTACATTCATGCCTCTTGTTCGTTGGATTGGGGGTGAAGCTTCTAGAGTTGATTGGTTGCTTCTACTTGGTTGGGTGGTTGCTCCATAGTGTGTTTTCCATTGTGTTTTGTCTTGTAAGCAGGATCTTAGGGAGCTTCCCTTATAATTTGGACCTCAAGATCTCATTCTCATGAATGAATTCGTAGGCAACCAAGCCATAAGTGTTATATTTTTATGATGATTCAATCCATAAGCTCAACTTGGCAATTGCATCAATTGACCACAAGTACGTGATCAGAATGGTGGCGGGTGGGGAGCAGCAGGTCTGGGAGCAATTTGTCCCTCCCTTATTGCTAAAAAATCAAGATTATGTAGATAGTTTGTCTTTTCATATCATGAATCTTGGTAAGGTAGACTTAATTATAGGTAAAGAGTGGTTTCATGCTAAAAACGAGTCATCAAAAAAGGACTATATAACTCTCAGTTTATCCTTTTTGCATAATGGCTCTATGGTTTATCTTAAAGGCGATGTGCTTGAGCAACCTTTTGTACCTGCTCATGAAGCGAATCAATGTTTATAAGATTTTGAGTATCACTCGTATTTCATACTGCATTAAGAGAACTAGACCTGAAATCAATACTGGTGGATGAACTTCTCGAGCAGGCAGAGGTTACAAGCAGGCAACCAGGAACCAATTGATGCAATCAAACCTCCAATAATAGTTGAACTTCAAGAATCAAGACATTCAATAAAAGAAAGTGAGCTCCACATATATCTATATGAACAACATCTAACAGATCTTTTGCTGCATGCCTATGGTTTGATCTAAAAGGAATCCTAGACTGCTTTCCAAAGATGCAGCTATGACAGACAGGGAGATTGACCTTACCAGAAGGATAGTCGAGATCAAGAACCATGGACTGTCTAGACATGTTCAAAACAGATGCATAATTCAAGTGTCTTAAGCGATGATGCCATAGTAATGCTTTATTGACTAGAACAAAGGTTTTCAAGACTTGACTAGACTTAGAATAGCAATGTGTCAGTCTATATAAGTAACTCTGCCTCTTGCCCGAGTGCAAGGATCTTATTACTCCTATCAGCTATTTTGCATTGATCAAATTCAAATTCTACCTTATCACCTAAATCTATAATTCTACTCACTGATAACAAATTTGTAGAGAGTTTAGGAGCATATAAAACTTTTAATAGTAATTTGAATTGATCATGCTGGAATCGCAATCTTACAGTACCTTCACCTTCAATAGTGTGAGTACTATTGTCACCAAGATGAACAAATTTCTTCGTGCTGTAAGGAGTATAGGAGTTGAAGATCTCACATTGATTGGTCATATGTTGAGTTGTTCCAGAATTCAGAAACCATGAATCATCCAAAAATGCGCTTTGATCTTTGACCATGAATGCACTTTCATCCACTTCGACCTGGGGAGATGATGAAACTACGTTTGCTTGTTGATCAAGTTGCTTGGTTGCGTTCTTCGCTTGGAAAATTCGGCAATCCTTGATCTCATGGTTATTGCGCTTGCAATACCTGCAAAACATCTTCTTCTTCGAATGTGGATTCGATGATTGTTCTTGACCTTGAGTCGGCTTCTGATTCGTTGCAGCCTTCTGGAGTTTCATTGCTTCTGTCACTTAGAGCCTTTGTTGACATATAGAGCCTAAGAGGAGGAAGAAGACAAAGTGTCTTGACTTCTTCTATTGTCTTCTTGCAGCAACATAGTGATAACTCTAGTAAGAGTTAAATCTGAGTGTGTTGATATGATCATCACCCAGTTCTCACATGTAGAGGGCAAGCTTGAAAGCAATGTCATAACTGCGTCTTGATCGTCTATGACTGATTCGACAGTGGCCATCTGTTGCAAGAGATTCTTAAACTGGTTAATGTGACTCTGAAGAGAATCACCAATAGACATCTTGAATGTGAAGAATTTCCTTCGTAGATGTAACTTAGTAGTTACGTCCCTCACGTCATATAGTGAGTTCAAAATGTTCCAAACGTCTTTTGACGTTTTAGCTTCACCTATGTCTCCAATATGTGTATCAAAAAAAAGTGCGATAGAGGTTTGCTTACGACTGTTCCATGAGATAGGACCATCGTTGAAGAGGAATGTAAATCCAGATGTGGACTTACGATTGTCTACATCTCCTCCCCTGCTTGCATCAGAATATCCACTAAGTTGATGAAAATTGTCGTTGCTGACATCTCCATAGCAGATGCACTGGTCCATGGTAGCTCGAATATATCTCACGACTCTTATGAGAGCCTTCCAATGGGTAATGCCAGGATTAGCCATATATTGGCTGAGTGAGCTTACTACAAAAGAGATAGCTGGTCTTGTACAGACCATTGCGTACATGAGAGATCCAAGTATCAATCGATAAGGATACTCTCTCATCTGCTCCTCTTCTTGCTTGGTCTGGGGACATTGGTCCTTTGACAAATGCATGTCTGGATCCATCGGTGATTGAGCTAATTTACAATTCATTAGATTGTATATGTTAAGAACATTGTAAAGATACCTTTGTTGAGTGATGTAAATCAGTCATCTCACTCTGTCTCTGTGGATCTGAATGCCCAGACAGAAGTGAGCTTCGCCTTGATCAGTCATGTCGAACTCTGAAAACAACATCTGATGTACACCTCTTAATTTGATTGGCCCAAATTTGACATTGAGATGTGGATTTGGTTGCATATTACATTTTGTGACACATGTCACCATCTCACTAGAACTCGAGTTGGTACCCTTGGAATTTTCTAAATCATTATGAGAGATATGTAGAAGGTAGTAATGAACATTTGTACATGAAATTGAAAATCAATCAAGCTACATTTTGCTCACTTTTCACATAAAAGGCCGTTGGCTATATGAGGGGATTCAACTATATAGAAATCAATTTAACCCAGAATGACAGACTAACGTATGGCTAAAATCATTCTCAAAACGACTATTACAACCCTCAAAAGGAAAGCAACTACAACACTTCCAAAGATACACTAGTTTTCTTGGTTTTTTTCTACACAAAGCCAATGGTTCTATGTCAACTCACATAGATATGATGGTTTCAATTGATATAAATCATCCTAAATGGCCTGCTACAAGTTCCTACAACCACTTAAGAAATCTAAAAAATTGACCAAAAAATAATTTTCTTTTGAAGAAACTCATTTTACCACAAAGTTGAGATTTCTTTCACTCATGCACTTGTATACATCTCTTCAAGAAATCTAAAAAAATTGACCAAAAAACTAATTTTCTTTTTTAAAAAATTATTTCACCACAAAGTTGAGGTTTCTTTCACACATGCACTTGTATACATCTCTTCACAACCCAAAAATGACCTAGCTAAAGATTTGAAAATATGATACATGCCCTATGCATCAATTTTTAGCAAAAACCATGAAATTTTGCTCATCTTCAAATTTTCACCATGCAAAGCTTGTATCTATGACAATATTGACATTCGACTGCTTACAAACTGTTCAGTAGACTTGAGACAGGTTGTGTACAAAATCATTAAGTTATTACTTCAATCAAGTAAACATCAAGCCACTTCAAGTTTTCCTTCCTACGAGATAATAAATTATGAAAAACCTTTGCAAACAGTCAATCATAGCTTCAAACAAAGTCTATTCATGAGCTATTAATTTTCAAGCATCTAGGAGCTCAGCAAACCACTTAGCTAGAGATATATTCCTCCACCATGAAGAATATTAACAAAAACCTATAATTTCTTACCAAAGGCTATGAAATAGGAGGGTTTAAGCAACTTACCGCCAATACATAAGATGTTTCTTCTTATATGTCTGATATGGATACGACATTGCAAAAACACCAGCTATAAATTGATCGGCTAAGAAATTCTTTAAAGAAAATGAATAATGAGAATGTAGCAATGAAGAAAGAAATATTTGTTGCTCATGAGATTGGAGGATTTCGCTGCCTGGAGGTGATTGGTCTGAGTTGTCTCCAACTTGATATTCTTAGTAATCATTTGAATTTTTTCAACCTATGTATGTAGCCATTATTTTTTCAACCTATGTAGCCATTATTTTCTTTTTTCTATCAACAAATCTGGGACCTCATGCAATTTGTACAAAATCACCTCCCCACTACTTGAGTGTTATCATAGTTTGTTTGTGACCGACTTGGTACCACTTGAAAAGCAAGCCCTTCATTTTTTGCTTCACTTGATTTCTTCTCACATTGTAGCTCAAGTGTGTCCCCATATAGGCCTTTACTCTTGGTCATTATCTTTGCCTTCACTATGACATCTACTTTTTTTGTAGATCTTCTTTTGAGTTTTCTTTTGCATTTACACAATCTTGTACCAATTCTTCTTCTGTAGTAAGTTCTGAATCTTTGTTTTGACACAATTTTCATGCTTCAACTATTTAAGCCTATTTTTCCTTCAGGCATCTTTCAAAATTTTAAGATACTTTGTTATGCTAGACTATTCCAACCATAAAATTACGATAGTAAAAGGTTAGTAGTTAGTCTGAAGGTGGGATTTCGTCCCTAGAATTTAGTGTCACTTCTACTACCTTGCACCTTTTGTCTTGAGATTTAGTGATTAGTATGGTTGAAGACATCATGATGGTTGTGTTTCATCAGATCAAATAGTTAACCTAAAATTCCAAACAACTAAGGCTTGTACCTTCTGATTTCAACTTTCTCCAAACCATAATAGAGATTCACAATTTTATGGCTAATTATGGTCGCGGAAGTGCTTTGAAGTGGCTACTCTACTTACTTCTACTATGATCATATCTAGAAAATCCTTTTCTCCTTCAATTTTTTTTTTTAAATTTAGCTTTCAATTACTAATGTTTGTCTTTTTTTGAGAAGCTTACACAAATAGTAGGCTTGAAATTCAGTGACATCTTTGTCATAAAAAAGAAAACTTTCTATTTGTTCTTGTAAGGTAATCTAAAGACAATCCCATTTGTAAAACTACTCTAAACTTGAATTTAGACATTTTTTTTGAGCTTTAGTTTTGGAAAATTGATTTTTCCTCTTCCACCATAAAAAATTTATTTTTATATGACCTCCGAGGTGCATGTCACATGGTGGATTTGATGGATAAAATTGGATTTTGCCATGGAACACAAAATGCACCTTCAGCATTAAGAATTTATTTTTATATAACCTCCAAGGTGCATGTCACATGGTGGATTTGATGGATAAAATTGGATTGTGCCATGGAACACAAAATGCACCTTAAGCATTAACTTAATTTGTCATGTGGTGTGAATCTTTGTTGTGTTTGAATGTAAATCGGGAGTCCAAGAGCCAAGCACAATGTCTATTATGTTATATTGGTCGTATGTCATGTATCCATAGCTATAAAATCATTGTTAAATTGTCATGGGTGTATGTGTAACTCAAGGTGCTAGTTCAACACTTCAATAGACAGGCCCAATCATTCCATGATAATGTTGTCTATCTTAGAGACCAACAAATAAGTATGTGTAAATCATGTGAGTGTCAATCTTGTATGTCACCACCAAGAACCAACCATAGCAGTTCTTTCCCTCCTTTTATAGAGGGCCTTGTAATAATGATTCATAAGTTTGATAGCCTCTCACAAGTGAAAGACTTAAAACTTCCAATATGATAAATATAGTTCACAAAATTGTCACCAGATCTTAAGATACTAGGCTATCTTCCATTTTGCACAAAATCACTTCTTAAAATTGATACATTTTATATTGAGAGTAGAACCGTTTTTGACACCATCCTCAACAAATAATAACCACTAATGATTTTCCTCATAATTCCACAGAAGACCTTGGTTATTCAACTTGATGGAGTTATACAACTCGTTATAATTTTGTTATGATTTATTCTAAAAACATCTACCTCTCTCCAGACTCACCTCACCAAAGCCCTTTGCAACCTCTTGAGTTATGCTCCATGGTTCCATTTATATTAATCTCTAGTGTGCCATTTGCCAGAGCCCACCCCTACCCTCAACTTTGTCATAGTCTCTAGACCTCTTTAATATGCACTTAAAGAGGAGATATTATCCTCTCTTGGTCCTCTCACCGACTAGTTGTTTGCTAACAATTATACTCTCTTCTACATACTTCAAAAGTCTTACATTCATACTACTTTCCATGCGTGATGCTTCTTGTGACTCCTCTATAATCAACGAAAAAAGTCAGATATGTTTGTCCTCTCTTGCATGATCCACCTCTCGTTGGCTTAGGTTTCAAAGCTGCCCCATCCTATTCCATAGTCAGGATGCTTGGAATACCTCACAAAGTGCCCCATGGTTTTTCCGTTGTGCACCATCGTTATTACTTGATTAAGTTCTCTTATGTTGCTTTCTTATACGAGTTCATCTTAATGAGGTGTAGAACATGTTAAGCATGATCCCTCTCTTTCTATTGCTTTTTTAACTATAAAGTTTTGTGGTAAACCTTAACTCAATTACATTAACTAGGAACTTCATAATGACATGATCAAGTGTCCCTAGGCTTGTTGTGTATGTTCTGTCCCTAAGCTGTTGTGTATGCTATGTGCATAACCTTGTCGTGCACGATGCAATTTGTTTTCATAAGACAACAATACAACTAATTTGTGTTTGAGAAACAAAATAAGGTGAATCAAGTATCAACTAAAACAGATGAGATGATGCCCAAAATAACTACCTCACAAGTAGTGCAAAGGGCTTCATATTGTACACAAAACATGATTGAACATCGGATTTATTCTTTGAAGTCTTGAAAATATTCTCCAAAGTCATTCTAAAATGTCATTTATTCAATGCTTGATTTTGATTAAAAGCAATACATGAATGCACTCTACAAGGGCCATGTCAAAAGAGCCTACCCTTTATGAAGTGTGAACAAAGTTGGGAAAAATCTACTCATTAAACTTAGGAACTTCCTAGATCTATCGAGGATAAATCTAAAAAATTTCTTTCTTCTAGCATCTAACCATAATCTCCCTTTTGAGAGGTAAGGTAAGTCTTGTAACGTTGGACAAGTATCTTCTAACCACAATGAGAATGTCTTTGAGCACAATATGCATAGTACAAAGATTTCAGCATCAAAAGCATATTTAACATGTAAAACCACTTATTGAACCAGGGTACGGTACAAGTGTATCCATACATGAGCAAATTCACTCTACAAACTCAAAACAGCTGACTCTTGGTAAGAGAGCTCAAAACATGATTAGCCCTTATTTGCCTTCTTTTGGTACAAAGACATGGATCACTCCAAGGCTTTTTACATTAGTTGTAATCGTGAAAACACACCCAACAAACATGTTGTCAAATGACTCCTAAGATTGAAGGCAAATCATTGTTAGACAATTATGTCCTTTGACTAGAGCTGGAAAATTTCCTCACGGTTTTAGCGTTTAGGGTGGCAATGTTTGAAAAAAGTGTGGCAATAAACACTAAACAATTTCCTTTTCCTACATCAGCAACAGTTTCAAAGAGGGCAGGTATAATCAAGCTGAGAGCAACGGATCTAAAGAAAGGAGGAATTGGGTCTACATCCCAACCAACAACACAAGCAAGAGATGCTTTTGATGCTTTTGTTTGACTGACTCACGCAATAACAGTGAAAGTTGACAAAATTTGATAACAATCCATGACAGAATTTGCGTTTTAAAACATAAGAGTTGAATCGAAGCTGTAAACTGTTGCTGTTGACAGAAAGAGATGCATACCCTCTCTTCAAACCATCAAAAGAGAGTTGAACTTTGCACTAGCTCATTTAATAAGATGAGATGCACACACTGAGGCAAGATGCAAATGCACCAATAGTATTACTACAGCAATCCGCAACTCTGCACACTGCAATTTAAGATCTTCAATTCTGACCTTTGCAAGAGCATAAAGGATTCTTAAAGGATCTTTACTTTTAAGGCTAGTTTACAAAGCCATAGAACCCAAAATGACCACAAGGAAAACTGAAGCGGTTTAGATGGTCTCTTCCAGATGAGGACATATGTGGACCACTGAGCCAGATGCTATCTTTGTGAGGTAAAAACTGACACTTCAGAGGTCATATGATCATACTGGGACCCTTCGCTCTCGAAATTGATCAAAAATCTGCTAGAAACGTTTGATTTGTCAACATTGAAGCAAACTGAAACGAACATGTCAAATTTTTCAATGAAGATTATTAGACAAAGTCGGTACTTGTTACAAATGGTTACTATCAGAATAAAATCTAATAGATGCTCATGTGGCTTATAATGTCTGAAAGACAACCTTTCTCGCTTTCAGTAGATTCATACGTACCGATAGGAAGAAAGGTTGCTGAAGGAAATAACCGAGAACAGGAACTCTGTATAAAAAGACTGCCACTGTGGGCAAAAATCCACTGCCATCAAAAGCATCTCAGTAAGTGGAGTTCAGAAGCCACTGAAGTTTACCTCGTGCACGTTAACAATGTGTTTTAAAGTTGGGTGTGTTCTCAAGTTTAGGGTTTTCATCCTTCCTGTTGCTTACCTCGCAACCCCCAAACCCTCCCAAATAAGTCAAGATTTTTTTTTTATCGCATGAGAATAAAATCGAGATATTTTTCTTGATTGCAAGAGAAATAAAAGGCAACACCTGAAGAGGACTATGAAACCGTAGGCTTGGACTATCATCCCTACAACTGCCCATCCAAATAGAACCAAAAAGAATCCTGCCAGAAATGATATTGATCCCTACAAACAGGACAATCAGAATGGGTTACAGGTTTTACATCAAAAACCTTAAAGTTTTAATCTTCTTAAAATGTAAACAATGCTAGTTTACAACCTTAAAAAAGTCATAAGCTCCTAGCAGACCACACAAAAAGATTTCAATTTCGTTTTAGAGAAAGGAAGCAGAAAACGGGTAGAAGAAGAGACACTTTCTCACGAACTCAAAGGCAAGGTCGCAATACACCCTTTGCAATACTTCCAACACCTTCACTCACTCCTCTAGATTTTCTTTTCAGCATTTAAGCATCAGCAGTTGAACCCAATATTAGCTATTGAGAATTTCAGGTTTAAGGTTTAGCATTGATTACTTTGTAGTTACGTCGCTTGAGAAAAAAGGAAAGTGTAGACTTTGGTCCAATGGTGAGAGTCACGCCTGACAAAAAAAGTATCTGCAAAAAACAAAGCATTCTAAAAGCAACCAAAGTAACAACTGAGTACCAAACCACTAAAAAGATCAAAGAAACAACAAGGATCTGAGTAACAATTACTACAGAGTACAGACATTGTCCTACATTAGTTTAGATTACAAAATAAGCTTGCTCACATTTCCCATTGCCAGAAGCCCTTTGTCGAAGAAAAATATTAGTCCCAGAAATGTAAAAAGAACTCCAAACCCAGTGAGTCCAATCCCTATCTCTGAGCCCATCAAGCAACAACAGAGAAACTTTGATCAGGAAACAATAGCCTCAGAGATTTTATTACTCAAATGAACAATACCACAACTCTAGAAGAAACAAGCAAAGATGTGAATTAACTGCACTAAGGGCCTTGCCTGTACATACTCCTTTGGGCTTTTGAGTGTGAACAAGAGTGAAATTATTGCAGCACAGTTAGAGTAGTTATTCAAAAATGGATTATGAGTTAAACAAGGATGTCCTCTTGTTAGGAATTAATGGTTAATTGATTGATTGTAGAGGCCAGCCTGTGTGCTAGAAGGCCTATTTTTATTTTTAGTATAGGTACTATCTATTTTTAGTATAGGTACCTAAATTGGTACCAGTTTTGCTAGAATAGTATAGAAATCTATTTTAACTAAGATAGCATAGATTTCTATTGTTAAGACTTCATAATTAGCATTCCAATTGCTATTGTAGAAGGATAGCTTTTGCTTCTGTTTTTGGGTAGTCTCTATAAGAGCAGATGGGCGCCCACTTCCATTGTCATCTCAGTTTCCAGTTTATGAAGCATAGCTTCTTGTGCAGTCCATCTTCCTCCTCTTGTGATTGATTGTTTGTGTGAGTACTAATAAGATTAGCTTACTCCAATTTCTGAATTCTATCATGGTATCAGAGCCATCTCAATAAGATCGGGATCTACGGAAGGAAAGAGAAGATCAGCGCTGCAGGTTTTACTGGCGGAGATCACATCTAGTGGAGGTGCTATTTGGTGGAGGTCGCATCTGGTGGAAGCACTATCCTGTGTAGATTTTTCTGGTGGAGGTCACATCTGGCGCAGGTAGTACCTGTAAAAGAAATCAGCAGGAGCAGGCGTTTACTGAGGGCGGCAACTTCTGGACAGGCAGCAGTATCAGTCAGGCAGATCTGCGGAAGGCAGCATCCAGAACAGCAGAACAGGCGTTTTCTAGTGCAGACAGATCTAGTGCAAGCGCACCTGAACAACAGGTCAGAACTAGTGCAGATTTAATCTGAGGGCAGGTTTTATCTTGTGCAGGTTTTATGTGGTGCAAGTTCATCTGAAGGCGGCAGCAGCTAGTGAAGGGTAGCAGCCAGGACAGGTTCTACCTGAGGACAGCAGCACCTGGACAGGTCTGGATAGTGGCAGGATCTGAGACAGGTATTATCTGAGGGAGGCAACAGCTGAGGACGACATCAACCAGACAGGCAGCGATCAGATAGGTGTTATCTGAGGGAGATCAAATCAGATTCAGGCCAGAACCAGACAAGTTCTATCTAGGACTATAGACAAGCAAATCTGAGCCAGGTAGTATCTGGACAGGTGCTATCCAGGGAAGGCGACACTTAATAGATTGTTGCATGCAATCAGATTCCTAGTAAAAATCCTATTATTTTTTGTACGACAAAGATGGGGAGTCTGCATGAATCTTTTTTATCGGAGTCAAACAAGTTAGATGGATCTAACTACAGCTTGTGGAAGTTCAAACTTCAGAATATACTTCAGGACAAAGATTATTGGGAAATTGTCATGGGACAAGAGGTGATAGCTCACGATCTCAATGATCAAGATAGAAGGGCATTTGAGAAACGGATGCAACGTGCACATCATATCATTAACTTATTTGTGGAGGATAAGGTTATTCCTCTGATCAGGAATGCAATCGGGCCTAAGGATGCATGGGATATTCTTAGGAATACTTATGAAACGGTGAGCAAGTCTCGAGCTTTGTTCTTGAATAATAAACTTCACACCTTGAAAATGGAATCAGAGGAATCCATTCCGGATTTTATTACCAGGGTGAAGGATCTGAGATCAGTTGTCTTCTATAGGGGAAATTGTTTGATAATACTCTTGTACAAATTGTTTTGAATAGCTTACCATTTCAATACCAGAACTTTGTTATGACACTGAGCTTGAGGGACAGATCGCCGACATTCGACGAGCTGAATGGCTTGCTACTTCAAGAAGAGTTACTAAGACAAAATTTGATGTCTAGGGAAGATTTCAGGGAGCTGGGTTCTTTACCAAGTATCAAGGGAAGAAGGGCAAGAGGAAAGGAGGTAAAAAGGATCAGAAGCAGGAAAGCAAGGACAATTCGGAAACAAGAGATAGTTCGAAGTCCAATCCAAAGAGAAATGGGAATTGTAACTTTTGTGGTAAATATGGTCATTTTGCGTTTGAGTGCAAGAAAGAGAAGGCAATCCAGGACAAGAAGAAGCAATCAGGCAACTTCATTGAAGACAAAGACAAAAGTCAAGCTGTGGACATTCGTTTGCTCAAGCTATCAGTCTCTTCGACAAATCAATGATCCTAACAAGTAGATAGACAATCATCTACCTATGCTATGAGTTATTCTCAGTGGTTTACACAGTTTGATGACATTGGTGTAAATGCACATGTCAAGCTTGGGGACAATTCTTCTTATGACATCAAAGATCGAGGTACAGTGAGAGTACACTTACCTTCAAGGGATATAGGAGAAATTAAGAATGTTCTCTATGTTCTAGGTTTAAAGAAGAATTTACTTTCAGTTTCTGCTATCACTAAACAAAACATGAAAGTTGAGTTTGATGATCAGAAGTATCTTATCAAAGACAAAAACAAAGGTTACAAAGTTGTGGTCACTAGATATTTGGAAGGTCGACTTTACAAACTTGATGCGACTACATCGGATCATCAGGTTTGTGCAGCTTCTGATAGTATGGAGAGCAAGATTTGGCATGAAAGGTTTGGACATCTGAACTATAAAAGCTTACAGGTTCTAAAAGACAATAATATGGCAATTAGGTAGTATCTTCAGGAAAAATTTGTGAAGGATGTGTTATGGGCAAGCATCATCGTATGCAGTTTCCTAAGGATGGAGCATATAGAGCCAAGGAGGTCTTGGAGCTTGTTCATACAGACTTGTGTGGTCCCATGCAAACTGAGTCTATAGGAGGAGCATCCTACTTCATGGTATTTGTGGATGATTTTTCCAGGAAGGTATGGATATACTTGCTTAAGTATAAGAGTCAAGCTTTTAAGTTCTTTACTCAGTTCAAATCACTTGTTGAGAAGCAGACAGGAAAGCAAATCAAGATTCTACGTTCAGATAAGGGAGGTGAGTTCATATCTACAGAGTTCCAAGAATTCTGCAAAGGACATGGAATCAAGAGACAATTTGCTTCGACTGATACACCACAGCATAATGGAGTAGCCGAGAGAAAGAACAGGTCTATTGTGGAGAGTGCTCGAAGCATGCTACGAGGTAAGAACCTCAAGAATCATTTGTGGGGCGAAGCAGTTAGTACAGCAGTTTACTTACTTAACAGAAGTCCTAGAAAAGCTGTTCTAAATCGAACTCCAGAAGAAGCTTTCACGGGTATAAAACCTAAAGTGGATCATCTACGAGTTCTTGGTTGTGTTGCATATGCTCATATTCCTAAAGATAATCGTCAAAAACTTGATTCAAAGGCAATCCAGTGTTTATTCTTGGGTTACGATGAGGAAGAGAAGGCATATCGCCTTTATGATCTTACCCATAAGAAGGTGATTATGAGCAGGGATGTCGTGTTCGAAGAAAGTGAGTCTACTAACCTAGAAGATCATGAGGAGGATGTATTTTCTCCTACATCAAAAACTCCTCTTATAGATGATGTTCAGGAAGATACAGGTCCATGTGATACAGCTTCTACACAAGTTGTACCAAGGGTGTGTACACAGGTGGATCTTGGTAAACGTAAGGAAAGGTCAAGAGTATTTGATACTTATTCTCCTTCTATGTCACCGACAGAGAAGTTACCAAAATAGTATTGTGAGACTATATAGGATAGTCAAATTTTGGATGAGGGAAAATCGAGTCAACAAGGAGCTAAAAGATTGACATGGTCAAGTGGACATTATCATGACGATGGTGAAGAAACGCATTATGCATTTATGGCTTCAATATTGGATTTTGAGGATCCTTTATTTTATGAAGATGCCGCAAGGAACAAGTTTGGAAGACTGCTATGGATGGGGAGTACATTTCTATCGTGAGAAATGAGACATGGGGTCTTGTTGTACTTCCAGCAAGTTGCAAGAGGATGCATAGAACCAAGTTTAAGTCTGATGGTTCTATAGATAAGTATAAAGCGGGTTGATCTACTGCAACACCAATGATCAAGTTGCAGATATCAGTAATTGTAGAGGCCAGCCTGCGTGCTAGAAGGCCTATTTCTATTTTTAGTATAGGTACTATCTATTTTTAATATAGTTACCAAAATTAATACCAGTTTTGCTAGAATAGTATAGAAATCTATTTTAACTAAGATAGCATAGATTTCTATATTTAAGACTTCATAATTAGCATTCCAATTGCTATTGTAGAAGGATAGCTTTTGCTTTTGTTTTTGGGTAGTCTCTATAAGAGCAGATGAGCGCCCACCTCCATTGTCATCTCAGTTTCCAGTTTATGAAGCATAGCTTCTTGCAGTCCATCTTCTTCCTCTTGTGATTGGTCTTTTGTATGAGTACTAATAAGATTAGTTTACTCCGATTTCTGAATTCTATCACCTCTATCTTCCACTCTCTTTGGTTTTTCTAATGGCAAAGATACATACACAAAAGAGTCGTCCATGGTGTAAGGTATGCCTTATTACTACTCACATATGCTAAAGTTGAGGCATCACTAGCAAAAGACCAAAAAAGGCCCTTCTTGTAATGCAAAATACAAGACAATTCTGCTATGGAGTTGAAACATGAGAAGACCTCTTCAAGACTTTAGTCCATTCATTGATCCCTTATGGTTGTCAAGTATGGTGTCCAACTTTAGCCAATGAAGCCAAAAAAAAAAGCCAAAAAGGTGCAAAAATATTTTGTATAGAGAGCCATGAGGAGTCACAAAGCAACCCCCTTAATCTATTCTATTGGTGTAGACAGCATTATTTCTTAAAACTTGCTATCATTTACTATCAAAATTTCAAGTTTGTGTAGCATTGGCCCTATACATTAATACAATGTAGCCTATAGCCTAAAGATTAATAACTAATGGTTGTAAAGTTGTAACACAAGCCCATATTGACCCCCCAGCTTGGGAGACTACCATGGCTATACGCTACACATTAGCTATGGCATCCCATAGCAACGTAGGCATTCCTACTATGGATACCTCACCTAGTACAAAAGATCATCAACAGTTCACGCCACAATTGATTTGAATGTCTAGATTGATATCCCCAGTACCCCTTCTATGTCCACAAGGTAAGGTGGCATGTATCAAGTTACTTGTTTTACAATTGGTCCCACTTGTCCACTTTAGGCTTCCCTTAACTAACTTGGTACCACGCAAGTCATAGTTTAACTATAATTGACAACAAGTGTTAATGTCCAATTAAGGCCTAATTTTGTTGGGCTTTCCCTTAACATGATGCTTGACCAACAAGTTAGTTAGGGAGATTTGAGTTCAATTTCATAAATTCAATCTAATCAATAACTTCATCTATTGAACCCCTCAAAGGCTAGGGCCACACTAATATTTCGAATGAGCCCATATGCGTCATAACTATGTTGTTCTTAAGTTATCAGACCTTTGAGTATTGATTTCAAGTTTCATGTCTTGAGGACGTAAAGCATGCCAAGAATTTAAAACATCTCAAGCAAATTGACCAGCCTCTATCGTTCAAAACATTGATTTTTTTTTTATTCTATGCATCAGAATTAGCTATAGAATATAAGATCATTTCTTAGAGCATATATTAAGTCGGTTATCACAACGGTGATGGTATTAGCCCATTACAAAAATAGGGAGCAAAGGATGAGAGTTTGAATAACTAAGCAACTTGGTTGAGAAACATGTACATATAGAGAAACTTGAGTTTTAACTATGCAAAGACCACTTTTCCCAAAAGCCTTAAGTAGGGAACAAATATGAATATCTGCATTATTCAAAATAAAAAATAGAGGCGCCTTGAAAAATTGACTCTTGGCAAACTTATGGCGAGAAGAAAACAGCTTCATATTTGTTGGTGAACTAGTAACAGTCCAAGGCCAAGTCAGCAAAGGCATGAAATAATGTTCTGGTCTGTTTTGTAAATAACATGTATTTGAATCCATAAAAAAATGAAAAATCCAGAAAAAGTTGCATAATAGTAAACCCTATCCAATAAAAAGTTTGACAAAGGTCTAGATTCATCTAATATGCATAGAACCGTAGATAGACATGCTATTCCCTTTAAAAATATCCATTTGGCCATAAAAAAGTTGATGGGATTATGTTTAATTCTTTGACGGACTCAGTTTGCAGGAGTGGCTGCTTCAAAGCTTCCTGCACTACCTATTACTGGATCTATTTTAGTTAGTGATTTACATCAGGCAGTTGGTTTTGAGTAATTAGCTTACTATTTAGTTACTGACATCGGGCAGTTGGTTTTAAGTAATTAGCTTACTATTCTAAGTTTTACTTAGCTTTTAGGTATCTTAATTCATTTTTGCCGTTCTACGGTATTATTTTAAATACTTTAATCTTCTTGCTTGATCATGGGTTTTCCCATAATTTTTAATAAAAGTAGGGATAATTAATACTACATAATAGAACTCACACAAAAACCAACAATGATAAGACAAGTGGACACCGAAGAAACTTGCTCAGATTAAGGAGAAGAAGAACGATAGAAAGAGGATGAATGAAAGAGAGCACTTATAGGCATTAGCAATGATGTGTCTATGCCATCTATGCAAAAGCAACCTAAAAGCAATTACCAAGTGTCTGGATATGGTAAAAGCATCCTAGACCTCAAACTAGCAAACTGGTGCTTCATAAATAGCACATTAAGTATTGACTTGAGTTCTACATAGTACAAATTATTACCAAATATAGATTCACCTTGTCGCCGACTCACCACTAATTGGAGGAGAACCTATGACATGATTGATCAGCCTATACATAGTTGATTGCCCTGGTTCGTAGCATAACTGATTGCGGTGTTCACTTGATTACAGGATAAGTATGACTAACTACCCTAATAGGGACAGCATAGTTGATTGCCCTGATTTATGGCATTGATTAGGGTTTTCACCTAATTACAAGATAACCATGAATAACTACCCTAACAGGTTAGCATAACGATACGTAACTGATCTGATAATGGAGAATTGCCCTAATACATACTTCTCGAGCATAGCTAAACTCACACAAAAACACGTGAATTCTTCTGTCCAATTGTGCAAAATTGTGTTCATATGATAGCATAAACAAAGGCAAGGCCATACTCTTGCGGTCGTTCATATCAAACGTAGCCATGCTGCTCCCTGTTTGCTTGAGATCTTCCCAAATAGATCAAACTTTGTGTGGATATGGCGCCTCCAAAGACAAATCTAGCATACCTTCTGGACTTATCTTTCAGTTTTCAGAAAAATGCTGCTCCAAAGCACAGGATTGACCATCTGCTGCAGCAGTTCTCAAGCTCGCGCGCTCGCAAGCGACCAGACACGAGAAAAAGAGAGAGCGAGAGAGAGAGAGAGAGAGAGAGAGAGAGAGCTTCGCCTTCTCGTTCCTTGAGGACGACGAGCCAACCGATGGTCCGCGTGACTTGCCTACCGTCGGTTAGGTTGGGGGTAGGTTTGTAGCCTCCATGAACATGCCCTTAGATGAAGTAGTGCTCTTCAGGACCTCTTTTAAGTTATCCTTAAAAAAATCGGCATCTTATAGAACTTCTCATTTTTTGAAGACTCTTTACTCGTAAAAAAGTATATATGCTTGTATAAAAAATTGTCAGACATTTTATGATATCGTTTTTTGAGAAAACTTGTCGATTCCATTTCTATACTTTGTCGGTTTTCCCGAGCACTGTGCCAAAATTGTACAACTACCTAATACTATTGGTGATTAGTATGCTTTCCCCTAAGTTGATCAAGGTTTTCCAAATTTGACTTGTTACTGCTGGGCTTTGTGCTTGAATCTAAGGAGAAAGTGTTTTCATTTTCATTCGGTATGATCGTTTTCAACTTCATTTGGTTCTGTTTTTGAATTTTGTTGATAATTTCAAACTATGAGTCTAAACTAAGCATAAAGTGATCTTGAAAATGATTCAACTAATAACAATGTAAGTCTTCTTGCATGTCTTAATTACAAGGTGATGCTTGTGGAATCCCTATACATTGTTTAGGATCCTACAATCAATAAAGACTTCTTTTGCAATTGGTTTTTTTCTCTCTACGTTAATCACAAAACTCTTGTTTATCTTATTTAAGTGGCCTTCTCCCACTAGTATTAAATCTAAAAACAAGTTTTGGATATGCAGTTCTTTGTTGATATTTCATCATAAGTGAAAACGAGCAATTTCTCCACCATATCTACTATCACAAGTCATATCAAAAACTTTATCCTTTGTTGATGCATGTGGTGATTGTCACTGGGATTGTCACTACTTCGATTTTCTAATTGCTTTAGTGTTTGTGACCAAGGTCGACGACCCAATAATATCAAATAGTCCTCATTTAGTCTAAAAGGTGTACGATGATGAAATTGAGTAATAATTTAATAGTTTGGATGATAATTTCTACATTCTCCACTTCATTGTAGGTACCTTTGATGTGGTTAGCCATCCTAGTCACCATGTTAGTGGATTGTAATACTGATTGTTTGAATCATTTATAAATGTTATCATACAAATATTAATTTCAAATCCACCATCAATCCACACTTGCTTTACCATTAAATCTTGTATTTACAAATTTAAAGTTTAGGGACACCTCACTTATCACTCCTACTCACTTTATTTTACCATTTGAGATTCTTCCTTACTTTGTATATACCAACCTAGATTGAAATATGCATACAGCTTGTAGGTTCAGTTGTATATCTTTTATAGACCTAGATAAATGGACTAGTTTTTATCCAATTTGTATTTTTATACGGGATCTAGCACAACGGATCAAAAATAGGAATTGAATGAAAATTCAAGTTGATCATTGGCTTGAATCAAATGATTGAATCGGATCACACCGATTTCGATCCCTAGGATCGAAATCCAAAATTCAATCCATGATTTCAATCCTTCGTCTATCTCGATCCCGATTAAAAAATGTGATTTTAGTCAACTTTTCTCAAAATGATGTCTACATGATGCCCAATATAGTTCAGTCGTCCGTGAACTCCTGCAACTAATCATCATCTCTATAAAGTTCTCACTACTCAAGTACAAATTTTCTTGTACTTTGAAAGGTTGTTTGGCCTGTTAATTGTGTTTAGTGACTTAATAAGTTCTTGTAATCATCCAACAAATATATATAAATGTAACAAGAATGATTGAGTAGTGTTGAACGTTGGCAACTTGTTGGAAGGTCAATAGGAGTAGTGTATTGTTCCCTCGATAGATTTGCATAGCACAACTCATTTTCAGAGCTTCGTAAGTTGCCTCCGTGGTTGATTGCTCACTTTGATTTATTTTGTATGTTGTCATTACTGCAATACATTTCATGCCTATCTTACATATTATCCATGTTAATGTATTGAATATCTATATATTTGCACTTCTCATTTTTGTTGTTGCTTTATCTTATTCATGTTAGCATCCTACTATTTCCATGCTAAGAAGTAATCAAGTCTCTGATCAAAGCTAGCAATGGCTATCTCTAATGACTATTTATCTATCTTCAAAAGCTAGGAATGATTGTCTCTGATGCTTATCATGTTTTAGATTAAAGTAAAGGGATTATCAACTTTTAAAGAATTACCAGTCTTTTTAGATTTCGATTCTCCCTCATTACTTAATCACACTTCTCCACAACATCACTAGGCACATCGACTTTTTAGTAGCTATGCCACATCAACCACTTACCTATGAGTCACTACCTAGTTCCATATAAATCCACTAGCATGCATTTTAGGCCTCTACGACATAAATTATATTCAGATACCATGAGGGCCCCAACACTATTACCATAGTTTACTTAAGAGTCGAGATAGGCCTACCGATCGAGGCGTGACAAGAAGAAATAGATCATAAAGATAAAGCCATTGTTGGATCACCATACCTACCGACTTACAAAAAAGTATTTGGGCTGTAGGAGACTTTACATGGGGTTGTAGGAAGTAGCCACTGTCATTGATAGCTTGAACAATAATGACTCTAACTAAGAAAAAAAATTACCTTTAAAAACAAAACAAAGTAAGGCTAAGGAGTCACAGAGAGTCATTGATCTTGTGATGGGGTTGGCAAAGTCATGAGTTGAGATGTTAGAGAAAAATAAAGTCATATTCTCACAATAAGAAGTTGATAGCCAAGCAAGTACTAAGAAGTAAGAAAATCTAGAGGCCTTAAAGCTCAAAAGTTATGAGTTGAAAGAAACTCTAGTTCATTCAGAGGAGCACATAATGAAACTCTTTTATGAGAACACCAAAAGGCAATTGTGCAACCAAACCACCCAACCAATATAAAAGTATGAGATCAAGCATCAACCTCAGCCAAGGTATGTAAATGCTAATGAGGAGAAGAGTGCTAATAGCCAAAATTTGAAAGACAATAATGAGGAGGGCAAGTTCCTACTAGGGTACATATGCCCTATAAGTGCCTATGCATGTGCTCATGCAACCCTACTATAACATCCATGTCTTGTATATGGGATTTGGCATTATCATACCCGGTAGTTCAATGTACAAGATTATTTGTTATGCCTCATTATTCTAAACTATGTCAGAAATGTAATTAATAACCTTGTGAGGACCCAGTCACACATCTAATGACATGTGGAGCTATTGCATGGGTTACAACGACTATCGACATGATGTAAAGTATCAATAGTAATGGCATACATGTATGGGGACAGTGTAGGCTGGCATTGACACATGCACATATAAAGCAGAATATCCTCCTATAGGAACTCATATACTACCTCTCTTATTATTGGAATTGATTACTGGTCCTCTCTTTCTCTGCATCTGCAACCTATCTTGTGGCTTGGGGCTATTGGAGATTGATCAGTAGCTTCTCACTGGTTGGGTGGTTTTGCTCCACAATTTTTCCTTTATGTACGTCTTGTAAGCGTGCTTCGCCTTACAATGGTATCAAAGCAAAGCTTAAAAAGATCAAAGGATTTGGAGTTGGTGAGCTTTTCGTCAAATTTTTTGGTACGAAGCAATCGTTTCTCTCTTCCTGGTGGTGAACAATCCTCCAAGTGGGTGTTTTCTCAGGGTTTCCATTTGCATTTTGCTAAGATCCATTCAGTATATGTGTTTTCCATAGCTATATTAACTATGGTTGATACTATGCAATTTATGACGATTTTTTAAGTTTTTCTTATGTTTTGGTCAAAGTTAGCTTATTTTTAGTGTTTTTGATTGGAAATAGGTAGTAAGAGCAAAAGCATATTGGTGAAAAGTTTTTTTAGGTTTTTTGAGTTCATAAAGATTAGTATATAGTTGCATATCAGTCCTATGTAGGTTAAAAAAATCCTAAAATTTGCTAAAATACATGGTTTTTGCAAGTTTTTTCATGAAATAGAATAGATACTTTTGTAAACTACCTTGTAGACCTTGCATGAGTGTTTATCAACATCATTTGAAGTTGTCCAATCAGTAGGAATAGAAGAATCGAGCTATAGAGAGGGTAGAAGACCGAAAAAGACTGAAAATTACCAAATTTCATGATTTTTGGGTGATTTGTTTTGATAAATTAATATAAAGATCATTGACATAGACTTTACCATTTGTTTATTGACCCTTATGGCTTTCCGAAAAGCTATAGAACCTAAAATTTTGTTGTTAGTGGCTTATGCTCTGAAGCTTTGAAATTTTCTGCTATAGCACCCTCTTATAGGATGATTTTTTCTTGTTTTCAACCTATACTAAGTCTTTGGACCTGAATGAAAGCTTCACAAAACCCTAATGGGTTGTTTATGATTGTTAGTAGTGGCTCTTTGGGTGCATGCATAGCAAAACTAGTGTTTTAGACACACACCTCCAGATAAATAAACCTCTCTCCTATCTTTTTTATCCTTCTATGCTTGCATGTATGAAGCTAAGGTGGTAGAGTGACATGGTAGTCCTCTTGAAAATATATTTATTCTTTGTATTGTGCTTTAGGATGACCAATTTGGTGCATTGTAGCTCAAGAATATCGTCGTTTGAATTTTGGTCATTTTCTATGAGAAATTTGCTAAAATTTTGAATTGTTCTTATGTATGTCAATTTTTTCTGAACAATAGGATACTGAACTTTCTAAAATTTATTGACTGGTGACTTTGTAATGCATGGAAGCACTACAATAGTTATGAGTGTTGTGTGAAAAATACAGATCCTAAGTGGATCTAAACTCCAAGATCATTGGCTTGAATGCTTGCACTCCAAACTACATAAGCTAGGAATTGGCAACACATTCTATGCTACCTAGAATGCAAAGAACTTGATCAAAAAGCATTTATCACAAATGGAAACTTCCATAAACATCAAGTGCGGCCCAAAATAGCATTATACAGTCCATAATACATCAGCCTACCACTTTTGGAAAGCACCTAAGATCATACACAATAGCTTGAAGACAATACACACAACAATGCTCTCAATGGAGGAAGAAACAATGACAATGATCTATTGATCTCAATGAAGCATACAAAAGGTTTCTCCAACCTGTTCTCCACGACTTCCCTACTATTTATGGATGAGGAAGATGACTCTCTCTCCTCTCTCTAGAAGGTACTTGACCCTAGATATTCCCTATATAGGAAAAATAGCTAAAAATGGCTTATATGACCAAAATACATCAAAATGGTCTCATTTTGAAGGGTATGAAGTTTGACACTTCATCATACTGAAAAAATACAGTAAATAAAAACATTGTGGCCTGGTTCACACGTGTGAAACTCCAGAACCAAAACTATTTACAATTTTAGCCAATTTAGGCCTCAAACTAGCTAGGAAATGTTGACAATTTTCACACTCCCTCTTCAACATTGGATGCTAGTTTCAACATAGTCTTTGAGCACATTCCAAGATTAGATCTATGCATTAAATATAGGTCCTTTCCCAATGGTTTGGTGAAGATATCAGCCACACACTCCTTTGAAGAGACATGTTGAAGCTCCACCTCTTTGGCAATGACTTGATCTCCGGTGAGCAATCTCAATGTGCTTGCTCCTTGCATGAAAAACAGGATTGCTTGCCAAGCTTTGGGCTGAAAGGTTATCACAAAGTATGATTGGAGTCTTCTCTGGTTCCAGCAAGTGAAGATCCAATAACATCCTCTTGATCCAAAGAATCTCCTTGGTGCATGTTGTTAATGCCTTGTACTCGGCTTCGGTGGAAGATAGAGAGATAGTTGGTTGCTTCTTTGATAGCCATGAGACCACTCCATCTCCAAGATAGATTGCAAAGGCACTTGTTGACTTCCTATCCATTTGATCACCTGCAAAATCTGAATCTGAAAATCCACAAAGGTTAGGTGTAGTACCTCCATACAAGATGCCAAAATCTCTAGATCCCGAGATGTATCTAAGTACTCTCTTTCCTAGCTTCCAATGAGCCTCACTAGGATCTTGCATAAATTGACTTAGTTTACCAACCACAAAGCTTAGATCAGGTCTTGTGATGGTTAACCATATAAGAGATCCTATTAGCTTTCTATAGAGAGTAATGTCCTTGAAGGATCTTTCATTACTTCTTGTAGTTAGCTTTACATTTGATTCCATAGGAGTAGAAACAACTTTACAATCTTCCATATGAAACCTTTTTAGAATAGAGTTAACATACTTTTCTTGACATATGAATGTAGATTTAGAAGTTCTAATAATCTCTATTCCTAAGATATAATGAAGTTTACCAAGATCTTGAATTTCAAACTCTCTTTTGAGTGCCATCTTGATTTCATCTATATCTAGATTGTTACCACCACTTAAGATAATGTCATCAACATAGATCAAAAGTAAAGTGATATCATTTTCATTCAATCTAAAGTAGAGAGAATGATCATACTCACTCATAACAAAGTTTTGAGAAAGTAAGAAGGAATTGAGCTTAGCATACCAACTCCTTGGTGCTTGCTTTAGCCCATACAAACTCTTTTGGAGATAGCACACATGATTAGGCTCATCATGTGAAACATAGCCCTCGGGTTGCTCCATGTAAATATCTTCTTCAAGATCACCATTCAAGAAGGCATTAGTAACATCCATTTGCCACATATCCCAATCATAAAGAGTTGCAAGAGAGATTATGATTCGAATAGTTACCATCTTTGCCACGGGTGCAAAGGTCTCATCATAGTCAATACCATATTCTTGAGCATACCCCTTTGCCACCAACCTTGCCTTGTACTTGTTGATTGATCCATCTTGATTTGTCTTGATCTTGAAGATCCACTTACAACCAATTGCCTTCTTGTACTTTGGAAGCTTTACCAACCTCCATGTGTTGCTTTTGATGAGTGCTTGATGCTCATGATCCATGGCTTGGATCCATTCCTTCTTTTGAATTGCTTCACCTACACAAGTTGGTTCATCAAAAGAGGTAAGAAAAGCAAAGTTAGAGTTGTCCACCACTTGCTTTCCTTTTTCATCATAGGTTAGCCTTGATGGCTTAGCCCTTTGCCTTTGAGTCTTCCTTGAAGTTTGCTTTGGAGTGGCATCTCCATCTTCATCCAAGACATCTTGCACATCATGATGATTAGTAGGCACATCAACATCAACATCAACAACATTGGAAACATTCTCTTCATGAAAGATGACATCCCTACTTATGACAACTTTCTTTGTAGAAGGAATGTACACTTTGTAAGCCTTGCTTACTTCACTATAGCCAACAAACACACCCTTCTTTGATGAAGGATCTTCTTTAGTTCTATCATCAAGTGTGATATTGACAAAACATGTACATCCAAAGATCCTACAATGCTTGACACTCGGCCTTCTACCATAAAGAACCTCATGAGGAGTTTTACCATCCAAGGAAGCACTTGTCCATCTATTACATAGATAGTTAGCACATGCTAAAGCTTCCCCCCAAAAAGACTTAGCAAGATTAGCATGTAGTCTCATTGCCTTGGCACATTCACAAAGGGTTCTATTCTTCCTCTCGGCCACTCCATTCTGTTGTGGAGTCCTAGGACTAGACATCTCCCTCTTAATCCCATGTGCTATACAAAAGTCTTTGAACCTATTTGAGGTGTATTCCCCTCCATTATCAGATCTTAAGCATTTGATCTTTGTATTGAATTGGTTTTCCATTTCATTCTTGAACTTGACAAATGCAGCAAACACTTCATCCTTACTTTTAAGAAGATAGATCCAAGTATACCTACTAAAGTCATCAATGAAAGTTGCATACATCTTTGCCCCACCATTGCTAGTTGTACTAGAAGAATGAATATCAGAATGCACAAGTTGAAAAGCTTCTTTAGATCTAGAAGTAGATCTAGAATAAGCAAGTCTATGAGATTTGGACAAGGCACAATGTTCACAAACACTATTGTTTGCAACAAGACTTTTAGGGAGACCAAGAACAAGCTCTTTCTTTGCCATTACCTCCAAAGATTTGAAGTTGGGATGGCCCAACCTCTTGTGCCAAACTTCTTGGTTTGTCAATTGCTCCCTAGCCATACATCCTTCATGATTAGAGATCACACATGCATCAAGCTTGAAAAGTTTACCATGCCTCCTACCTTGAGCAATCAAGGATCCACATTTACTTATCAAACATGCATCTCCAATGAACTCCACATCAAGTCCTTTGTCAATCATTTGACTTACACTAAGCAAATTCTTAGTGATTGAAGGAATGTACAAAACATTTTCAAGATTTGCTTTCCTATTTGTTGAAAGGGAAATAGGAATAGTGCCTATGCCTTTGATGTCACATTGACCATCATTTGCAGTGTAGATGATGTTACCTTCTCCCTCATAAGACAATAAGGATGTAAAGTATTCCTTATGTCTTGTCATGTGAGATGAGGCTCCACTATCAATCCACCAAGGATCATTATCATCTATGTTGGCTAACAAACTTGAAGTCATAACAAGTGATTCACATGTGTTATGTTCTTCCTCATCTATTGTAAGATTTCCTTGCCTCTCTCCTTGCTCTCTTTTCTTCTTATAACATTCATTTGCAAAATGACCTTTTATCCCACAATAAAAGCACTTGAACTTTGACTTATTGTTCTTAGTAGAAGAGGAAGAGGAAGAGTGATCATCATGATCAAAGTTACCACCTTTGGACCATTTCCCTTTGCCTTTACCTTTGCCCTTGAATTTGCCTTTTGTGAAGAAAGCCTCTTCACCTCCACCTTGCAAGGATGCACCATCAAGCTTTGATTGCAACCTATGTTCTTCAGCCAATAAGATTTCTTGCAAGTCAACCACACTTGGCAAGACTCTTTGAATGGCAAAACTTTGCACAAGGTTAGCATGTTCATTTAGCAAACCATTCAACATAACTTGGACTATTTCACCATCTTTTATGTTCTCATCAATGCATGCTAAATCATCACTTAGGGACTTAACTCTCAAGATAAATGCATGAGCACTTTCACCCTCTCTTTGCCTACTAGAAAATATTTGTCTCCTTAGGGTCAATACCCTAGATGTGGACTTTGATTCAAAGAGCTTCTTTAAGGCATTCCATGCCTCACTTGCACTTTGACACTTTCCAACTTCCTTGAGAAGTTCATTTGTAACATTCATTTTAATGATATGAAGAGCCCTTTTGGCCTTCTTATCAAACCTTTGTTGCTCTTGAAGTGTGAGAGGTCTCTCTTCAATTTCTGCAACTATGTCCATGAGTTCATTCAACTCAAGTAAGGACTCCATCCTTACTTTCCAAGTAGAGTAGTTTGATGAACTCAACCTTTCACTAGACTCTAGCATGATCCCACCATTGGAAGCCATGATTCTAATGTTTCTTCAACTTTTAGGTTCTGTCCTAAAGCACTTAGCACTCACTTTTCTCTCAACAAATGATAGATAAAGAGATCTATGAAGATTTAGGACCCTAAAACACTTCTATCTTGAACCTAGATGGTTTCCAAGCATAGAAAGGAAGATTGAAACACATGCAACACTTTGCACACACTAAGAATGGATTACAAAATCAAACCAACCTGAACACACTCTTGCTTAAGCTCTCAAACTTTCCAGCAAGTGACCAAATCAAGTTATGGTGTGAAGAGTTACTTGCATTCTTAGAAAATACCCAAAACTAGGATGCCAAGATTACCTAGTAATGAACAAACTTGATCAACATATGATCAACACACTAAGATATTGATTCAACCTGTAAAACCACATGTAAACCACACTTCTAAAAGTTTATAAACTCCAGCAAGTGATAAATACAAGATTTAGAGGTGAATGAATGAGCACACTTAGTGAATCACAAGACTAGCTTCACTATCTTGTCAAATCTTGGTGTTTAGATGTAGATCTAAGATCACTTCACATGAGAATGTTCCTCAACCTGTTAAGAACCTGAAAACACACTTGCATAATGGTTAACACCTTCCAGCAAATGCTCCAATCAAATTACATAAGGAGAGTTACTTACATGCTCAACAAAGTACACCAAAATTTATGCCAAAATTGATGACAATCTTTACAATATGCTCTTCACAATGGAGCTTACAATATGTTCACCCAAAAAAGGGGATCTTTCATCCAAATGGGAGCTTTGCTCAGCCTTTAGGAGAATTACAACTCACTCAAAAGAGCATTTGTCATCCACTTAAGGAGAAGTTTCATCCACTTAAGGAGAGTGTTCATCCAAGAATGGAGATTGTCAACAATAGGATTGAAAAGAACATTGTTAGTATTGAATATGCACAAGCCTCACAATCACAAATGATTAGGTGTTTTGATTTGATCCAAAATAGTTTCTTTTCAGCCTCTGATCTTCAATAGACCTGAAATATGCTTTTGATCCACAAGTTCAACTCACAAAACAAAGGTTAGTAAGATTTGATCAACAAAGCAATGCAAAATCATGCTAGAACTTGATCAAACATCCAAATATCACCAAAAATGGAATACTTACTGTAAATAGAAGCCAACCAGCTCTGATACCATGTAAAAAATACAGATCCTAAGTGGATCTAAACTCCAAGATCATTGGCTTGAATGCTTGCACTCCAAACTACATAAGCTAGGAATTGGCAACACATTCTATGCTACCTAGAATGCAAAGAACTTGATCAAAAAGCATTTATCACAAATGGAAACTTCCATAAACATCAAGTGCGGCCCAAAATAGCATTATACAGTCCATAATACATCAGCCTACCACTTTTGGAAAGCACTTAAGATCATACACAATAGCTTGAAGACAATACACACAACAATGCTCTCAATGGAGGAAGAAACAATGACAATGATCTATTGATCTCAATGAAGCATACAAAAGGTTTCTCCAACCTGTTCTCCACGACTTCCCTACTATTTATGGATGAGGAAGATGACTCTCTCTCCTCTCTCTAGAAGGTACTTGACCCTAGATATTCCCTATATAGGAAAAATAGCTAAAAATGGCTTATATGACCAAAATACATCAAAATGGTCTCATTTTGAAGGGTATGAAGTTTGACACTTCATCATACTGAAAAAATACAGTAAATAAAAACATTGTGTCCTGGTTCACACGTGTGAAACTCCAAAACCAAAACTATTTACAATTTTAGCCAATTTAGGCCTCAAACTAGCTAGGAAATGTTGACAATTTTCACATGTTGGAGTTAATCTTACATCTACTCACCAAAAGTCCTCTTCTGAGTTCTCTTGAAGAATGTAAATTTCCATTCTCTATTACAGTCTACAAGTTTTACTCGCATATTCTAACAGTGTACATAAATACATGGATATTCGAAGTAGAGCAAGATTGACTCGACACTCAACAAGACTCACCATCAACATCGACTCAACAAAGTCAAATGGTCGAATAAAGTGTCAACTCAACACTTTATTCGACACTTTTGATTGTCAGCTAGTACTACTCAAAATGGAGCTCTTTCTCTGCTGAATAAAATACAGACTACGTCACCATTCGAACTTACTGTCATGCAGTAACTGCACAGCTTCATGTTTGCATATTGTACAGTCAACACTAAACTAATTTGTCTTGTCTTGTAAATCACCAATAAACTCACTGGAACAGCGACTACACCTTTTGTAGAATACTTGATTGAATGAGTACACTTTTAAGCAGTGATATTGCACCTTCATCACTGAAAGGACAACGATGATAGCACTTTTGAATAGAGATCTGTCTTTTACGTGATTGTTGGTTCAACAATGACCTGTTGTTTACTGATAGTTGTTTCAACCATCTTTTGATGTATGGATTATGATAAGTGCATGCATTGATATACAAAGCCATATGTCTTGCGTCACAACGACCTCTATATTGCAGTATTGTACCTCGATTTCATTTTTGGATTAGGAGTACGCTATGTTTTACCTTGTTGGGTTATGAATAAAAATTTGAAAAGACCGACCCACAACTAGTAAATCTCTTAGGGAGCAGTTAGCTCCCCATAAGGGATAGCTAATTGCCCACCATCAGACCTTTAATACACTGTGGTAGATCATAGGACAAACCTGGAAAAGTACTAGTCAAAAGTTGTTTGTTAATGATAAGGCAAAGCTTTTCCCTCATAAAACCAATTTTTCTGAAAAGCATATAGTAATATTGCTACCTCTTTTATAAAAGTATTGTGATCGTTGCAGCAATACATATAGTAGAAATAACCTGGGAGATAATTACTTTGTACGAGTTATAGACTGGCATATTGGAAGGCAGATGTATGTACTGTAAGTATTGAAAAGGTAAGTCCCTTCTTTTATCAAACTTTGAAAGCTGATAAGCATAGGTGCCAGGATTAAAAGTAATCAAAATGTTTAAAAGACTGGTGGTGTTTGCTTCACAAGATTTTTTTTCAATTTCAAGAAACTTTAGAGGATAAATCAAGAAAGGGTTATCTGGTACTCTAATCTGATTTTTGTCCATAAATGCATCAATAATGGGATTATTAATGAAGCAAATGTCATCAATATATCTAAACGAGTGACAGAAAACATTCATATCTTTTCTGAGACCTAACTTGGCCAGTCTCTTAATAAATTGAGCTTCAAAGAACGCAAGATACTAGTTACACCAAGTAGGTGAGCAAAAAAAACCCATCGGTATACCACGAATCTGTCTCCAGGTTTTGTTTCCTAACCTGACAATACAATTGTCTATTAGGAAGGCATGCCACAAGCACAAGAGATTTTTATCGATATTGTATCACCCTTCTGACTTTTTATTATTCCATGGCCATTTAAAGACCCCTTTCTTGTTCCCATTTGAAACTCAGAAACATCTTATTAGAATATTGGAACGCATATGTAATGAATTTATTCATGATAGTTTTCAGCCCATCAGTGCCATCTAAAGGTATGTTTTCATAGCACTTAGAGATATCTGCACCCATACATTGGTAATCTTTGATGGTAAATTGAGATAAAAATCGATCGAGGACTCACATTGCCAAAATAAGCATGTATCCACATTTAGGATACCCTTGTATGTTTTTGCCTTAAGGCGTGCACCTTCCTTGAGGAATGGTGACAACATACCAACAAGAGCTCTTGTCATGCACATTGGTAATCCATCTAAAAGATTCCTTGTGGGCTTTGTACGTACATAGTAGATATGGCAAAGAGACTTTTCCCATGAAGATGTTGGGTAAAAATCTATTTAGCCTTTCCATGCATAAGTGATAGTTTCCGTAACAGAGTTTTCTTGATCATTAGGAAAGGGGATGAAGTCAGGACTATTAAGTGTATCTAGGGCAAGCTTCCATACAAGGAATTTACATATGAAACTGGGATTGTGTTGTGCCTTGTCAATGCCATTGACATAGAGCAGATTTGTGAGCCATAATCTTTCATTTTTAGCAGTTTGTATTTTTGCAGTTGTGTCCTTATTGCCATACAACCAAGTTCTTTTTTTATGAATTTCATCGCAATGTTTTTACATAAAGTCGCATGCTCCCTTACAGTTTCTTCATTTAAATGTTCATGCATAGGCAAAAGGTTAATCTACTTGAACCACCTATCATAAAGTTCAAAAGCCACCTCATTCACATTGTTTTTTCGTAAGGTTAAGGAGACACTCTATCTCTTGTACGTTTTCAGCATCGCCTAGATGTGATAGGAGTTTGGCACAAGAATCTTTGGCAAGCTCAATAGAGGCATCAACCATGTACTGTCGAATGAAAAGAAAGGTAAAGTGTATCTTAACCACATCTCTAGCGGGCTTATGTAGCCAAAGAAAGAAAGCATTCATTTGGTTTTGGAGAGAAGCACCAGGGAAGAACTTGCCTAGGTTGTTCATCATATACCAAATGGCGTGTTCAAACCAGATAATGGACGAATTGTTTTTTCATTTATCTCCTTGTACGTCATCTCGAAAACGTGAAGCCCTATAAAATTTGACAGAATTATAGGTATGTTTCATTTCATCTCTAACCAGGATGCAGACTAGCTGGGACTTTTTGCCAATTTTGCTATGAATCTGGTGAGCATTGAATAAGACTGAATCAAACGTATCCAAAAGTTTTGGCAAGCTTCTCATATGCAGGCACAAACACCAAGTTGTGTCGTTTTTTCCTTTGTCGACAATAAATGGAACTCCTACTGTACATCCTATCTTAATGGTCTTGTGGGTAAGAGCGCGCACGCAACCTATCCCTATTATTGATTTGAAAACTACATCTAATATTATATTCTATTACAGCGACGACTCAGGGTGTTTTAACAATTTCAAAAGAAGGTTGAGCATAAAATTCAAGATCAATTTATGGATTCTAATATAATAGTGACGAATGACAGATGGTGCTTAACTGTAACTCACTTCTATTGGCCAACAAAATATTTACACTAGTTTAGAAGCTTGAAGCCTAAGCAAAATCATTTACAATTCTTTTCGAGATATTTTGGATGGTAGGAGAAGCATACCAAACTTGGAGGAATCTTCTATAATTTAATGAAATGCCATAAGTGTTTCCTTGGAATTAAATCTTTGGTGTTCATTCTGATTTTCGTTGTCATCAACAGCTCTGTCTTCATTTTTCGAGGCAACCTTTTCACAAGAGGAAATAGGAAGAACAACTAGAAATCATTAGTTATCCTTGCAAGCTAGCTTTCAATGGAAGAATCAACACAATCATCTTTAACTATAAATCCTTTGTCAGCAGAGAAACAAGAAATCTTTTATATCTTTGCAAGCTACATTTCAATGGCATAATTGTTAAATTTCATTCTTGAAATCGTTTGCATAGCTATTCTACAATTTTACTCTCTTCATGGCTATCTAAGACACCTACACAGGTATTCTTCTAGTTGAACGAATGATCTAAGTAATAGTCCAAATTGTGCAATTTGTTTTGAACCATAGGTTTACAATTAATTGTTTTTTCTTTGTTTGGTGATAACACTTACAACCTGCAAGGTCTGTCGAGTTAAAGTCGAGTAAGAGCTCGACTTTTCACCAATAAGGTGCTATCAGAGTTGATAACTCTATTCACACTAACACGGAGTGGTTAGATTCATGCATAACTCAGTTTTTTTGTAATTTATCACTTAAAATGATTTATCATTTTTTACTGTGGATAATTCAAAATGATTGAAAAAACCGCGGTTGTATCCTCGTAAACGCAAATTTGACACAATAGTTATTCTAATCTTCACGGAGTTTTCGAGGGAAAAATATTGAAAGTGTGGTTTTGTTTCTTCGTGGCAAAGTGTCATCTTCATGGACACATTTGACGGTCAAACCCACCACTTGATATGCAGTTTTGGGAGTCTTAAAACAAGCATTTGTAGTTGTTGATGATGTGGATTATTACCAAAAATTCATTTACAAATCATTTATGGTTAGCAGTATTTCATAAATTGAAAACTTGAAACTGATTTGATCTACTCATCTAATTATAGTTTTTGATGGAATGCACCATTTATCCACATAACATTTGCCATGTGGGGCTTGTTGGATTATTCTCCTTTTTACTAATCGACTAATCGGTTTTAATCCTCATCCATTGTTTATCCAATTTTGCGGACTTTTCCGTGTTTTTATACTATCTGCAGAATTACAAGTGTTTTTACACAGTTTGCAGAAATACACGAAGTTTGACAACAGTGTCGCATTTTCTCTCTCTACAATCTAGACAGTGTCGTCTGTCAAGAATTACGAGTAAAATTACAGTGTCACATTTTTGTGACACTGTCGCCTGTTAGGAATTACATATAAAAATGCAGTGTCGTCTTTTTCGCATTTTTTGCCTGCCAAGATTTGCGAGTAAAACTACAGAGTCGCATTTTTCGCATTTTCAGAAAGCATCTCCAATATTAAGAAAATGACTATGGCAAAGTGTGGAGCTACCCCAATATTAAAGAAATGAGATTTTATGACATTGTCATCTTTTTCGCAAAAAGCAGACACTGTCGCCTTTTGCAACACGGTCGCTTGTGACAGTTTTAGTTCATTTCTACAAAGTGACAGTTTTAGTTCATTTATGTAGACAGACTGTTTATGACCAATTTTCACCGCTTATCCACAATCAATTTCTAAGAAGGAACTGGACGAATGCCAGCGAACTCCAGCCAATTGGCAATCGCATTTGACGACCTAATTACTTATTATAAATCAGTTATTCATACAGCTCATTATCAATGTTCATCATTTGAAAATGTTATTGTGAATTGTGAAGGAGTTGAGTGTTATTACACGACGCTTCCTGCGCTATAATCAAGCAGATCGTTCATATTCAGAAAGTATTGTAGTAGCTCTCTATCAAGCTTTCAAGCTTGAACTCTCTTGAGCATTCTAGCTTAGTCATTTAGAGATTTATTTTGGAGTTGCTATTGTCACAACAACACCTGTCGTGATTTGTGACGTGTTTTGCAACGTGAATCGCGATCTTAATTTTTTTTAATTCGTCGCGGACGTCAGAAAAACATGTCGCTATACGGTCGTCGAAATCTGACGACCTTAAAACATGTCGCAATCCAACAAACACAACCTGCGGATTCTGCAACCAAAAATCCTGATCGCGGGAAGGTAATCCACGTGGACATCGCAATGCGACGTCCAAAGATGCCGCAAAAGGTTCGACGTGGACGTCGCATTGCAACGTCCAAAAAACATGTCAGATTCCGACATCTGTATATATAGAATGATGCCCGATGTGTGCCAACGTGTGTCCGATGTCTATCCTACGCGTTTAGATGTCGGATTCCGACGTCCCAAATTAGGTAAAAAAAAATAAAAAAATGCGTAAAAACAACACTCGCATTTTTATCGTGCTGTTCTTGGAGCTGAGAAGCGATGTTCTTGAATTGTTTTTAAAACAATATTTTTGAGTTGCATTCAACATTTGGATCAAACAACAAACTAAGCATGAGGTACTTTTCATTCTTAAATTACTTTTCGTTTTGTATTTTATTGCATTACTTCATGTCCATTATGAATGATAATACTTTATTGCATTGTTTTGTGCACATCATAAATTTCATTTAGATTTTTATATATGATATTGATTGTTGTTTTGAAATTCGACCTTGCACGTGGTTTAAATTCTTAGTTGGTTATTACGTCAATCCACATCTCTAAATTCGCCATGGCAATATAGCACGAATATTTTCATAAGAGTCAATCAATGTATTACAAAATTGGTGTTTTAATGTCGCATGAGTCTCCTAGATCAAACATCAACTAGAATCTATAAACCTAATCTACTCGTTGTCGTCGTGACATCCAATCTGCATAAACACAAGCAAACAAATTACATTAATATTTAATGTTTGATCGTATTAAATTAAATAAAATTGACGTCGGAATACAAACCACATTACTATGAATACAAAAACTAGTACTTACATTTGGAGAATGACCCTCGCTCTTTAGTTTGTCGTATGATTCCCTGTAGGCAAATTCGTATTCCTCCTTAGTTGGCAGACGTCCATAGTCCGCCAACTATCCATGCATTCAATTTAAGATGAAATTAATTTAGGGCTACGTTGAAGCATCTAGTCATAATGCAATTAAAAAAATAAAAGCATATGAAATCAAAGATAAACTATAAGAGTAGTGTAAGTTCACTTACCATGCTTGCTTGCAATCCCACCTTTCCGCTTGAGCCCAACCTAGAATTGCCTATCCCATGCATCCTAGCGGTCGCAACATCTTTCTGAATCTTGTATTTATCTGGTGTTCGTTCAACCGCTTTTACACGGTTCCAATCATTTCTTGAATACCGAGAGGGCTTGGATTGCCCATCCCTATAAGCTCATTGTGCCATATCACGACAATGCCTAATCCATAAGCTCATATGCTTATGAATTTCCTTCTCCTAGAATTTCTCTTCTTGTTGGAATTCGTCACGAAGGGTACCAATAACTTGTCATTTATCGGCGGCAGGTTGTTCAGACCATTAACTAAACAATTTGTCGTCAAAATGGCGTTGGCATAAAGAATAGAGCCGGTCCAAAACCACCCTCCCTTTTCTATTAGCAATTATATTACCTTGAGGATCCACGAGGTGAGCATTCAGAATAGCTTTAATGTCCAATGTAGGTGGACTAGTTTTGTAGGCAAGTTGTTTTACCACTTTTTTTTTTGAAGGTAATGTAGGATCAACTAACTATGATTGAAAATTAATCAATTAGCCAAACTTTATGAACATAATTAAAGAGACAAGACTAATAGTACAAAAACAACAAATGAAGAACATTGCCTGGATGATCATCAATGCGAGTGGGCTTCCATATAGTTTCGATTTGATTTTTGGACGACTTGAAAATAACGAAGTTCAAATAAATGAATTTTATGTAACGACTTTAGCAAAGGAAAATTATGTATTCACTTTTTGAGAAGATTTTAGCAAGATACAGAGACACACAAAAGCACATGCACACACAGGGCTTGATACATGAGCAAAACATAGAAAAGTCCTTAGTCATTTCGCAAAAATCAAAGCACTATGTAGAGTGGGTTTCTTATGAAGTGGAGCCTTAGCTTAGAGCATCCAACAACATGCAATTGCAAAGAGTTTGTAATATGTATCTCTATTTATTTTGAGTTCATTGGTCATTTGGGTACTCTCCAGATGAAGCAAGCAGCCAGCGACGACTTGAGGAGTAGCGTGCGAAGGTAATCAGGCTGCCGACTCTGTTTACAGCAGAAGCAAACAAGGTGGGCTTGCTTTACTTGATGAAGGCGTAGCATCTTCAGGTGTTTCGGGATTCCCATAAACTAGTTCACCATGCAATGAGAGCCAGAACCGTAGGATCGTATATTCCAATATGGTATCAGAGAGCCAGGTTCAGATGTGAGAGAGTGTGTGTTGCTACTGGTCAACTAAGAGGCTGAGTGGGTTATCTGCTGCAAGAACAAAGATGCTGTGGGAAGACAACTGCTGAGAAGATTCGCTGAACCAAAAGATCGATCCTTGCTGGAATCCAAACAGCTGCTGCTGAGGGAACACTACTGGAGTTAGGTACAACGTTGCATGTTGTTACATGCAAGTTTGGATGTCACACAAGTTTTGCAGGATAACAAGTTTGCAGCAGAATTGCAAGTTGGAGGTCTACATAGGCATGCACAACTGCAAATCACCACATCTCATCAAAGTAAGATTCATCGCTGTAGATTGCTATTGGGAGATGGTTGCTAGTGTTGGAGATCTATATTGTTGAAAATCTGTATTAAATCAGATTATTCACAACTGGAATTTGCTGCTATCGGAGATTGCTACTCATATTGCTGAAGTTTTCAGGATAAATAATTACAGTTACCAGACAGCCAGCTACATTGGGCACATGACAGCCAGTAGCTGCTACTAGCTCAGATCAGGAATTGTTGAAGTAGTTGCCTAGTTGCCTACGAACTTGAGCTACCTATGTTTTGTTGGACTGTTGCTTCAGCAAGGCCGACGCTTGTTTGTGTGCATCATCTTTGAGGCGCCCGCCAGAATCACAGGAATATTCGAAAGTTTTTTTCTTTTGAGGTTATCAGAAGTTCTTTTCCAAGTCTGTCATGCAGTTTCAGATCAGCACATATTTTGTAATTTTTGAGGATTTCCACTCCCAAAAGTTGATACACCAGCTTTTAGTTCAGCTTACAGTCAGCGAAGCTTTGTAGCAGAGAGCGGAGGTTTCCAGGTGAAAACTAAAAAGGTGCTCAGAAAATCAGTGCATGCTCTGTTGTCAGAAATTGCATGCCAATTTACGCACAGTTTCCTGGCAGACCTATGTTTGTCTAATCAAGAATCAATTTAGAGATAAGCTCAGGTTGATTGGCATAAGAACAAATCAAAATGGGATCTCTTCTATACACTTGGGCGAGCTAGGGGACACAATTTCCAGCTCAATCCGTTGCCATCTTCCCTTGGTGTTTCCGTTGCCTAATCTTCCCTTGGTGTTCACCCGAAGTTGGAGCATAGTTGCTGATTTTTCCACAAACAGCACGGATCAACAAGTTGCAAATTGGTGAAGAACAGAGGCTTGTCCAATCCGACCTCTTGGTTTTCAATCAAGAGAAGCATTCTCCTCTCTCTCTCTCTCTCTCTCTCTCTCTCTCTCTCTCTCTCTTTACTTTTGCATGTGTTTCTCTCTCTCTCTCTAGAGCTCTCTCTCTCTCTCTTCTTTTGCATGTGTTGGAATTCTCTTGCATTTCAGTGCCTTCACTGGAAAACTAAGTGCATGTTTATGCATGTTAGTGCATGTCTATTGCATGTTGTTTTCATGTTATAGCAATTAGTTTTTTGAGAGTTTTTATCACTCAAGAAGGACTAATTAGTAGTTGGAGCAGTCTTCATATACAGTTCAAAAGCTCTATGTCTATCATCGCAATGGATTGCAACAGAGGAAGAAAATCATCTGTGGCGAACAATTGAGTATCGTACTAGGCATCATCATTGGGCTGATTATGAGAAACATATTTGAAAGCATTAGCAACATCAACTTGTAAAACTATCCAGTCAAAATGAAGATCCAAAATAGCACGTAAAGCATGAACGACCGTCTCACAGCCTTCAGGAGTAGCACACCCAAATTGAAAAGAAAAAAGATGAACATGAAATGCCTCTCGAAACTGAAAACAAAGTGCCCTTGCCACAAACCTATATAAACTCACTGCAATTTGATGCGCACCACCAGAATAATCTGTGGCGAACAGTTGAGTATCGTACCAGGCATCATCGTTCACCCAATTGGACGCACCACTAGAATCATCTATGGTGAACAGTTGAGCATCGTACGAGGCATCATCATCGTAAAACTATCCAGTCAAAATGAAGATCCAAAATAGCACGTAAAGCATGAACGACCGTCTCACAGCCTTCAGGAGTAGCACACCCAAATTGAAAAGGAAAAAGATGAACATGAAATGCCTCTCGAAACTGAAAACAAAGTGCCCTTGCCACAAACCTGTATAAACTCACTGCAATTTGATGCGCACCACCAGAATAATCTGTGGCGAACAGTTGAGTATCGTACCAGGCATCATCGTTCACCCAATTGGACGCACCACTAGAATCATCTATGGCATGCAAAATTTTTCCAAGTCTCATTGTAATCCAACACGAACGGTAGACACCTCATCACTACGACAATTATCAACGTAATTGGTTCCTTGATGATGTTATCACCACAAAGGTTACGACGTTGCGATTTTGATGATGTCATCACCAAGAAACAATAACTAGCCCAGATCAAAGAAAAAAATGAAATTGCTACTACGCCCGCCTCAAGTTTGTTTGTTAGCTCATGCTCCAACCCCCTTAGGCTTGGAGGGCCTTTAGGGTGGAACCAAGGGAAAAGGCTTCACATTGATTGGCCATAAAAGCCCTGCCAACCCTTGGATGGCTGCCACGTATCAGCTAATCTAGCGAGAGGTGAATGTTGCAAATCCAACGGCGCGGGACTAAACCTCGTAGGTGTCCCGAAGCTCCATAAAGACATCGATCCTCCTTCCTTGGCTATTCGGCGATGGCGATGGCGATGGCGATGGCGATGGCTGTAGGGTAAAGGCGAAGCTAGGGTTTACCCTCTGCCATGGTGAAATACAGCAATTCAGAGAAAAGCCGGTTTTGATGGTTGTGGCAGCACAAAATGAGGCTTCTCAAATTAAGTCGCGTTCATTTTTCTGCTCATATGCCGAAACATCCCCCTAGCGCTTTGCGACGATCCATCTTTTGCAGCAATGAAAAATCAGCCACGGCCTCATCAGAAATCGGTATTGGCAGGTACGCCGTTTCAGATAAATCAAATAACGAGGCTTGCCTGCCTTCATTAGGGTCAGATAGTCATAAGCAAACAAGTCCAGGGTTAAAAAATAAAGAATCAAGTCTAGGGTTTATGGATATGAAGATCTTGTCACAATGCCAGCCTTTCTGTCCATATAGAAATATCATTTCGACTATGGCCGGAAATGAGGCATATCCGTTAAGGAGGCAGATCTGTGAATCTAGGATAAGATGGTACAGTTCTATGGCCGGCTCTGCAGACAAGAAAGGTTCAGAAGGCCCTGTTGCGGTGGATTACAGCTCTTTATTGGAAAGGGATTTCCATAATATTGCCGATAGGACACTGGAGCATCTGCAAGAGCGGATTGAAGCGTATGGGGAGGATCTGGAAGTGGATGGATTTGACACAGACCATGCAGAAGGGGTTTTGACAGTTCGTCTTGGAAGCATGGGGACCTATGTGATCAATAAGCAGACGCCAAATCGGCAAATATGGCTTTCATCTCCGGTGAGTGGGCCGGCTAGATTTGATTGGCATGAAGATAAAAAAGCGTGGGTGTATCGGCGCACAAAAGCCAAGTTGATGTCGTTATTGGAGAAAGAACTCGGCGAACTACTGAAAGCAGACATTGATCTCAGTGAATGACAAGGTGATTCATCTCTTATCTGTTGTGTGATAGGACTTTTGGTAATACATTGATTTGCATAGTCCTCAGTTGATTCATATAAATTCAATTTTTTATTTTCCGAATTTGGATTGTCCCATCATTGGAAAACAGTTTGTGAAAAATTGGCCTCTGATCCCACACCTTGTTTACAATTTCATTTTAACATATTTCTTGGTTGGCACACGATCTAGATAAGTAACTTAGAAGTATATCACCATAATTTCAACCCAACAATGTTGCTATTGTCACCACCCGACCAATTGTGCATAAGAAGAAATGAGGCACGCGTCTCACTATCATTCTCTCAAGCGTCAACACCCTCCTAGCCCAAACTTCTTCATGTTGACACACGACATGTACTATGAACCACCAACTTATGCAGCTTGCTAGTACATTGATTTCATAGAGCTTTGACCACAATATCAAATGAAGCATCACATACCTTATTTCCAAGGAAATGAGAATGGGCGAACATTAGGACATTTCAAGGGGTGGAGGTAATGGGGAAACACCACATCCACATGGTTTTTTCAAAATGAAATATATTGTCGTAAACTACCTACTAGCACTTAGTTTGATCTCCAATCTATAGGTAGCCTAATCCCTAAACTCAAAACAAACCTATCACTTTTTGAGGCATCAATTTTTCTTTGAAGAGGCTTCGCTAGAAAAAAATAATTGTATTGTAAAGATTAGTTTGTCAAGGCCCAATTAAAGTTAGGTCCTTTAATAATGAATTAGTTGTCAGATGAATTGGAGGCCTTTCTCTTGAAGGAACTGCATGTATGAGTCTCATTTAGAAAGCTCAAGGGATTGGTAAACAACCAAATGCAGAATTATGCCAAGTAATCTTTTTGGTAGTGGTTTGGAGACTCTTGAGGGATAAATAGGGTCAAAGCATACATTAGCATGGCACATGTTCCAAGAGGCTCTTGTGCCCTACCACTTGGCCCATGGTCCCATCTTATCCACTTAGTAAGGAGAGGGTTTCAATGTTGCACGAATCTGCTCTTCGAATCGGCCGGTTTTGGTTGTGATGAAAGGAAATTCGTGTTCAGGTTTTTGAGAGAGAGAGAGAGAGAGAGAGAGAGAGAGAGAGAGAGTTTTATTAATGTCTTTGTTGCCCAAAAGGTGTATAAGACGAAGTAGCAAGTGTGAAGCAACTAAGGGAGCATAATATGAACATCTCCAAATAACGAAAATAGAAATACATGGAGTCTAAAACTAATACGAAGAGAAATTAACAACTCTATATATGTCCAATATGGAATAGGGTGGATGATGCAGGCAAGGCGTAACAGGGAGTAGCAAGAGTTAAGGGAGATGGCTCAAACCAAGCAAGCTTTGCACCATCCTCTCTTTACACCTGATATTTTTTCAGGAGACAAGAAAGATAGGTCCACGGATGTTGTGTTGTCGTGGTTGGATCAATGGACTTCACACTTTTCCATGTAGGATTCAACGGATGACAACATGATCAGCATGGCTATCATGTATTTGTGAGGTAAAGCATTTACATGGTGGCAGGATCTTCGTGGAAAGCCCGAAGTCCCCAAGATATGGGAGGATTTTTTCATGGCCTTTAAGGTGGCCTTCTTACCCATCCTGAATGACTTTGAGTTCTATCGCCAGTATGCGATAATTCATATGCGGAACAAGAGTTCCAAGAGATATATTCCCTTTTTGCAACTAGAATAGAGCTTTCTTTGGTCAAATTGCATTTTATCTTGGGTTTGCCCAAGGATTTTCGGCTTGAGGCAAGGAGGAACTAGCTTCTTACTCTTGAGGACACAATTTGCTATGCCAGAATATACGATGACACTCGTATAGTAGCCAAGTTTGAGCCTGTTGGATAGTCTTGTTGAAATAAATGCCTATTTTGCCCCTTAAGGCTTGTATACTTGTAACTTGTAAGTTGTGCATAAGACATGGGGGTAAAACATTTATGTACACCCCACTTGTGCTAATTAGGATCTCTGTGCTATCTGCATGGTTGGAGTACTATTGGCAAGGGGAGTACAGGGACCTAAAAAGTTTCTAATTTGGGACAAAAATTTTTGAGTCTTTTTGGACAGCCAGGACTGTAGGAGGGCGCTTTCTACAGTGGGGACTTCAGTGAAAGTTTTGAGTGGATCTTGGACAAGGGCTAGGACAGCCATACAGGGGGATAGTTGCAAATCCAGAAGCTGAGGGTTATTGAGCAAGTGGCTGCATACCCTAGTTGGGTGAAAACCCCAGTTTGCCTTTTGTGTTTTATTTCTATCTAGCTATGTCTAGTCTTGCAGAGAGCATGCTGAGTGAAGCCAGCCGGCTTGAGGGCACTAACTTTAGCATATGGAAATTCAAGATCAAGAACATTCTTGAAGACAAAGAATGTTGGAAGCTTGTGACAGGTGAGGAGCCTGTTCCAACATCTGAACTTGAACTCAAGGACTATATCAAGAGAGGGGAAAACGCACACAGGATCATCAACATGTCAGTGAGGGATAATGTGATCCTCTAATCAGGTCAGCCAAAGGTTCTGTGGATGCATGGCACATTCTTTGTGCATTGTATGAGACAAGAAGTACAACTAGGTTTCTCTACTTGAAGAACAAGTTGTATACTCTCAGAATGGAGACAGGGGAGACAATTACTGATCATCTTACGAAGATTCAGGATATTAGATATCAGCTTTCTGTACTTGGAGAGTCTATTGCTGACAAAGACTTGGTGCCAATAGTTCTGAATATCTTGTCATATGCTTATCAGAACTTTGTGATGGTGATATCTGTGAGAGAGAAGATCCCTACCTATGAAGAAGTCTATGGTCTCTTGTTACAGGAGGAGATGAGGAGAGTTAATCTCTCCTAGAGGGAAGATTTCCAGGAGCATGCCTTTGCTTCTAAGAAGAAGCAAAATCCAGCCAAGTATAAGAAGAAAGGTAAAGGCAAGAACAAAGGAGCACCACAAACACTTGAGCAAGGAATGGAGAGCTTGCAGATGTCAGAAGCACAATCCTCCTCGAATACTTCTTCCACACCTCGAAGGAAGGGGAATTGCAATTACTGTGGTAAATATGGACACTTTGCTTTTGAGTGCAGGAAGAAGCTTGCAGACCAAAAGAAGGGCACAAAGAAGCAAGGAGGAAATGTTGTTGAGAGTGTTGCAAGAGAGGAGCAGAGTGACATAAGGCAAGCTGAGTTATTCTCTGTTGCATTGGCCTCACAAGCTACAACAGGTGGTTGGTACATTGACTCAGGTGCTTCAAAGCACATGACCCCTCATAGGGATTGGTTTAATACCTTTGTGGGGATTTGTGATGGACAAGAGGTGTGCCTAGGTGACAACTCAACACACAAGGTCAAGGGAAAGGGCACAATACCTGTAAAGCTTCCATCAGGAGAAGTCAAAGTCATTAAGAATGTCTTATATGTACCAGGATTTGCTAAAAATCTTCTTTCAGTAGGAGCTATCACTCAACAAAATATGAAAGTATAATTTGATGCTACTTCTTGTCTTGTGTTGGACTTGAGTGATAATATGAAGGTTGTGGCCAAAGGATTGCAGGAAGATAATCAATACAGGTTGTACACTTCTATCCCTAGTCAGCATGCTTATACAACAAAAGGAAGTGATGTGGATAGATTGTGGCATGAGAGATATAGACATCTTGGCTACCAAAGCATGCAGGTGTTGAACCAACATCATATGGTGGAGGGGCTTCCAGTTGTTAAGCCAAGCTCTTCAGTTTGCGAGGCTTGCACTATGGGAAAACAACAAAGACATAAGTTTCCCAAGGAGAGCACCACCAGGGCAGCAGGCATACTTGACATGGTACATTTAGATTTGTGGGGGCCAACCCAAACCAAATCTGTAGGGGGGGCATATTACTTTATGACCTTTATTGATGACTTCTCACGCAAGATTTGGATTTTATTCTTGAAGTTAAAATCTGAAGCATTCAAGTACTTTCTGCATTTCAAAGCTTTGGTAGAAGAACATTCAGGAAAGAAGATAAAGATGCTCAGGTCAGACGGTAGTGGAGAGTTCATTAAGGCAGAATTTGTGGAATTTTGCTAGGCCAACGGGATCAAAAGGCGGCTTACAGCTCCTCATACCCCTCAGCAAAACGGCGTAGCAGAGAGAAAGAACCGAACTATTGTGGAGTGTGCAAGGTGCATGCTCAAGGCAAAGGGGTTGCCCAACTCTTTTTGGGGCGAGGCAATGCACACAACAGTGTTTCTGTTGAATAGAAGTCCAACAAAAGCTGTGGAAGGCAAGACTCTAGAAGAGGCATTTAGCGGCATCAAGCCCAAGGTGGGCGCTTTGCGAGTGTTTGGTTGTACAGCCTATGCCCATATTCCCAAGGATAACAGGAAGAAGCTGGATGCAAAATCAGCAAAGTGTATTTTCTTGGGATACAGTGAAGAAAGCAAAGCTTACCGACTTTACGATCTTACTAGCAAGAAGAGGATCATAAGTCGAGATGTGATCTTTGAAGAAGATCAAACGCCTCCTATAGAGGAACTTGAGATGGAGGATGGTACAAGTGAATTTGTGCCAATACTTGATGATCCACATCCATATATTGGGGAGCCTCAGGATGATCATATGAGTGATCAAGAGGAAGAATCCGAGGAGGCTAGGAAGCGGAAGGAAAGGGGCAAATTTGTTGAGTCCTATTCACCGTCTTCATCACCAACTGCAAGGAAGAAGTTTCCCAAGTGGTATTGGCAAACTGTGCAGGATGGTTCGATATTGGATGAGGGAGAGAGCAACAATCCAGGGGCTAGGAGGTCTGAAAGGCAAGCCCAGCACCACACCAGGAGACAAACTATGCTCTTATGACTACTATTTTGGATTCACAAGATCCGCATACATTCGTTGAGGCAGCAGATGAGAAGGTATGGCAACATGCTATGCAAGAGGAGTATGACTCCATTCTCAAGAATGATACATGGGATTTGGTGAAGCAAAAGGGAAGCGTCCTATTGGCTGTAAGTGGGTCTACAGGACCAAATACAAATCGGATGGGAGCATCGAAAAGCATAAGGCAAGGCTGGTTGCTAAAGGCTATGCACATAAGGAGGGCTTGGACTATGATGAGACGTTTGCACCGGTAGCTAAGATGACGTCTATTAGGTTGGTTTTAGCATTGGCTGCATTTTTTGGTTGGGAGGTCCATCAAATGGACGTGAAGAGTGCTTCTCTCAATGGACAGTTGGCTGAAGAAGTCTACATGGAACAGCCACAAGGTTTTGAGGCTAAGGGCAAGGAAATTATGGTATGCAAGCTTAAGAAGGCCTTATATGGTTTGAAGCAGGCACCCAGGGCTTGGTATAGTCGTATTGACGACTATTTTGCCAAGGAGCAATTCATAAAGAGTCAGTCGGATTTTAACCTGTTTGTGAAGGAGGAAGATGGGAGCATTGTTTTGATAGTTCTCTATGTGGATGACTTGGTCATCGCGGGTAACAATGGGCAGCTTATTGAAAAGGTGAAGGCTCATTTATCTAATGAGTTCGAGATGAAGGATTTGGGTCTAATCCACTATTGTCTTGGCTTGGAGGTTTGGAAAAAGGAAAACTGTGTGTTTATTTCCCAAGCTAACTATGCATGTGAAGTCTTGAACATGTTCAACATGCAGGATTGCAAACCCGTTTCCACGCCCATTGATACCAGCAGTAAGCCATCTAGAGATGATGGCACTCCTTTTGTGGATGAGACACTTTATAGGCAGCTTGTGGGTAGCGTGATTTATCTCACCACTACGAGACCAGACATTTCCTATGTGGTTGGTGTAGCAAGCCCTTTCATGAGTTCTCCAACTGAAGCACATTGGAAAGCAGCCAAAAGGGTTTTGAGGTATGTCAAAGGGACAACTTGCTATGGGATTGAGTACACAGATGACGGAAAGCTTCAGCTTGGAGGCTTTACCGATTCGGATTGGGCAGGTGATAGGGATGATCGAAAGTCGACCACAAGTTACACTTTCAACCTTGGTTCAGGGGCCATTTCTTGGTGCAGCAAGAAACAGCCCACAGTTACCTTATCATCGACAGAGGCTGAGTATAGGGCAGCGGCAAAAGCTACCTGCGAGGCAATATGGCTCAGGAGACTTCTTGGGGAGGTGCAGATTCCATTGGATGGTCCTACTATTCTTCAGTTTGACAGCCAGAGTTGCATCCAGCTTGCCAAAAATCCTGTGTACCATGCTTGTACGAAGCATATTGAGGTGGATCAGCACTTCTTACGAGAGAAGATACAAAGCGTAGAAATTTAGCTCGAGTACACTGTGATACCAACGATCAAGCAGCAGATATCTTTACTAAGCACTTAGTAGAGAAAAATTTGAAAAGTTTCGTAGCATGCTAGGTGTTGGTATGAACAAAATAGCCATTGAGGGGGGGTGTTGAAATAAATGCCTATTTTGCCCCTTAAGGCGTGTATACTTGTAACTTGTAAGTTGTGCATAAGACATGGGGGTAAACATTTATGTACATAGTACACCCCACTTGTGCTAATTAGTCAAGTAATATGAAGTAGGTCGAGGACCCATGTGGGTTCTAGAGCTAGAATTAGCAAGACACCACCTCTATACATTACATGCTAAATGTAGCCCAAAGTTTGGAGGGGTTTCCACGCCCTACTACACTTTGAATAATCATTCAAGTTGTGTGAGCTTTGAAGTCCTCTCTCTCTTGCTTTTGTGTTCTACTCCATAGCTGGTTTTTTCATGTCATAGTGTGCTTACTATGTTGTTATGATACTCCATGGCTAGGCCTTGGAATTTGTCAAGTTTGAGGCGAAGGGCAAGAAGTCGTCCTTTAAGGAAATGAAAGGCCTCGTGATGTATCTTCTAGACCAAGTGGAATAAAGAAACGATCCATTATGGACCAAGAGACCTTCGCAAAGGCCATAAGCGACAATTTGTGCTTCAATTGTATGGAGCCAGGTCATGTGGCTATGTCTGAAGAAAAGGAAGAATACTAAAGGGGCATCTTTCAAGACGCCAGCTAACTCTAACATTTTTAGCATTGATGTATCCTTTGCGGATAATACTCATTGTGAGCATTGTTGTTTTGATACGGCAGTTTTTGGCCCCCACGATCTTATTTGGATTAATTGCAATAGGTGGCCAAGCTGTGATAGTTTTGTTTGATGATGGTGTCAGAAATAGGATAGATAATGTAATGCGGAAACTTCCTACTTCCAATGCATGACTACGCCTATCAAAAATTGAACAAAGCAGTAGTGATGAAAATCACATTCAATCTTTAGCAACTAACTTTGAAATTGCTAGATACTAAGTGATTACGTAGCCAAACATAAAGTATTGAATTCTCAGACAATTTCTATTAGTTACAAAAGCAATACAGAGATGCATGCATTCTGACATATACTGAACGCAATAAGAAGATAGTATTGATTCAGAAAAACAAAATCAGATGCTAATGAGCGCAAAACAATAGCGGATAGAAACCGCGCACTCTAAGCTGTCTCTGAGTAACTGAGAATTAGTCTGATAATAAGCAGCTCTGCTGATAAGCAGTAGCGCAATAGCAACTCTAATATAAATCTCTAAAAGACTGAGCTAGAATGCTCAAAGTTCAAGCTTTAAAGCTTGATAGAGAGCTAACAACAATACTTTCTGATTGTGAATGATCTACTTGATAGGAAGCGTCGTGTAATAACACTCGACCCCTTTACAATTCACAATATTGATTCGTTGCTTCCGAACTTGAAAAGAGATGTATGAACAACTGATTTATACTAAGTAATTAGGTCGTCAAATGCGATTGCCAGTTGGCTGGTGTACTCTGGCATTCATCCAGTTCCTTCTAAGAAATTGATTGCTGATAAGCGGTGAAAATTGGCCGTAAACAGTCAGTCTGCAGAAATGAACCAAAACTGTCACTCTGTAGAAATGAACTAAAACTGCCACAGGCGAGAGTGCCGCAAAAAAGCGACAGTGTCGGTTTTTTGCGAAAAACCCGACAGTCCTAAAACCTCATTTCCTTCATATTAGGGTAGCTCCACAATTTGCTAGAGTCATTTCCTTAACATTTGAGGCACTTTGAAAATTGCGACTCTGCATTTTTACTTGCAAATCCTGACAGGCGAAAAATGCGACACTACATTTTTACAGGTAATTCCTGACAGGCGACACTGTGTGGATTGTAGAGAGAGAAAATGCAACACTGTTGTCAAACTCCGTGTATTTCTGCAGACTGTGTAAAAACACTTGTAAATCTGCAGACTGTGTAAAGACACGGGAAAATCCACAGAACTGGATAAACAATGGATGAGAATAAAACTGATTAGTGGATTAGTAAGAAGAAGAATAATCCAACACTCCCCCTTAATCTGAATCCTTGAATGCCTTGACCTTCAAACTTAGTTCTACACAGAATCTTCTGTGTGCTTCCAAATTTAATGCTTTGGGAAAAATATCTGCTGTCATATCTTGCGTTTTACAGTACTGCAATCTGACCTCTTCGTTGAGAACTTTGCTTCTGACGAAATGATACTTCAGTTCAATGTGCTTACTCCTAGAATGAAATCTAGGGTTGGCTGATAAAGCAATGGCACTTTGATTATCACAAAATAATGTCGTCGGAGCATATTGATTCAGACTGATATTTGAGAGTAAGTTTCTCAACCAAATTGCTTCCTTTGTAGCTTGAGAGGCTGCGATATACTCCGATTCAGTGGAAGATAGAGCTATTGAAGATTGCTTGCGACTGTTCCAGGAAATTGGATCATTGTTGAGGAAGAATGTAAATCCGGAAGTGGATTTACGAATGTCTACATCTCCTGCCCAACTTGCATCTGTGTAACCACTGAGTAAATTGAGTTTGTCGTTGCCGACTGCTCCATAACAAATGCAAAAGTCCATAGTAGCTCAAAGATATTTCATGACTCTGATAAGAGCCTTCCAATGTGTTACACCAGGATTAGTCATAAACTGACTGAGAGAGCTGACTGCAAAAGCTATCTATGTCTGGCCTGGTACCGATCATGGCGTACATAAGAGATCCTATAATAAAATGGTAAGGATACTCACGCATCTGCTGCTTCTCATGAATTGTTTGGGGACACTGGTCCTTTGACAATTGAGACCTGCTTCCATTGGTGAGAGAGCTAGCTTGCAATTAATCAGATTATATCTGGCTAACATGTTGTAGATGTACCTCTGTTGCATAATGCAGACCAACTTCTGTTTTTTGTCTTTGTGGATCTGTATACCAAGGCAGAAATGAGCTTCGCCCAGATTGATCATGTCGAATTCGGAAGATAGCATTGTCTTGGCCTCTTTTATCAGATCGAAATTGTTGCTAAAAAGCAATGTATCATCCACGTATAAAGTGAGAATGATAAAAGACTGTTGCACTGCTTTGAAGTAAACATTTGAATCTAAAGAGCTAGGTGTGTAGCCGTGATCAATAAGTAAAGTATTGATCCTTTCAAACCATGCTCGAGCAGATTGCTTCAAGCCATTAAGTGCCTTATGGAGTTTACACACATGATTTTGTTTACCCTCGATTATATAACCTTCGGATTTGCACCTTGTAAATGTCTTCTTTGATAATTCCATTGAAATATGCTGTCTGTTCATCCATTTGATGTATTTTCAAATCTGCTGCAGCGGCAAAGTTACAAAAGCAATATAGAGATGCATGCTTTCTGACATATACTGAACCCAATAAAAAGATAGTATTGATTTAGAAAAACAAAATCAGATGCTAATGAGCGCAAAACAATAGCGGATAGGAACCGCGCACTCGAAGCTGTCTCTGAGTAACTGAGAATAAGTTTGATAATAAGCAGCTACTGCTGATAAGCAGTAGTGCAATAGCAACTCTAATATAAATCTCTAAAAAACTGAGCTAGAATGCTCAAGAGAGTTCAAGCTTGAAAGCTTGATAGAGAGCTAACAACAATACTTTCTGATTGTGAATGATCTACTTGATAAGAGCGCAGGAAGCGTCGTGTAATAACACTCAACCCCTTCACAATTCACAAATTGATTTGTTGCTTCCGAACTTGAAAAGAGATGTATGAACAACTGATTTATACTAAGTAATTAGGTTGTCAAATGCGATTGCCAGTTGGCTGGTGTCCGTTGGCATTCATCCAGTTCCTTCTTAGAAATTGATTGTTGATAAGCGGTGAAAATTGACTGTAAACAGCCTGTCTGCATAAATGAACCAAAACTGTCACTCTGCAGAAATGAACTAAAACTGCCACAGGTGACAGTGTCGGCTTTTTGTGGAAAACCAGACAATGTCCTAAAGCCTCATTTCCTTCATATTAGGGTAGCTCCACAATTTGCCAGAGTCATTGACCTGCTTGCATCCAAAGGCCTTTTTACTTGTAGGTAATTGAACAATTACCTTCACGATTGAGATGTACTCCTCATCCATAGCTTTCCTCCAAATATCCTTTTTTTCAGCCTCCTTGAAAGTAGATGGATCCTTGGTTTCCAACATTGTGGCCTTATTTGCAAAGTGTACATCCCCATCCTCATGATGATCCTCCCGTTGATCCTTATCTTCATGATGTTTTTCAAGTCTAGTAGATCTCCTAGTTCCCTGTTGTGTACTGGACTCTATTTTAATGTAACATTGTCCTTGACAGTAGTACCATCTAGGCAATCTTCTAGTATCTAATGTAGGATGCCTCCTGCCTGGTGAAGTAGGAGGTGAATAAGTATCCCATGTACTTGATCTCTCCTTCCTTTTTTCTTTCTCATCAATAGTCACTCTAGGTACACGTGTTGATTCAGGCTCGTGTAATGACTTGTCACACAAAATAGGAATTCCTCCATCTTGCTTTCTATCATAAGATATCTTTGTACCTTTATGAGATCCATCCTCATCAAAGATCACATCCCTGCTTATGATGACTTTCTTATCCTCCAAGTCATACAACATGTATCCCTTGTCTCGACTATCATATCCAAGAAAATAAACACTTGCCTTTGAATTCAATTTGCTCCTCAAATCCTTAGGTATGTGAGCATATGCAATACTTCCAAAAACCCTCAAATGACGTACGTCAGGTTTTCGTCCCGTGTAAGCTTCCTCTGGAGTCCGATTCTCTTCATCCTTTGTAGAACTTCGATTCAAAAGATAAACTGTTGTCTTACCTGCTTCACCCCAAAACATATGTGGAAGATTCTTATTTTGAGCATACTCCTCGTAGTTTCCACAACAGACCGGTTCTTCCTTTTTGCAACTCCATTATGTTGAGGTGTGTCCCTACTTGCAAATTGTCTCTTTATACCATGATCCTTGCAAAACACCTAAAATTCTGTAGAAAGATACTCTTCGCCTTTATCCGAGCGTACTATCTCGATTTATCTATCTGTTTCTTTCTCCACCTGTGTGTTAAACCATGTGAAATACTTGAATGCTTCACCCTTATTCTTGAGAAGATAAATCCACATCTTCCTAGAATAGTCATCAACAAACACCATGAAGTAACTTGCTCCCCCATAAGACTGAGTTCTCATAGGGCCACACAAATCCATATGAACAAGTTCTAGAACATTTCTCGCCTTGAATGTACTAGACAAAATTTTCTTCATATGATGTTTTCCTAAGACACAGCCTTCACAAACCTTGTGATCAGAAACAACTTGAGGTAAATCTGTAACCATGTTATATACCTCAAGACTTGTAGACTTTTGTAATTCAGATGACCAAGCCTCTCGTGCCATAAGTTACTCACTGATCCAATATCCGCAACACTCACATGATGACCCACTACCTGAGCATGAAATCTGTACAATCGTCCTGCAAGTATCCTCTCAGCTACTACATCATTATCCTTCCTTTTGATGAGACATCGCTCTTCATCAAACTGCAGCACCATGTGTTGCTTCGCAATAGCGGATACTGAGAGTAAGTAAGTACTCGATTCCTGGTACATAAAGCACGTCCTCTATGTTTGAACCTGCACTTTTCAACTCCCTTTATATCATATCTGTAGTGCACCCACTCTTGCCTAGGTTGTCATATGCCTCGAATCCCCTGAATCAATAAACCAACACTCCTTTGAGAAGCCACCAGAAGATGTCGATGCCAAAAACAACTCACTGTCTTCAAGATCCAAGGCACTTAATTTTGTATTAAGTCCTACCATGTTAGAATTTGATCCACATATTCTAGATGGAGTTAACTAATTGTATTAGCACTCACGCACGCCAAGACCAGCATAAGAGATTAAGAGAGCTCAGATTATGGAAGAATGAGCAAAGCTCTATACAATATAATAATTGTGGTGGGGTGCCAGCCTCTCTTATATATAGACTCTCTAGTCTAGCTAAAAAGCAAAAGCAATAGCTAAAGGCAAAAATCTAATTGTTATCATTACTACCTATTTTGGGTAAAGACCCAAGATGTATTTCTAAGTACTAAATTCAAGTCCTATTCTAGTAGTAGTGCACCCACCTACATGCATGACTAATAAAAAATGACCTACTATGAATAGAAATGGCCCCTATAATCTAACCATAGTTGCACTCTGATTCTCGAAACGCGTGCCGAAACGTGGTCCAGAAACGCATGTTTCGGAAAAGTAACCCTTTGGTACCAAATGTAGTCGTTGTCATGTGAATAGGGTACCCACTGGTCTTGCCCGAGTAAGATGGGTCCTCAGCTCATAAGCCCTAAAAATATTGTATGTCCACAACACACGTTTTATAAGACAGGTGCAAACATAGCAACCAAATACTACAAAATGCAGTTACAGCAGGCTACATCTTGGGCAGCATGTGACAATTAAGGTGATTAGCAGGCTGTAGCAGGGTACAGGAGATATTTATTGGGAATGTGTGACAGCAAAGTGCAGATAGCTGTAAATGATCAATCTTGCAGCATGATCGGAACACGTGCGAGCATACAATGTTGTAGCTGTACAAGCGCCTGTGTATGTTGGGCATGATGGTTGCTATTGTGAATAAGGACAAGCATGTCATGGATAAGGTTGGCTGTGTATTGGAAGAAGTGGGTCTTTGAGTACTCAGAGAAATTTTTTTTGTTGGGTGATTGACTGACTGCTAAGGTGCTAGATGCGGGAGACTTTAAAAAGACTGTGTTAGGTGAGACTGCAAGTCTAATGTGCAGGAAAGACCCAGAGGCTTTGAATGTGCATTGTGTTGTGTGAGTGCACATGACACATGTTTGAGCTCAGGAAATATGTGAAGACAAAATGTTGGATGGTTCAAGCTTAGATATATCCATCATAAATTGGTAGGTAGAGTGTGTTTGGTTGAATATGTTGTTGGTGGGACAAGTGTATTTGTATTGGTGCCAGCATTTGGATTAGGAAGGGGTGTGTGTGGAGTACTACTGAGTGCTGCATATTGTCTTGAGAATCAGCTTTGAACAACCTCACCGAATTTTAAAGGCACTTGGTGCACTATGAAGGGTATACATGCCTTTCATGTGAATTGACTTTTACAAAACTTGTACATACAGTGGATATATTATAAAGTGTTGCCAACAAAGTTTTACACACCATGAATATATCGTAATATGTTGTCTTTGGCATGTGCTTGTTTTAAGTCTAACAAATCAACCATCAAGGGGGGAATGCTGGAGTCAATGACTGATCTGTCTCAGTTATTATTTGTCGTATAAATATCATTTATGAACATGTAAAATGTCCTGTCAAAGCTTTATGCCGCAAATGTATACTCAATCATAAGGGCCCCAAGTACAAGTCACGACTCATACCAGTTTACCGCTTAAGTGTTGAGAGTGTTGGACGCAGTTAGGACGATGCTTACTTGATAAATGTTGCTCCATAGTCTCTAGGCTACTCTATCATGTTTGAAGCATTTGGCTTTCTTGTAATGGATAATTAGGGAACAATTACATTGTTTTATGTTGCTTTCAGGAATTTCACTACGTGCTCACTTGCAAACTTTTCCTTGCTTTTTTTATGTTCGTGTGAGGAATTTTGATGCTCTGAAACTGATAATTATCTGCATGTCTTTGATCTTTCATTTTCAGGCTGAATATAAGTAGAATTTTTGAATCCATGGACCATAGTTGCTCTGTGTTCTGCCACACAAACAGAAGGCTCCTGGAAATTTCCAGAATTTTGTTTTGGAACGTTGTATGGAACCGTCATTTTCAATATTTTTGTTGTTTGATTTGGCATGGTAGTCAAAAAGAAAATTTCATGACGAGTTTTAGCCTGAAAAAAATCATAGCAGCTAAAAATGGATCCAAAATTGAATGATCTATCAATTTGGTTACCCTTGATTTGCCTGTGCAATTATTATATAGGATTATGTACAGACGCTTACCTATTTGAGGTGGGCCAGAAGGCTGATAGGCATTAAGTAACGTCCATGATTGTAAACAATTGCATCCAGTAGGCATGGATTGCAAGCACTAAACATCCAACGCATATTGTTTTGAAGTAAATGAGTGACTGTTCTGATCAAGTGATTCGAGTCTCTAGTGAAGCTGAAGAACATTCGTGCTGGAGCATGCAAGAAGTGCCACTACTATTGTGCATGTTCTACACGAACAGTTAGCTCAAAGAATCAATAAGCCTGTTGAGTTGGAAGAAAAGTTGCCAAAAAGCTATTATCTGATTACGCGATCCACATACATACATAGTAACATTTTACATAGAATCTTTACACATAACTCATATATAGCTGTGATTCTTATTTTACAATTAGGGGTTTCAGAACATTATGCATATGTGCTGTGTTATATTGAACATGAATATGAAAAAAAATCAAGAAAAAAAGTGTGGTGTTGAGATGAGAATTTTGAAATATGATTATGATGCAACTAAAGCCCTGGATTCTACACAGAGAATTATATATATTTGCTTAAGGATTTAAAACATGAGTTCTCTATTCAAGATTCATTTTCAGTTTCAACGTGAATCTACACTCTTGGTACGACTTTTGTAAGCTTTATTCATGGCTATATATGGAGTTCGTACGCCTCAATTTTAGTTCCCTATAAATTTTATAGAACCGGATGATGAAGTTTTATATGCATAATCTTAGCTGGTTAGAACTAGTCATATTTGTTCTCAACCATAGGTTAACAAGGTCGGAGGCAAAGTTAAGTAGGCTTATCTGATTCACAATATGCACCAATAACAGTTTTCGTGCGATATATGATAATTTTATAGCTTATCGAAAATTCTTTTTCCTCTTCAATTTGCCATGCATGGTTTGAATTTAGCAGCATTTTTCAAATTGGCAAGGTCTCCTTCACCATTGGTGCATATATGTTGATTTGAAGTCCTTTTGTGAGAGTCTTGGTGTTTTAGTTTTTAGTCGCTCCCTTTTCAATGTAGCTGGTATTTTTTTTTTCTAGTTTGTTATTTTCAGTTGGGTGTTGCTATATAATTGAACCTCATAGATGGATTGAAATTATTGTGGCTATATGACCGAAAAGGATCAATTAATTGCAAATTGCACTAGAATTTGAATCTAATCACCAAGTCTATCATGTTGACGCTACTCGATGCAGAATATAGAAGTTAAATGTGCTAATTTTGTACCATAGTCTAGGAACAAAATGCTCTAAGTATCCTCCCTTCTTGATGCATGAGTATGTCAAATTTCATACGTCTCCATATTTTGATGTCGTATAGTACATTAGGGATTTTGTTGGACAGCCTGAAGGAAAGTTTCCTAGACCATTCCTTGGTGGAGAACACCTCTCCCATAAAGGGTTTCATTAATTTTTTTTTGTTTTTTATTTCTGCTATAGTTAGAAGCTTTTATTTGATGATATTGTCTTGACAATGGCCCTAGTTCAAACTTGATATTAAAGCATGTTCTAGGGACATGCAATAACTCAATGAAGGGAAAAAATTGGGCATTGTTTGATTGAATTCCTAATAAGTAGACATGGCACCAATCATGGTTAGCTAGGTTACACTTCAAGAATACATCTCTTGAGCCCTCTTATGCCCTTAAAAAGGAGCCTTGTTAAGGCTCTTCTTTAGGAGCCTCAAGATATAGAACATCCTACCATAATCCCTTTGATAGAGTTGGGATCCTCCTTGGTCCTTACATTCAAGGGAACATGAATAAAAAAAATGGATCAAAAAATCCTCAAGTGATCAACTTTTTGCTTCTTCTTATGCAACAATTTTCAAATTGTGTTTTCCCTCCAATAGCAAGATTAGGCAATCTATTACACTATTAATTTGCATAAGTTTCTTCTACTTGCCTTTGCCTTTGCCTTGGATGATGAGTGTCTTCTTCTCCTCTTCCTTTGCCATGATTTGCCCCATCCTTGCAAGCTTGAGCTCACGCCTACGCTCATTGGCCATCAACACCTTGTAGGCTCTCCATGAATGGTAGCTCCCCTTGAATAGCATAGGGTTGAACAAAGTTAGAGAAATCTTCATTAAGACCATCCAACACAATTTGAACTGGCTCTTGAGACTTTATCACATCACCAATGCATGCAAGCTCTCTATTGTAATCCTTTACCCTCACTACATAATTTTGGACACTCTCTCCCTTGTTTTGAAAACTTTGGAGGATTTGATTTCTTAAAGAGAGAAGCCTTGAAGTATTTTTGGATTCATAGATTGCTTGCAAAGTATCCCATGCCTCCGTGGTCAAGATACAAGCTCCTATCTCCCTTAGGAGGTCATTAGACACATTCAGCTTGATGCAATGCAGTCATCCTTAATCTCTTTTTGAATCTAGTGGTCTCTTGTAGGTTTTGAGGCTCTTCCTCAAACCCACTCACTATGCCAATGAGATCTTGTAGCACCAAGATGGATTCCATCCTAACATTCCATGTGATATTATATAGTTAGATGGAATCAAATTTTCACTTGCTTTCAATAGGTATGCCCCTATTGATGCCATGATGAGCACAAAGCTCACTCGTGTGAAATGACACTAGAAATGAATATGTGACCTCCAAACAACTAGATTTGAACAAGATTTAAGATTTTAGCAAGCTCCACTAAGATCTAGATCACAAACTCTAGAATCATACAACACCAAAATCTAGTCAATGTGAAGAATGGATCTTCCCAAGATTCAACAAACTTGATTTTCCAAAATTGTTTTAAAGCACAAAAAACTCAGATCCATAGAATTTCAACCTTTTGAATAGCTTTGAGAGAAACTTTCAATTTTAGACCTAACTCTTGAGATCAAAGGCATTGAATCAGTAAGATCTAAAAAACCAAGTGGGCACACCTACCTTCCCTCAAATTTTAGATTCAAAGATCAACAGAATGCATTAACAATCCTTGGTGCCTTAGTCTTCTCAATCTTCACTTCAAGCTCTTTCCATTAGATATCTACTTGGACTCGATGGATCAAAAATGAGATTGCTACAAAATACCAAAGTGGATGCAATTCACACATGGTCCGAACTTTACACACATTAAATGCTCACTATTGATCCAAACAAATCTAACTATCATTGGGCAATTTGAAGCTAGGAGACAATCGAGATCCAAGAGCACTCTCAAACATAGATTTTTCACACAAAATCTTGTTTCGTGATGATCTACATCTATACATGCATGGATTTAGCTCTGATATCATGCTAAAGATTAGGATTTATGGACCTTGCATAGGTCTAACATGACCTACATGCGTGCGAGTTTGCACAAGATCAATTAAGACTAGATCAACGCAGATTTTCCAGATCTATCGATCACACTTTGAATCTAGGCAAGAGCTCTATCATACAAAAAGTTACCATTATCTAAAGTCAAGCAAGTTTCTTACATGCCCTTGAAAAAACTAATCAAAATTCACTAATTTGCTAGATTTCACAAACATTGACATGTCCCTATGGATATATGGAACCTGCCAGAACGACGAGATGACCTACCATTGACAGTGTCCTATTACCAAAATTGAGAGGATCTATGCCAAAGTTTCATGTGGTCGCATATGAGAGTGTCAAGGAAGCATCGATGCTTTCTAACTTGCTTCATAAGCTAAATCATGGATCTCCATCATAAAATAATATTCTTTGCAACCACCTTGGTGGGAATAATGAGACATTGGTATCATAGCCTACAATGAGGGATGATCCACATCATAGAGGAATTACTCTCCCATCATATGATTGATGGTTTATTATTCACATTAACATTCCATTCAATAGGGGAGAGAGAAATTATTAGACAATATGGATCCTAATTAACAGAATTGTCACAAGAAGTAAAAAGCTATAGGGCCATTACCGCGCCTTCTCCCTACGAACCTTACTTTTATGAGTTGATTATAACACAGTTTGGCTTGCTTCTTATTTGACACTAGTGTGTTTGATAATGGAGCTTTTGAAATTACCACTAATGGTGGCTTTGTTGGAGATTGATCAAGAAATTTTTGTTTTCCAAATCTAGATGAATCCTTATGGGAAAGAATTTGCTCATTAGCTAGCTTAGCTCTCTCACCATAGTCAATCGTATTAAATCATCATAAATGGATCAGGAATTCATTTGGCTATAATCCTTGCAATAGTCATCATACTAACTTCATAGGTGATTGGTGTGTTTGGGTTACACTCATTTGGTGATGAAATGCTCTCTCATGTTGACGTATCCTGCCATGCAATCCATAGTTGTTAAAGCTTCATTCTAACTCACATTATTTGGCTATAATCCTTGCAATAGTCATCATACTAACTCCATAGGTGATTGGTGTGTCTGGGTTACACTCATTTGGTGATGAAATGCTCTCTCATGTTGACGTATCCTGCCATGCAATCCATAGTTGTTAAAGCTTCATTGTTTGTGAATAATAATGAATATCTAGTGCTCGTTTACCATGATCTATGGTGTGATCCATTGTTGAAGAATCATTATTAGCTTTGGAGGAATTGGTTTCATTGTCCAAGTGGTTGGATTCACTTTTACTGCTCTTTTATGATTCTCAAATGTAATTTTGTCCCATTTATGATTTACTTGTGCAACTCATACTTGTGGTCGGCCCAATAAAATTCGATATACTGACGGTGAATTAGAAAGATCCATAATCGTGAAAGTAATAACAAATTAAACATTTGCTATCTTCACTAGTATATGAGGGGGTGTTACGAGCTCGTGACCAGTGTCGAACCCTAGAGAACACAGATAGGTCAGGTACCACATACGTCTTAGTAAAAATAAGATTAACACCTGATCCACCATCTATGACTACTGCTTCTTTATTAAACAACTTGTGTTTGATAGGAAGTGTAATCTTGCATTGCTCGCTTTTCAATGCCGCTCTAATGTTGAGAATATCAGTCGACTTCTCAAATCTAGCACAATATAATAGATCCCAAAATGCCATTAGCACTTCTTCAGATAATCGTCCTTTCAAAACTTCTTTGGCTTGTGGTACAAAATGTATAAATTCTCCAAGTGTAATTTCCATTCTACTTGAAAGAATATTAGCAATCAATTCTGATTTAGGAACTTCTGGTTCAGTCATCTGAAAGGGTTCTTCTATTTGATGTAATTGGGTATTCACATCTACATTGTTTTCTCTCTTTGATGTATTTCAATGTCATGTTATGATTAGCTATGTGCTCATCTAGGTGTGTCAAAGCGAGATCCTACTTAATTTCATTTTTACATTAAAAATACCTCCATGTATACCACTGTGCAACAACCCAGTCCACCCGCCAATAGCAAGTAGCACACCAACAACCGCAATGGAAAGCAAGGAGCACATGCTAGTTGTTGCAAACCAAAGAGCCATAGAGCGCGCAAACGAGAGAGGGAGGTGCAAAAAAAACCTCGACCCAGCCCACAAGATATAAAACACGAGAAGTAAGTACAGTACCGGAAACGGGACAAGCGAAGTAGCCAAACGAGCAATGACCAAAACAATGTACTCAACCCAACGAGCAAACCACAAAAAATGAGAACATACAACGAAAACCAAAAGAAAACAATCAAGAACAAAAGCCTACTAACACCAATATAGAAAAATGATCAACCAACCATCAAAGAGAACTCAAACAGCCCAATAGCAAATGAACAGAGAGCAAACAAACGACAACAACAAAACGCTACAAAGGGCAAGAAAACTAACCACACAAATAGATAAAAAAAGTATCTAACTACTCTAACACCATCACAGACAAAGGCCAACCAACAAAGACAAATGCCAATAGAACCAAGCAAAGCAAAGTTTAAACTTAATGATTTTAAGTGACTATTTGTTGATATGTGATGCATGGGAAATGATTAAAAAGATTAGAGATACATGGTAAAACCACATGAAACTAGGTCAAAGTTATTGTTGATTGAGTTTTGCAAGCAATAATGCACAAGTATCAACATTGAACTGGATGTCACTTAAGAAATGGAAGTATAGTCTAGGAACTAAAAAGGATTTCAGTTAGTTAAGAATAGGTTCAATAATCTATGGCTTTACTTAAAGTAATACAACCTTTGATTTCAACAATGAATCAAAACCAATCTCATCATTCTAGCTCTTAAGGAATGTCAGATGATATATGGGAATAGTATTTATGTCAAAAATGAACAAAGTCTCTATGAAATTCTCCAACAAACATGACATCAATAGAATGATAAAGACACTCATACTAGAACATATATCATATTGTAAAATCCATCTAAAATAGAATCAGTTTCTTCAAAATTGATATGTACTTAAGAAAGTTTTCCAAAAGAGTGCACAAGGTCCCTTGTCATACTTGAGTTGGATAAGAGAGTTTTACTTCAAAATGGATAAGTAAGGGCTCATATTCTAATCTTCACATGGAATAGTAACATATAGGAACCCACAACTTTGGAATTGGATTAAGCAATAAATGTGGATTTAGTGTTCCAAGTCCCCACTATAACACAAATAAATAGTTGTTTTCTAGTTTTTCATTATTTATATCAAGTAAACTTGAAGCTCTTGATGGAAGCTTGTAGATGATGTTTATTGAGTACTACACCAACATTATTCTTTTTTAAAGCTCAATGTTTCGAATAGAAAACCTATGGGAGCCATTTACAATTGGTTTTTTTTTTTTTGGCAATTATCAATGTTTAAAATAACTTGATTTACATATTTAGTATATTTTTTTTCACATCATTAAATTGTCTTGGGTTTACATCATTTGAGAATGATGTAATGAAATCATAGATTCTAAATTAGCTAGATTGTTTCATTGGAACCAATTGTCGAATGCTCATAATTAAAGGGTTGAAAGAAGTGACAACACATGTCAAATAGAAACTTTGTCGGTAGTTACAATATAATGTAGTAACATGTTGTCTCATATGAATTAGATCATCTACCTACAATTATGATCACGACTTTATGTCACCATGCTTTGAAGTCAGGTAAAGTTTTGCATTTATGGGAGTATAACATACAACTTTAGTTTGAACATTCTATTTTTTCTTTTGTATCCACCACATCATGAGGCACATTACATCCTGAAACCCCCTTACTATGTGGAAGATAATACTCAACCACAATACTCTACTGAAACGATTGTTGATTATACCTATGATTCTAATGCTCAACCGGTGGATCCCAATGCCCAAGCTTACAACCCAAACCAAGCTGTCTTTGCCGCACATCAACTCCCCGCAATACGAGGATGCTTTATCTGTGCATGTAAACATCCTAGTATTCACTGCCCAGATAAACTCCGCTTTCCTCCAGCTTGTGAAAACTGTGGTATTGAACATCACGTGAAGGACTGCCCATCCAGATCTAAGCCAACCACTCATGTCTGTTCAGTGCAAGTAGAAACCTTACCAATCGAAACACATCCTGCTTGGGTCTTGACTCGGGCACAAACCCAACGCCAAACCCCTACACTTGCACCCAGCGAAACTCACCTGCAGGCAGTTCCTCCAAGTGATGATACCTCGATAGTTTATCCTCACCCATCTGAAGAAATTCGGCCACATCATGAGTATCGGCAGCAAATCCGCAATGCCGACCAACAATCTTCCTCTTCCCATAAAGTACCTCACAAGCCCTTTGAAAGCAAAACCCTTGAAGGTATCGAAGTTTGGGGAGATTTACTACAAGCCAATGTCACCCTTCCCTTCCATGTACTTTGGAAACATGCTGGCCAGTGGAAACAACAGATCCAATCCAATACCACCACCACTGTTGACGAGTTGTCTGTGTCAATGTGACAAGAGCCTCTCTATTACCTAGCTCAACCGATCGGCCTTGACCTTGTACACTATTTTTGAAAAATCTTATAAAAAACTTTTGAGCTTTGGACATACCACTCCCATTATGATTGTACCTTGCAATATAGTATGAGTCACTATACCAACCTTAATGTAGATTGGCATTCCTTATGTTAGGAAAACTTATATAGTCTTGATTTTGGCTATGAAACAAATGATTTTTGGAAATCATTTGACAATCATTAAGAGCTACAGTAAAGAGATTGGTCTTGATTTGCATAGCTTACATTAGAAGTTGTAATTACTATTATCAACATCATAGATTATGTGACATGTTTTTTATCTAGTTGGAATCCTTTCCAATTTTGAATTCTTGATATGTCATTTTCTTGAGTGACATTTGGCCTCAATATTATGCATAGTTGGCTACAAAATAAATTTTGCAATATCCTTTGACCCTATTAATTATATGTAGATTGATGTACGTGATCAAAATAACCTCCCATGTCATTTTCATCACATCATCTTGCATTACAAATTTTGAACTAGAATCATTGGGTTTTGCAATGAATAAGAGATCTGTTTGTCATGATGATGATAAATGTGCCAACTAAGTGATCTCTAATCAAATTGACATACCAAAACATATTCACCAACTACATTGATTACATGAAGTGGTAGGTTAATAAAAGTCATGTTGACCACATATGTGCCAACTAAGTTATCTCCAATCATATTAATAAACCAAAACCTATTCAACAACTATATTGATTACATGAAGTGCTAGGTTGATAAAAGTCTTTTCATAATTATGCAAGCCAAAGTTATTATTTGAAATTCTTGTAATCAAAGCCCATGCACAACCATATCTAGGTGCATTCAATTTCATTGTATTTTCAAATGTTAAATAGCTATTGTAGCCTCTTATATTTTGTGCGCATACAGAAATTTGTCAAGAATAGTGCAGCCTTGTTTATCAAATTTGTCCCTATGACTTGAATAAGTGATTCTACATATTGAAAGCAAATTTTTGGTCAAATTTGAAATATGAAAAACATTGGACAACAACTTTACTTCACCTATCTGAAATTTGACCCTGACTGTTCCTTCACCCTTCATAGAATGAGATGAATTGTCTCGAGTGGGTGAATGACTTATAGTCTTGGAACCAATCTCGATGGTGAGTCATGTGTTGAGTTGCTCCCGAGTCCAAGTACCAGGAATCGATATCCTATTGTTCTTCGACCTTGGTCAAGAAGGCTACTTCATCTTCCTCTTGTTGCTAGATTGAGTGACTGGTTGATAATGTTGGAATTTGATGCTCAGTCTCAAATCTAATTATTAATGAGCATCTTGAAAGACGTATAAAATCTAGAAACAGAAGGCTAGAATGTTGAGCAACTGAGATTTTTTGACCCTGGATCGGATCGGATCGAGGCGAAAATTACTGGGCGTCTTTGACCTTGGATCCAGTCAAATCAGGTGTAATTTATCCGACCCTATACATATTTTTCAACCCCGTGTACATTTTTTGATCCTTTGTATAAATTCAATACATTGTAAAATTTTGATACCGTCGGTCGAAAATCTACCGATCCAATGACTTCGCGTTGACAATCCGCCTATTTTGTACATATATTTACAATTACAAGGTGGTTATAATTAATATAGAGATGGCATTCAATGCGAGTTAGTTGTAGATATTTTCAGTATATCTAATCCTAGAATCTTCATCAAAAAGCTGTTTCTGATATACAATTACTACCAAAAATTGTAATCAAGAATATATTTCCGTTGCCAGTGTTATCACACTTTTGGAAGTATTTCTAGTTTGTAGTACGGTGGCTAGATCTACTCACAAATGTAGTATAATGTTAGAGAGGATCGTCCACTTTTTAGAAATCTACCAAAAGCTCTCAAATGAAAAATAAACAAACAAGGACAGAGGCACCAAGGCTTTCCCAGTGGAACGGAAATAATAATTAACTTGACTAAGGCTTACCCAACTAGCCAAGATTAGCCAAACAATAAAAAATCTTGCTAAGGCTTCCCAAACTAGCAAGAAGATTAATCTAAATTCTACTTAACACCAAGGTTAATAAAATGAGATTGCAACTAATACTAAATATAGAACCAATAAAACGCATGCCACAATACAAACCTATGCGAAGGAGGTAAGAGGAGGCCCGAGCACCTTCCCAAAGGAAACACAAATGAAATAAAGTGATAATTCTCCAAAATAGAGAGCAAGATAGCCTAATCTCAAAGTGTTGTGTACGTGACAAATACCTCTCCTTTTATAGCAAGGAAGGTCTTTCATAAGTATCGACTAACTTATGGAATTAGTTTAAAACTAGCCATTCTAGAACTTCTAACTTAGGAAACTTAAGATAACTTAAAACAAATATTTCTAAGCTTAAGTTTCTTAAGTCTAAGTTCTAATCCTAAGTTTAAGCTATTTTATTATTTTAAGTTTTGACTTATGGACTTACAAAACACATGCCATGGTAGAAGTTTATTGACAAATACTCATACGTGGATGTACAAAACACATGCCACAGAGTTTTATTTCTCTTTTTTATGTTTTTCACTGTGTTTGCACAGTTGCTAACATTATCCCCCTCCTTATTGGATTGGTGGTCCCACACCAATCAAAACTTTTTCATCCTGGATTTTTTGAGCTTCTTGGAAACGAGATTGTTGTCGAGATTGGTAAATTTTGTTGTTGATGCCCTCCATCATTTGTCATCATAATTTGTTAAGGAAGGGCATGAGTTTGTAGTAATGGAGCATACCCTGTAAAAAGTTATGGGTTTTCCATAGCTCCATCATATCAACGTGCAGTTGTCGAAGTGAGGGCTGCTCAATAATAAAGCCATGTAATCAGATTGGTTGGACTCAACAGTTTTGGTGAGAACACCACATAAGATCTTGTTTGTGGATTCCGCCTGGCCATTGCATCGTGGATAATACGAGAAACTTTTGCAATGTACCACAAAACATTTGGAAAGTAGATCTACTATGACAGTATTGGATATCTAGGACAATATGAGATTCGGTTTTTGTTGAAATGTACGTTCCTTTTACATTCTATTGTACTGGGGATGATACATTCTGTTTGTCCATGTTGGGTACAATATGAAATGGTATTCTTTGAGTAACACTAAAGAAGCATGAGAGATCTCAATTGTTAGGATTATCTCCCGAAATTGGTTGTGAATTTGATCCTATATCTGGGTATAGGAATGCCAAATCATCTTTTTTGACTTTTTGGGCAGAACAGATCTGGATGCAGAGGATTCTTGGAGGAAAAGCTGGTGGTATGGGACATCAGTTATTCTAAAGGGGATTTCTTAGGTAGAATGATCGGTAGACCGATGGTTAGGGATTGCTGTAATGGTAATACTAATAGAGTCCATTGGTTTTTGTTAAAGGTATTTTGGGAATTATGAGATATAGATTGATCCCTTAATGGTATCTCATTAATTACAAAATATGGAAGCCCTTAAATCTATTTCTCTATTTTACTAGACCTCTACTCTTTAGAAATTTCTTATTACATGACAATTGGATTGAGATTCATATAATTCTTTCCAGTGTAGAACTTTGTTCTGAAGGATTGTTATAATTATATGAAATTGTACTTCCATATAAGATTTTTGAATATGGCTCGGAACTTAGGTTTTCTGAACCCTAATGTTAGTCTCTATTTGATAGTTGATTATTGAGAGATAATATTTCTATCATTCGGGATAAGATATTATGTGATTATGAGGAAAAAGTCCTATTTGTAATAGTATTTAATACTTATTCCTGACTTTTTCGAATCTTTGATATCTTATACGTTGTTTCCTAGGAACTTTTAAATCAAAATTATGGAATTTCTTTTTTTAAAAGGGGGGAAGAAAAGATAGGGATAAGTCTTTCAAGGAACCAACTAGTTGCATTGATTTTGAAAAAAAATCTTGTATGTGGGCAATGGTAGAACTATCCAGTTTGAAATAGACAAACTCTCTAAGTGATTATTTTGAGTAATCTGGAACTAGAGGAGTTTTGGGGTTATTGAGCTATGAGATAATCATTAATATGGGAAGTAGTGGTAAAAATTAAATTAAGATTCACTGATTGTTACCAAGTACCATTTTGTTATGGATTGGATCAGTGGAATAAAGTTTTAATCTTCACTCTATGTCCAAAGATGTCTGTATGAGTTAGCCTAATCTTGGTTTGTACGCTAAGATCTGTTATAGGCTGATTGGTAGAAGAAATTTTGTTATCAAGAGTTAGATGGTTGGAAAACTTGTGATGTGGAGTTATTCACTTCAAAGATTTCCTAGATATGTTATTTACTCATGAGAAATAGGGTTCTTTGGTAGCTGAGTTGCAAGATTCTCAGTGAATTATGTGAGTAACATATGCAGATTGTGGATATCTGTCAGTTTATAGCCTATGTTTATGTATAGGAACATAGTTGGATAAGTTGCTTATGTACATCCTAATCTTGTGGATCTACTATGTGTTTCCTATGTACTGAGTTTATATCGTATGCTTAAACTAGTCAGAGAACATAGACATATGAACAAGTAATGTGTGGAACGATTACTTGCAGGTTAATGTCTCTTTCTGTGGAAAGGATAATTCATTAACTTATTTTATGGTTTGGAAGATCATCTAAATATGGTGTTATACATGTATAAATGAGATTTGCACCTAGACATTTAAGATTTCTGAATCATTTACAATTGACTTGAGTAATTGGATTACTCCTGATCAGAAGTTAATTGGATAAATAGGCAGTGTGAAGAAAATTCACCGCAAAACTGTTTATTTTGATTTATATTGCTTATAAGTCACATGAATAGTGAGTTATTTGGATTTATTTATGAAAACTGTGCATAGAATATAGAAGATTCTTGATATAGAATATTTCTTGAAGGAGAAATATCCTAAGTTATTGACTACATCCTAGTGAGCTCATATACATACATTGGATGACAGAGTTTAACTAATGTCAAGGATAACCACTGAATTCAGTTGGAATTCAGCAGAACTTTATAATCTCTAGATGTGGTTCTAGGTGATTGTATAAAGTTTATTATTGTTAAAGACAAATGTTATATTGGTCTTTAATCACTTGATTGATTGTAGAATTTAGAACTCATAATCCGGTTAAGAATCGAGATGGGAGAATATTCTTGAAATCCAGTAATTTGCCTTGTGGAAAAGATTTTAGAATGTTTCTTATATTTCATGAGTGGTATGTTATACATATACTCCAGTATCTCTAAATGATTAAGTATGGGTTTAGAATCCGATAGATTATGATTGATGAATCATAAGATTCTAAATGTTTATGATTGACGGATCATAAATTGATACTTAAAGGTCATTAGACAATTATATGGAAATATGATGATTCTTACGATGATGAGTAATTCTTGATCAATTGGTGGAGTTAGAATTTAGATTTGTTATTTGAACTCTAAATTTGTATACAAACTTGAGATTGTTTGGATATCACAGGCATTTTCATTAAGTAATTGTTTACTTATGAGAAATTTGCTTACCTTTACAGATTGTAGTCAAGGAATGCTTGTGTACTGTTTTTCAACCTAAAATCTCCAGTTAATAGGAGCAGTTAAGTCTATCAAGATTGAATGGTTGCTATTTTTCTGGCATGTGATGCTAGAGATAGAGCACTTATCTCAGGAGAGTAGTTGGGGTACTCAGGACTGAGTTGAAGTCATTTTTATCTTGATGGATCTCCTAAGAGATTTTGGTGGGATGAGTTTTGTACCAAGAAGCATTTATGACAGGTCTACAAGTATTTGTGGATAGTCTTGGACTATAATTGTTTTGGATCTTTATCTTTTGAACATTGATTTCCAATACAAGGTGAGGACTCACCCAGTGATTCATGTAAATTGAGGTACATGAAGGTGATGTTATTAGATTGGGGAGAATCAAACCCAATAGGGCAATTTATCTTTTAGTGTACTTCTAAAAGGTTGATATAGTATTTTAGTGTAGTGACAGGTAATTTGAGAATTATCCCATCTCTAAATACTTATTTGATATTGAAGTCAGACTAAAGATTGATAATTGTAAAAGTTAAATGATTGATTTGTTGGCTTTTAAACTTAATCTTCAAGTTTGGTCGACTGCTCATCCAATTTATCATGTAAATTTAGTTTATATGATAATGACAAATTGATGTATTGAAGATTTTGCCCATTTGGATGATTTATCGCTCAATGTACCTTTGGACTCTGAATAAGTACTCAGGATCAGAGACAAACAATTGAGAAATTGTTTTATCCTTGTGTGCTTGCTTAAGTTGGTTGGTCAAATTGAGGATAATGATTCATGGGAAGAGTTAAAAGCATACAAATTGGATTCTCCCTAGCTACTTGTTCTGAGGACAGAACTGGTTTAAAGAGGGAAGAATGTTACGTCCATGTCCTGTACAAGGGAATCGGAATAATTCTTGATGTGGATAGCCGGTCACTCAAGGTGTATATGGTTATTGGTTATGCCTCGTCATTCCGGGCTTGGCTTGTAAAATGATTAATAATCATATGAGGGCCCAGACCTATAATTGGACATAGGAGCACATGCATAGTGAATGACTGTTTTTATGCAATAATAGGAGGTCAATAGCTCAATATGGGTTGCATGGGGATCTTAAAGAGAATATTCTCTCTCTCTTGAGGAGAATAAGTCTAGTGGAAACTCGCCCATCTTCCTATTGGAAATTCAGTTTCTTGAGTATGTTTCTCCTCCTCTCTCTTAGGTTCTTCACTATGGCTTGGGGGCTAGGTCCAGGAGGAAACTCCAAGAGGGATCTAGGTTTGGATGGGTGGTTTTGCTCCACAGGTGTCCTTTTGGTTGTTTTGCAACATGATCTAGTTAGATCTTCATTTGGTGATCTTTATAGCCCCGGAATCTAGGAACCAAGAACTGTCGCCATATGCTCCTTGATGGCTGGTCATGAAGACATCATGATCCAATTCTTGAATAGGTTGTGGAGCTTCTGCAGCTGCATTTGCCACTTGATTCGACTGCCCCTTGTTGTTGTTCTTTGCTTGAAGTATTCAGCGGTCTTGTATTTCGTGGTTGTTTCGTTTGCAGTATCTGTAGAACAACTTCTTCTTTGTCTGCGGATTCGACTGTTCCTTGTGCTGAGCTGGTTTCTGGTCTGGCTTTGATTGCTTCGGGCCTTTCTCCTTCTTCTTCTGCTTTGTCGTGTTCTTGTTGGTGTACAAGGCGTGAAAATTAGATGAGAAACTTGAGGCTTCGTTCCTCCGCATGTCTTCTTGCAACAACATAGTAATGACTCTCGAAAGAGTCAATTCTGGATGAGTCGTGATGATCATCACCCAACTGTCGTAAGAGCTTGGCAAGCTTGTAAGCAGTTGCACCACTGCATCTTGATCATCAAAGACAGATCCGACAGTGGTCATTTGTCTTAGCAGATACATGGCCAATCTGGGTATCCGTGATGTTGAGGATGATCAGCGCGAAAGCCTTACCATCCTTCAGCATCCATCTGGCGATTGTTGTGTCGTCTGCATCGGGTTTCCCTTCTGCACCTGTAACAACGTCTTACAATTCTTTAGCCATTAGTACAATTTTCATCTTAAATTTCCATAGATGGTAATTGGCTCCATCAAGCTTGTCCATGATAGGACTGGCTTTTCCTTGGGAATCCATGTGGAGGAATTAGTCTAAGTGATAGGAGAAACTATCAGTGACTTAAGTATGAAAATCTGATGCTGAAATACAGAACAAGAAAACAATTACTCTATCGGCTAGTAGAGTCTTGTACTGTGGAAGCTTATCAAGCTATGAAAATAGCTCTGATACCATGTTGGAGAGAGGGAGAGTAACGAGAGTTGAGAAAGGTGTTGTATATAAAAAAAAAAATCTAGCTAAGAGGGGTAAGACAAACACGAATGAAAAACGAAACATGAATGAGAAACGAACTCGAACGAGAAACAAACTCGAACAAAAATTGTCCGTGCACAACGGAACGAGCTATGCGACTCTCTATGAAAGCATGACTACGCCTATCAGAACGAACAAAACGTTGGTGATGGAAATCACGGTCGTTCTTGATTACGTAGCCAAACATTAATGAACGAAGCGTTAGAAGAATAATTTGTCGTGAATAGCTAGACAAATTATGTGTCGCGAATGATTTGCGAAGAGCTAGACAGTGCTCGAATGATAATTAGTCACGAAACATTCGCGAAAGACAAGACTAAATCTTAGTCGTCTATTACTAGAAAGAGCAACTAGAAAGATCAGACAAAATGAATAATAAGCATAACAATATTAACACAAAACTGAATGTAGAACAAAGAACTGTATCAGATTAAGTATATCAAGTATACACGTCAATAATGTGGTAGAGCACAAGACAGTAGTGGACGAAACCACGTGCCCTACGAAGCTTATTCAAAATGCAAAAAGAAACGAAACCTTATTGCTGACAAATTAAAAAATCAATGCACAGAGCATCTACTTTTGTCTATCTCTGATAAACTTCTGTTCTTCATTCTTTCTCGCTTACTAACTTCTTGCTTTGTTGATCTTCGTTGATGAATACGCAAATGGTATTCAATATATACATAATGTTATAGATGTGCAGATGAAGAAAGTACAGGATGGATGTGCTGTCTGTAGGAGATTGTGGGTAGCTGCAGTCGTCGTCCAGTTTGTTAGCGCAGCTACATGAGCGTGAAGAGGGTGTGACGTCAGCCTTTGCTTTTCGTCTCTTCATCGCCTGTGAGAATTTGCATGTGAATATGCAGACTGCGCGACAACGCGAGTAAATATGCAGCATGAATGGAGGCAAATTAAAAATGGGATTTAGGTGACTAGAGGAAATAAATCCAACAAACTTGACCTACCTACTTTTTCCACACTTTCTAAAAGTAGTAATTTAAATGAACTTAGACTAAAATAACTTCAAAATGTTTATCTCTAAGTCTAAAATGCATAACATGACTAAACTAGTTGATATTTCTCACACAACCTTCAAACAAGCTAAAAGTACTCAACTTCGATACACATGGTTGTTTGGAAAAGTCCTGGTCAAAAAAGCTTTCCGACAAATGGAAACTCATAAGTGTGGATGTTATTTGTGCATTGAATTCTTTTCTGATTGATAATTGTATTGTCAAACTTGGTGATCATACTTAGCAACAAGTATGTGGCATACCAATGGGATTTTCATGCTCACCTATGTGGTGTAATTGGTACTTATCCTTTTTTGAAATACAATTCATTGAAAGACTTGCTAGACTCGGGCAAACAACCTTCATGAATGCCTTCAAATATTCATTTAGATACATAGATGACATATGTTTTATCAACAATTCTCATGTCAAACTTTTTTAGATAAGTCTCAAATAAGATCAGTCGATAATCCTTTTTGGATTTATCCCTTGGAGTATTTGGAAATCGATAGTAATACTGACAATGGACATACGATAAATTTCACGAACATCACTACCCGTTTCGATCCTGTCACCAAAATCACACACCTCTCCAAATACAACAAAAGGATTGAGCTACCTTTAGTTCATTTTTTGCAGTATATACATCTCTTGTCCAATAGACCCATTCAACAATTCACACAAAGTTATCATTTCTCAAGTCATTGCAGCCATGTATTGTTGCAACAAACAAGAAATTTTCCCCAAGGAAGTACTTACCTTAATCAATGCTTTTGAGAAAAATGGTTTCTTGAGAAGCAGACTATACTTCATAAATAAAATGCACGGTTATCTTACGACCTACCTGACAATATTGACAGTCTCTTGGCGGGTAGTTAGCTTTCCCTTGGGAGAGGGGAGAGCTAACTGTCCCCGAGGGATTCACTAAACTGCGGGACAATTTGGTGGGATCTCTCTCTCTCTCTCTCTCTCTCTCTCTCTCTCTCTCTCTCTCTCTCTCTCTCTCTCTCTCTCTCTCTCTCTCTCTCTCTCTCTCTCTCTCTCTCTCTCTCATGGGTAGTATCTAATGTTATTCCTTCTCACTAGTAATAATCTTTTTACAACATGCTTGGTTGATATACTCTTTAATGAAGGGTTTCACAAAGAAGCACCCCTTTAAGTTCCACATGGTTTATAGTAGATGGTCAAGATATGTTAGTTATGATCCAATGGACGTGATTCACGTTGGCTTTTTTTACAAGTTATCGGATGACTTCTTCTACAAGCTTCTTCTGGTTGGGCTTACAAAGAGAGAGAAGGCTATTTATATGTTGTGTGCTCTGGTTTTCTTTGTGTTTAGCATCTCCAGCAGCACAATTTTTATCAGAATTTGTATTTGCAAAATCCAGCTGTCTTACTAAGACATTCTGGTGGAATCCACCATGACAGCTGGATTAGTAAGCTGATTCTGCTAGAATCAGCACCCTCGCACCCCAGCATTACGCAGGGGAAGGCTCGGGCCTTCCTTGCAGCTCAGGCCTTCCCATTTTCTGTTTTGGCAAATTAGAGGTATAAGATGAAAGATAAGCCATTTGATAGAAACTTGTAATCAAGTGTATAATATCTACATACCCATAACTTAGGAAATACACTAGGTATTCTAATTTTAACTACTTTGTAAGGGTCTTCTCCTCTAGATTTCAACTTTTCTTGGGAGGCTTGGCATTGTATAACAAGCCAGCTCTCCTTTTTCTAAGTACTTTTTTTGTAGGTTGCAGTCATGCCATGCCTTCCTCCTATTTTTGCGATCAGCATTGTCTATATAAACAAAAATCTCATCTCATGAAGTTTCGTGAGATTCTTTAGTCACTTTTTCAATGATTTCTCTTCATCTCTCTCTTCCATTGCTATTATGAGACTAAAAATTTATGAATTTGATAGCCATTATGGCTTCTTGGCCATATACGAGCTAGAAGAGAGTTTGGTACATACTAGCTTTATATGTGGTTAGGAAAGCCAATACGGCTACTTGAAACTTATATTCCCAGTCTGTTTAGCTAGCCTTGATCATCTTAGTTAGGACTGCACAAATAGTTTGAATGAATGATTCAGCTTGGCCATTGATGGGGAGCTTTTTTTGTGAGAAACTAGGTAGGAGGGAAGAAGATGAGTAATCTTTGTGTTCATGAAGTGGTTTCGAGATCACCTACTAATCCTATTGGACATCCATATTGGGTTAAGATATTTTTATAGATGAAACATGTTGTGGTCTTGGAATTTGCTTCCTAACCACTTTACCTTCCACCCACTTGGTAAGATAGTTTGTAGCTACTATATATATTTGGATGGGTTATAGCTACTAGTAGGACATATCGGACCAATGAAGTCGATACTCCACTTTTCATAATGGATCGATGAAGTGAATATACCACTTGTCGACTAAGGTATTACATATCATAAAGGTATCTGATCTGATTCTTGTGTCTTTCATATTCATTGGCACACAAGATTCGATAGATTAATAGACATCCTTGTAAAGGGTTGGCCATCAAAATTCTCCTTAGAGAACTCTCCCGTGGTCCATTTAGTGTCCAACTATCCACCTCCTAGTCCTTGATGAGTTAATTGCACAATGGATTTCATCTTGTTAGGTAGTACACATCTACGTTGAAGACCTATCTAAGACTCCTAAGGTTGGCCCATTATTAAAGTAGATTCTAAAATTAGCATTCATTAATCTACCTTATTTATCTCTAGAAGCAATCTTCTTGTCATTAGACAATTCATTTGATATTAATTGAGTGCACATTATAGATCTTTGATAAGTGATATACAAGATAGTTTTTTCTTTCTTTCTTTCGTATAATGATCCAGAATTGAAATTCTTGTGGTAGTAGCTACTATCGGGTGATTCTAATAGTCATACATGGTCAAATGAGATAAAGCGGCATGATGGTCAACAAGAAGAATGCAAAGGAATTGTATTTCTCAATGATATGAACCAAGACTAGAATCTCTTGCTTAGGGCCAGTTGTATAGTTATCAACTAGCAAAGTACATTAGGTACTCTTTAAACTCTCCTAGTTGAATCAATACACTACCAATGGGATATTTGGAGGAATTCATATGTGCTTCAAGGCACATTTGGTATCAATTAAACAAATCGATGCTTCTAACAATCTTGGTGTGTTTACACTTATTGACACTTTTGCACAAGTACAAGTGCACCATTATGTAGTTTCTAACGTATTTAAAAATATACCTTACAAAAGGCAAGATTCTGAGAGCCCTCGTTATCCTAATGGGTAGATCAAGGTAAAAAAAATGTCTTGTATGTAACCATGCAAGAAAGTTTGATTTCTGTCGAAATGATGACTGATCACATGCTAAAGGTTGAGCTTAGTCAAGTCAAGGATGTGAAGCAGGGCTATAAAGTGATTGTTGATTGTTTTTGCAACAAATCAAGTGGTTTGTACAAGTTGAATGCGATGTTTTCTAGGTGCAATGGATTGGTAACAACCACATCTTTTAAAGTTGAGTTTAGTTAGGGCTATAAAGTGATTGTTGATGGTTTTCACAACAAATCATGTAGTTTGTAAAAGTTGAATGTGATGGTTTCCAGGTGCAATGGATTGGTAACAACCCGGCATCTTCTCATCAAGTGATTCGAATTTTTGATGATTAGGAAATCATTGACATATTAGCTATTATGACATAATTTGAGCCTCTATTGCACTCGTCAGAAAGTCCTAAAAGGAGAAGGTCATGTGAAGAAATATCAGATCCTTAAGATCCGATATGTCCCTTTGATCTTTGGTTATGAATGACAACACATCTAGCACCATTGACAATGTAGAAATCTAACATCTACTACACATAGAAGATGCAAACTCAATAAGATCTTGATCAAATATCAAATATATGATAAAATGAAGTTGTTGTCCATACAATAAAAGTAAGGTACTGTATTTCACACCATACAATTGCATTCTACACACAAAATTGCAAGATATCAACACTATAGTGCACCAATGGATAAATGAATCAAAACAGAACTAATGTATAAACATGAATGAGATGAGAGAGAGCAAATGTATGTAGATTATCATGAGACATTTATTAGATTTAGCCTTTCACAGGAAAGGTAAATCCTTGAAATTTTGGAATCTAATCTTACAGCTCCATGTTCTAATCCAACAAAAAAGGAAAAGATTGCAGAATTACTATTGTCTAAAGCAGTAGTTTGCAAACCGACAATTTTACTCACACTAACAGATTACAACATTACATGCAAAGTCGCACAATCTACCGATATATACGAAGTTGGTTGTAGGTCTTGCAAATTCCCAACTATCTGATTTTGTGACTTAAATGTGAGAAATTGTCAACTAGTTTGATCTTTTGTATTTTGCAATTGAGGCCAATATGCATTTTAGACTTAGAGATAGACATTTCAAAGTTATTTTAGTCTACATGTTTTTGAAATACCACTTTTGGAAAGTGAGGGAAAGTAAGTAGGTGAGTTTGGACCCATTCAAATTTGAATGATTGGTACATTGAATCTAGTCCATATTGTGAGTAGGGTTTTGGATCTAGAAGTTTCTATGGAAGGAAACCACATTTAAAATAGGGCATAGACCTGCTATAAATAGTGTACAAGGGTGGGGGAACATGATTTCTCTCTCTCTCTCTCTCTCTCTCTCATTGCTAGTGATTGCTACAAGAAGAAGAGAGATCAAGGAGAAAATCAAGGCAATTTCACTTTTGATGAGGATGGTATTGGTGATCAGAACTCAAATGATGATATGTTTTTGATGTCTTCTAGGTCAAAAGAACAGAAAGGAAGTGTTGTTCAAGTTTACTTTACTTGTTCTATCTCATGTTTAAGCTATTTCATGTGAATGTTGAAACTAGCTACATTGTCTTGCAATATCTTATTGTTGGAGTTGTACTAGCATTCTTGGAAATGAAGCTAATGGAGGTTAATTATGTCACTCATTCATGGCCAACTCATCAAGTGTTGATGATATCTTGTGGCAAGATGGAGATGGAGGCTCATTCATGGAGTTTTATGGTGGAGACATATCAAGAAATGACAAAGATGGAGGAGACAAGTAAGTAAGTGGTCATACACACATTTATTGATTTCTAGAGATTTCAGAGTTGGAAGCATGGTGAAATAATTTCATTTACATTCTATTTGGTTCTTCATGTTCTAGTTATATCTTGATGTGTAAAATTGATGTAAGAGATAGTGAAACATCCAATTTGGACACTATTCTCTAAATCAATTATGGAAATTACTTTAGAACTTTAGAGAAGAGATCTACACTTAGGATGGAGATTATTCTAGAGTTGGATCAAAGTTCTATGGTTAAAACTATGCCAAAACTAAGGGAGTGCCAGAAATTGTCAACTAGTTTGATCTTTTGTATTTGGCAATTGAGGCCGATATGCATTTTAGACTTAGAGATAGACATTTCAAAGTTACTTTAGTCTAAATGTTTTTGAATTACCACTTTTGGAAAGTGAGGGAACGTAAGTAGGTGAGTTTGGATCCATTCAAATTTGAATGATTGGTACATTGAATCTAGTGCATGTTGTGAGTAGGGTTTTGGATCTAGAAGTTTCTACGAAGGGAAACCACATTCAAAATAGGGCATAGACCTATTATAAATAGTATAGTATACAAACATGGGAGAACATTACTCTCTCTCTCTCTCTCTCTCTCTCTCTCTCTCTCTCTCTCTCTCTCTCTCTCTCTCTCTCTCTCTCTCTCTCTCTCTCTCTCTCTCTCTCTCTCTCTCTCTCTCTCTCTCTTATCTCATTTCATGCTTATACATGAGTTCTCTTGGGTTCATCTATCCATTGGTGCACTATAGTGATGAAATCTTGCAATCTTGTGTGTAGAATGCAATTTTATGTTGTGTGTTGGATCTACACGTGTGAAATATAGTACCTTAGTGTTATTGTACGAACAACAACTTCATTATTTCATATATTTGATGTTTGACCAAGATCTTGTTGAGTTTGCATCTCTTTCATCAAGTACATGTTGATTTTCTACATTGCCAATGGTGCTAATTGTGTTGTCTTCCATAACCAAAGATCAAGAGATGATTTTGGATCTTAGTGATTAACAAAATCTTCACATTAGACACTTTTTGTGGCTGTCACAAGTACAAAAAATGTTTCTGTCGTTAGTATCGCACCATATCACATTTTATTAAGGCAAATGTCTTTAGTGAAGGACATCGACTAATGCGATTGCCCTCACAATTGCATTTTCGGAAGGACAACGACTTTAGTGAAGGGCAGTCGCATAAGTCACTGTCCTGATTATCGCACCCTCTCCCATTTTTGGAGGGCAAAAACTTCAATGAGGGGTAACGACTTATGTGATTGGCCCTATTACCACGTTGTGTTGCATTTTCTTAGATGCACCTTTTGCACCTTATTGAGAGCATTGATCTTAGCTAAGGGTGATGACTCATGCAACTGCCCTTAGTATCATGATTGCCACATTTTTGAACAAAAATTAAAATGCGTTATTTTTCATTTTCAAGAAATTTGGGATAAACCTAATATTTGCAAAAATGTTGTACAACTTGCATTTTTACAAAAAAAGTGTGCTCACAACCAAAAAATAGGTTTCAAGGATTATGTACATTAGATCTTCAATGTGACTATTATAAATAATCTCGCGCATTAATTAGCTACAAGTTTAGCTAATTGTTAAAATGAATCATTATACATAATCACATCAATATTTACTGTAATGTTGTTGGCTGATTCTACATGTAGCATTCTACTTTTAAGATTTGATTGTTAATTTGTTCATATTAGAGTTTCATTCTTTGTTTTTATACATAGAAGTTCAATGAGCTTTTCCACTTTCAATTTTAATTTCAATCTATATGAATGATGAGTTAGGCAGAAGTATATTTGTGCCGCTGTTTTGAATTAATGATTTTGTAAGCAAATTTTATATGAGAAATCAGCGATTTCCATGGCTATCTCAAACACCTCAAAGATCATTCAAATGGTTGTCATAGATGACTAAATTTTATTTTTTAAAATTTTATACTGAAATTGATAATCTACGAGAACTTAACATGCTTTTCAAGATCTAATCTAAATCGATTTCTTGCCGATAAGTGGTTTATTACTCACAATTCCCAACATGAAAGGCAATGCAAGCTTGCAAAGTCCAAGCCAATGGAGTATGGCCCTTTGAGGGTGGAACTCGTGGTAACGAAGAACTGATAGACTCAATTAACCAATCAATTGATTTCACATACAACCAGCCATTTCGCAAGTAGCAAGAAAGCCATTGAAAACTGAAAGGGTCTAGCTTTTGATACATACTTTTAAGTAGAAAATTGATGCAAGCCTAAAGTTGGAAAGGGAAAACCACGACCATGTTGAGAGATGGGAGAAAAACAATCAATTATCTTGTCAAAGAAAAGAGCGTGGGCTAACTAGGCAAAGTTCTCAAGCTTGCAAATGCGCAATACCCATTGACAGAAGAAGCCCACTTAATTTAAAGCCTGACTCTCATGATTTTTTTTGTAAGTTTTTAAAGTCTACAAAATTGGACTTTGCGTAGATTATAAGGCCATCCAACATAAAAGTTATAACTATACATGTTTGTGCATATATATTTCTCAAAATGTCTTAGTCTTTACCATTTTTATGTATATAATTAGCATGACACACTAATATAATATAGTATATAAGTTGGAAGGTCAAAGTAGCCATTAACGATTAGCTACTATGCCCTACTATGACACATGTAACAAATTTTGTAGGATGAGCTAACAATCTTGAGGTAAGTAGTGACTCGTGAGCTGCTTACGATATCCTTTGTTGAGGTCATGAGTTCGTCATGGTAATGAGCACACAAGAGAAAAAAAGAGAGTCATTGTAGCAAACTCATTATCAATGTCTACTCTTATAATTTTTGAGATAACGAAATCATGATAAAAGAAAAGCCAAAAGATTTGAGCAAGACGTTTTTTAAGAAACCATCAAAATTGGAGGATGGATTTAGCGTGTAGGACGGACATGCTTTTAAGCTTTGATTCTAGACAAAAGCTTGTTGGAACTAAAACGAGTATGTTTCGTGTCTTTAGAGAATTATCTTACAAGCATCAACTAGGTCAGGGAGCATTGCCCACCACATATATTTGAGTGAGAATCAATATTGGGGAATGATCTTTTTGGTGACCTTTGCTCCCGGTAAAGCGGTCGTAAATTTACGATTATGTTGTAAAGCCAAGCATCGACTAGGTCGGAGCATTGCCCACCACATATATTTGAGTTGGAATCAATATTTGAGAATGATCTTTTTGGTGACCTTTGCTCCCGGTAAAGCGGTCGTAAATTTACGATTATGTCGTAAAGCCAAGCCAAATTCAAATGTCATTTTGAATTGGGTTTAAAGGTCTATGGTGCAAAAGATGGTTTAGAGCTTTTTTTTTTCTCTAATTCATTTGCATACTTCCAATTTTGAGCTCTAAATTAGGTTCTTTAGCCCTAAATTTTAGGGCGCCCCAGCACTTGTAAAGCTATTCGACTTCTTCGATATTGATGTTGTAATAAAGACGTTTGGGCTTTGTTTCAAAATTGCATGCGTCACATCTCAGTCAGCAACCGGCCTGGCTGGCACCTGCCGGTTACCATCGATTATCGCTTTGGAAAGCTTTAAACCATGAAAAGTAGGTTCAGTGCTCATATCTCACCCAGCAACCGGCTTAACCGAAAGTCTCCGGTCACTAGCTTTTAGGGTTTGTGAAACCCTAGCTTCTATCCGCCCTAAAGAGCAAAGGCAACAAAAACAGAGAGAGGGAGAAAGAGAGAGAGAGAGAGAGAGAGGGAGAGAGAGCAGGGCAGAGGAGAGGAAGGGGGGAAGAGGGGGCGAGGGCGAGAGAAACGGAGAGATCCAAGGGATTGTGATGATGCCATACATGATGCATTGAAGGAGGAGGGAATCCCATAGCAGCATAGCCTGGAGCAGGAGCAAGTGCTATTGTGTTAATAAGCAGTTTGAATTATCACCAAAGACTAGAAAGTTGTTGCTTCTATCCTTCTACTCTTGTCTTCATATGCAGGAGCAGGAGCAGGAGCAGGAGCAGGAGGAGGAACAGGAACAGGAACAGGAGTGGGAGCAGGAGCAGGTTGGTTGGGGCCGAAATCTCACTCTCTACTCTCTTTTTTTTCCTTTGGATTGGCTTCCTACCCACCCTACCCTATCCAACTCACTGCCCAGTGCCCACCATATGAAGACAGAGTATAAGAACATTATTCATCAGCAACAAAAGCTCAAGGCTTGCGTACACAAAGATCGAAGTTGCTGCTCAGCTATGGTGGGTTTTTCTTCTTCACAGAGGTAATACAAGGCAAAGCAGAGCTCCATCCTCATAGCAGAGGCTTTTGCACTTGTGGGCTTGTGGGCTGGTGAATCATAAACAGAAGGGCTCAACTGTAGTCTATTTCTTCTTCACAAACAGAATACAAGGCTGCATCCTCACAGAAAGGCTCTGCCCACTTTTGAGTTTGTGGGCTGGTGGACTGGAAAGAGAAGTGTTGAACTGTAGTTGATTTCTTCTTTACAAACATAAGGCAGAGCAACACAAAGGTCTAGAGGCTTTTCCACTTGTGGGCTGGTGTACTACATGTAGAAGGGTTGAGCTATAGTCCGTATCTTTTTTACAAAAAGCATTAGGCAAAGCAAAGCAACGAAAGCTGCAGTCTCACATCAAAGGTTTTTCCACTTGTGGGCTGGTCTTTGGAAAAGCTTCATCTCTCCAAGCAGTGTGCTCTTTGGATGCTGGAAGTGATTTGCATGGATGTGGCAACTGATTGGTGAGCTGTGCAGGAGGCAGCGTGGCAGATCACTATTTCTGTGAGAATTCTCTTCTGTTTCGGCACTGATCTGAGAGTTTCATTTCAAAAAGATAAAGGATGGGAGACGGTGCGGGATAAATTGAAGCTACATTGACCCAGATAATGGTGGTTGCTGATGCTTCACTTCCTTCCCCATGCTGCCGCCGCTGCCGTTCACATTCTCTTCAGTTGTGCCGATCTGAGACGCCCTTCAAGCTTCATCTCAAAAAGTTAAAGGAACGAGAAATCTGAAAACCCATCAAGTTTCATTTCAGACAGGTGAAAAGGAATGAGAGAAGGTGCAGGATGAATTGGAGCCGCATTGGCCTAGATCATGGTAGTTGCTGATGCTTCACTTCACTCCCCTGCAGCTGCGGCTTCGGCCGCGGCTCAGAGGTGCCAACAATCGCCAGCTCGCAAGAGGTGTGAAGGGGAGACCCCAAGATCGCCACAGGTTTCAGCAGCCAGGGATGGTGGCGTGCCAGTACAGAAGCTTCAGCGCAGCCGAGAGATTACTTCCAGGTTCAGGACTGGATCTGCGTCCTCCCCATCTTCAGCTCAAGCAGTTTCTTTATCCAGCTCAAATTGCAATGTGGCTCCAGATGTTCCAAAGCGGGCAGCCTCAACTGAGCGAAGGCGCCACTCAACAGAACCAAAGGCCTCTG
>CM055106.1:6105360-6274613 GCA_029204225.1 Diphasiastrum complanatum | reverse complement strand
CAAACTCAAGTAGAGAGAGAGAGCACAATGAGCTTTTAGTCTCCAAATTTGCATTATACACAAATTTCATCATCTTCTCAATGAGAGTACATCACATATATATAGATCCATGGACTCCTCTTACTTTGAGTTGAATTGGAGTTATGAATCCACCTCTCAAGCTATCTAGACTTATTCAAGCCACCTCAATATGTCTAATTGTGCCACCTAGTATTTTCATGCATTAAATGTGGCATGCAAAGTACAAATGGCAATTCCAATGGTAGCTCAAGTTTCTACTTCTACCTACCTTGAATATTTTATTGTAAGATGGGTCTTTACTAGGCCAAAAGAGCTCAATTCATCTTTGGCATTTTTAGGACCCCTACTTACAACATTAGAGAGATTTTTTCAATATTCAACACTCCTCCTAAAAAAGTATCTAATTGTGAAGAATTGAAAAAGATTATCTATGTTAGATATAGGGGTCTTATGTTTTTTACATCAAGCATCTAGGTGTAGGATGTTGATAGGAATAAATTTGGCATAGATGGCAAATTATGCATTTCCACTTTGTAATGCCACTATTGAGCCAAAATAGAGTAAGAGGCTAAACACTGTGCTAATTAGAGTGTAGGACAAGTGTAAAGTTTTTGTTTGATGAATTCCAAGAGGTCCAATTGGATATAGAGGTGGAACCTTGTGAGGTCCAATAGGAAATTGAGGTGTGCTTGAATATAGTCCAATAGAATTAAGAGGTGCATAGATCAATGATCCAATAGGATCAAGAGGTGAAAAAATGTGGTCCCAATCATAGTTAAGCATAGTGGTAGCTCGTGGACCTACTAGTATCATTGTACTCCTCATTTTGAAGTCAATTGATTTGGTGATTTCATGGATTTTGTGAGTTATTGGATTTCTAGCTTTCTCTCTCTACCAGAGAGCTCTTGATGCATTTTCTCTCTCTCTACCCCGAGTTCTTTACTTAGATTATTTTTTGAATACTTCCCACACGTGTGAGTGAGAGTTGTAAGTGATTGAATGCATGTAGTAGTGTGCTTTTGCCATAGGATTCAAGATTGATCTTGAATCTCAATCTAGTCTTGATCTTGGTGCATCTACACACCTTAGGAGATCACAAGTACAATGTAGTGGACAGTCCACACGTGTGAAATTCAACACTAATGTGGATCAAGCATCGATCTTGACAAAAGACCAAGATGAGATTTATGCTTTGAGAAGGCACTTTTGCAAAGTGGCTTTGTGAGAAGATCAGCAATACATGAAGATGTGTCGACATGTTCCAAGTTTATTTCACCTCCAATGAGCTTTTCCCTTACAAAATGGTGTGCCACTTCTATTATGCTTGCTTCTTGCATGAAAAATAGGATTGTTTGCAAGAGCTTGGGCCGATATGTTGTCACACTTGATCAAGGGAAGATCATCCTCTTTGATGCACTTTAGCTCCATGACTAACCTCTTGATCCAAAGCACCTCTTTAGTTGTTGTAGTGAGTGCTTTGTACTCGGCCTCACAAGAAGATAGGGATATGGTATCTTGTCTCTTTGAAAGCCAAGACACAAGATTGCCTCCAAGAAAGATAGTATATGCATTAACGGACTTTCGATCCATCTTATCACTTGCAAAATCGGAATCCGAATAGCCAACAATGGTTAGATCTTCATTCTTGTACAATAAACCATAATCTTGAGTAGAAGATACATATCTTAGAACTCTCTTGGCCATCTTCCAATGTTGGATCTTAGGATCTTGCATAAATTGACTCAATTTGTGCACACAATAGCTCAAATCGGGCCTAGTGATAGTAAGCCAAATTAAGAGCCTATAAGACTCCTATAAAGTGTGATGTCCTCGAAGGATCTTTCATCACCTTTAATAGGGTCTTTTACATGTTGCTCCATGGGAGTATCTATGCCTTTACAATTTTGCATATTGAATTTTCTCAACATAGAAAAGACATATTTAGATTGACAAATGAAAGCATACTCTTCATGAAAATCAATCTCAAGGCCTAAAATGTAATGGATCTCTCCTAGATCTTGCATTTTAAATTCTCCTCCTAATGCATCCTTAGTTTCTTGAACTAGCATCAAACAACTTCCACTAAGAATAATGTCATCTACATAGATTAGAAGAATGACAATATTACTACCATCAAACTTTAAGTACATAGAAGGATCATAGTCACTAAGCACAAATCCTAATGAAAGTAGAAAGTTGTTGATTCTTGAATACCATGATCTAGGTGCTTGCTTCAAGCCATAAAGGACTTCTAAATAGCAAACACACCTTAGATTTATCCTTGATGAATCCTTGAGGTTGTTCCATGTATATCTCCTCCTCAAGATAGCCATTCAAAAAAGCGTTGGAGACATCAAGTTGATAAAATTTCCACTTAAGAAATAAGGTAAGAGAGATTATGATTCTTATTGTCACCATCTTTGCTACAGGAGCAAAGGTTTCTTCATAGTCAAGGCCATATATTTGTGCAAAGCCTTTAGCACATAATCTTGCCTTGTACTTGTTGATGGAGCCATCATGATTGTACTTGATCTTGAACACCCACTTGCATCCAATGATATGCATGTTAGGTGGTGGATACACTGGCTCCCATGTGTGGTTGGTGATCAAGGCATCATATTCAATCTTCATGGCCTCATACCACTCCTTGGTATTGAGGGCTTCTTGGACATCTTTGTGCTCCTCATGAGAAACAAAATAAGCATAAGTGGAATCAAGATCCACTTGTTTTCCTTTGTCATCATAAGTGAGCCTCTTAGGCTCGGATCTCTCCCTCATGGATCTTCTAGGAGTGAAAATCCGAGGACTTCCATCTTCAAATCTCGACCCCTCCATATGTTGATTGTCTTCAATAACAAAAGGTGATAGATTTTGAGGTTGCTTGATCTCAGCCCCTCCAAGATTGTACTTTTCTTCTTCATGAAAAACTACATCTCTACTTTCAATTACTTTAGAAGTAGAGAGCATGTAGATTCGATAGGCTTTCTTGTTGGATGAATATCCAACCATTACAACTTTGCTTGCACAAGGATCATCCTTCTTTCTCGTTTCCAAGGGAATATGGACAAAGCATATGCATCCAAATACTCTAAGGTGATCAACCTTAGGTTTCTTCAAATAGAGTGCTTCATATGGTGACTTTCCTTCAAGTGCAACATGACGGAGTCGATTGCAAAGATAGTTTGAACAATTGATTGCCTCATCCCAAAGTCTTTTGGCAAGGATGTCTCAATTCTTATGATTTTGGCACATTCACACAAGGTTCTATTCTTTCTTTCAGCCACCCCATTTTGAGATGGTGTATATGCACAAGAAAACTCCCTTTTAATGTCTTCAAGCTCACAATAATCATGAAATTCATCGGAAGTGTACTCACCACCTCCATCACTTCTAAGAATCTTGATTTTGTATGAAAATTGCTTTTCAACTAGAGCTTTGAGCTTTAGGAAATAGTCAAATACCATAGACTTTGAAGCTAGAAGATATAACCAAGTAAATCTTGTGAAATCATCAATGAAAGTTACAAAGCAAGTAGCACCACCCTTGCTCTTTGAAGATGAGAAGTGCACATCCAAGTGTATGAGCTCCAATGGATGTGTAATCTTAATAGATGACTTTGAAAAAGGCTTCTTATGAGACTTAGATATGGCACAAGCCTCACATGGCTTGAAATTGTTGGAGATAAGATTAGGCAAGCCAATAACTTTGCTTTCTTGACCATGGACACCATAGAACTATAGTTAGGATGCCCCAACCTTCTATGCCATAGTTCCTCCAAAGAAATATGAGAAGCAAAAGCACCATCACAAGAGTTAGCATACTCTTTGGGATCAAGCTTGTAGATTCCACCATATCTAGACCCAAATGCAAGGATCTCATCATGCTTCTTGATTGTACATGTATCAACATTGAAATTCACATCTAGTCCACTATCAAACAATTGCCCAACACTAATAAGATTTTTTGTTAACTTAGGAACAAAAAGTACTTTAGACAGAGAAAGAACTTTTGATGATGAAAGCTTTAAGGGAATGGTCCCTATGCCTTCAATAGTACACTCGTGATCATTTGCTGTGTAGATGGACTTCTTGGCTCCTTCATAAGGTGTCATGGATGAAAAAAAATGCTTGGAGCTACACATATGTGAGGAAGCTCCACTGTTGATGTACCATGAACCATTCTTCTTGAAAGGTGATGAAGAAAAACTCGAGAACATAAGAGATCCCTCTCCATCACTTGCATGAGCATCTTCCTTCTCTTCATTGGAAATGTTGGCTGGCTTGAATTGACTCTTCTTCTTGAAGCAATTGGTGGCATAATGCCCCTTCTTGCCACAAAAGAAACACTTGATGTTTTTCTTCTTCTTCTTGGATGTGAAAGCTTGAGAGGACTCATCCTCTTCTCCTTTCTCCTTGGAAATAAGATTGTTCTTGCTTGAAGAGGGTTGGTGTTGATTCTTACATCTTGTCTTGTGCTTGTCTTTGGTAAAGAGGGCTTTACCATCAATGTTGAGAGACAGTCTTTCCATTTTCAAGAGTTTATACTCTTGTCTTGATTCTTCAAAAATGTGCACACTTTGGAGTGCTTCCAAACTTGGTAGCTCCTCCTTAATGGCATAACTTTGAACAAGGTTGTCATATTCCTCCTTTAATCCATTAAGTATGACTTGAACAAGTTCATTTTGGTTGATGGAGTCTCCTATGCATGACAATTCTCTATGGAGGTCTTTAACTCTCATTACATAAGCTGAAGCACATTCATCACTTCTCTATACAATTTAAAAAAATTGGTTTCTTAGTGTTAGAAGTCTAGAAGTATTCTTTGCCTCATAGATGGACTTGAGAATATCCCAAGCATCTTTGGCATTAGTACAAGCACCAATTTCTCTTAAGATGTCATTTGAGACATTCATTTTAATATAATGCAGAGCCATTCTAGCTCTCTTTTTGTACTTTGGAATTTCTTGAGTTTTTTCTTCAATACCAAGTATAATATCCATCACATCTTGTAGAATTAAGACAGATTCCATCCTAACCTTCCAAATTGAGTAATTGGAGGTTGACAATCTTTCACTTGCTTCTAATAGAAAGACACTCATTGAAGTCATAAAGAATGATGAAAATAAAAAAAGATGGATGAAAAAATTGCTTATCTTCTCACTATAGGAACCAATCAAGGGTAAAAAACCAAATCCTATGTAAGACTAAACAAAAAACTGTGAGATAGATCTCACTAGTTTGACAATCTCTCTAAAACAAGATTTGAATCATCAAAAAAGATGACGTATGGCAAAAGTTATGGTTCTCTGAATTTCACACGTGTGAAATACTCCAAAAATGTCAAATTGACTCAAATACAATCTATTTGTATGAAACAATTTGCCTAGATCCTCTAAATTTTGCCTAAATCACATATAGATGAGATTGGTCAATTTTTGGATGATTTTTGTGATCATTCAAGCAATAAATGACATCTACTCACGATTTGCCATAGGTCTAGGCGTCCTACCTACAACTATTCAAAAGCTTATAACTTTTAATTGGCTTAATAAACTGTCATGATTCAAATTGCATCAGATTCTACACATTCTAGCTTTCAGTGGGCCAAATTGCATGAAATTTGGATCTAAGGTGAGAGAGAACCACCAAACTGAAAATGGGCGGATTTCACACGTGCCTGCACCTGAAATTCCGTACAGTACCTGAGCTGGACCATTCAAGGTGGTTTGAAGCTCTATATCACCAGAAAACCGCAAACTAGCTAGAAAGTAGAATCTAGACAATTTCTAGCTTGAATTTTGATTAAATTTGCAAACTTTTTGATTAGATTTGCTTGTAAATCTTAGGTAGGCTCTGATACCATGATGAATTCACACGTGTGGGATGCCCTACACATGTATTTTTGATCTCCTAAGCCCAATAATACCATAAAGATCAAACTAGCATTGATTGACAATAGGAAAGCTGATCATACAAGAAATATTATTGTGTTACAAGCAAGATCTGTCAACAAAACATGAAACTAAGTACAATAAATGTCTCAACTTGGCTTAGAGAGAGAATATGAAAGTACAAACTCGAGTAGAGAGAGAGAGGGCACAAAGAGCTTAGTCTCCAAATTTGCATTATACACAAATTTCATCATCTTCTCAATGAGAGTACATCACATATATATAGATCCATGGACTCTCCTCTTACTTTGAGTTGAATTGGAGTTATGAATCCACCTCTCAAGCTATCTAGACTTATTCAAGCCACCTCAATATGTCTAATTGTGCCACCTAGTATTTTCATGCATTAAATGTGGCATGCAAAGTACAAATGGCAATTCCTATGGTAGCTCAAGTTTCTACTTCTACCTACCTTGAATATTTTATTGTAAGATGGGTCTTTACTAGGCCAAAAGAGCTCAATTCATCTTTGGCATTTTTAGGACCCCTACTTACAACATTAGATAGATTTTTCCAATATTTCAACACATTTGTCCCTTCTAGGCCTTTCTAGCCATGTGGGGCCACCCCTAGGTGCCACATGGCTTATGGACCCCAAGGATTTCTCCTATTCAATTTTTGGCCCTTTCTCCCCTCTCCAACTCCTACGTACTACAGCTCTCTCCACTCCTTTGGAGATTTGCAGGTACAGAGGAGGAGAAAGGAGAAAGTACGGCTTGTAAGGACATGCCACCAAGATTCAACTTCAACCACTTTTGCTATAAGCTTAAAGCTTCAAGTTAAAAGAAGCATAAGCTTAGCAAGGCATAAGTTTTGAACTTAGCATAAAATTTTATAATATATTGCTTAGCTTGTGTTTAAAACCATGGCTTAAAGAAAGGAGGATGGACAGGGCCATGGGGAGGCGCGCTTCTCCCCAGCCTGTCACATCACGAACTCTTAAGTTCTTGGAGAAGATATTAACTCCCCCCCCCCTCCCAAATTGCTTCTTAGCACCAGGAGCAGTAGCGCGACAGTCGCGGCTAGCTGTACGAATCCGAACAAAAGGTACATCATTCCAAGATGGTACAAGCGTGGATTTCAAAGCACAAACCACCCAAGTAGAAGCCTGAGGTCTCCATAGCGTGTTGGCTTGGCGCGATAATGATTAAAAAAGAACAATTTTTTTTTTTGAAGAGTACAATCTCTGTCCAATGGACAATACGAGGCAAGAGGGCTGGCGCTTGAACTGCGCGCTGGCCACCAAATTGATTCCCAAAATGCTTGCCTCTAATAAGCCCACAAATACCAAGGTGAGGAAATACTTGCGTGACATAAACATTGAACTAAACTTATAAAAAGTTTATCAATATAACTCTTTCCAAACCAACGAGCTAAGAAAACTTTAGGAACCAATTTACAAGTTTCTTATAAACCTTCAATTTTACAAAAACTTAGTAAACCTAAAAATTCTCTTCCAACAAACCGAAATAACATCACAATCTAGAGATCCAATCAAAATTAGGGTTTTGACAAAATTACAAAAAATTGATTATTTCAAAATCTACATGCAATCGCCTAAAACTTGATATGCAATCTTGTAGCCACCACTTAGGCTTTTCCAATGCTCTAAAAATTGGCCATTTCCAGTAAGTAGTGTGTGAAATTGGAATTGATCAAGATCATAACCCTAAATAGATTTTTGATCTACAAAAGATCCAATCTACATATGCAAGAAACTCCATTTTGGTGTAGAATCCAATCTAGCATGCTCTAGCATTGATATCTTCTCCAAATCATTATTATATTGTGAATGCTTCCTTCATAACCTGGAACACAAGCTCTGATACCATGTGAAGAATTTTAGACATTAAGATCCAAAATATCCCTTTGATCTTTGGTTAGAAAGACAAGCAAATCACCAATCTTGCCAATGTAGAAAAACCAACATCTACACTATGAATGAGATGCAAAATCTAACAGATCTTGATCAAACATCAATCAAAACATAAAATAATGTTTCTGTCTATACAAGAATAGTAAGCTACTATATTTCACACGTGTGGATCTAAAAATAGCATTTAATGAACATTCTACACATTGAATTGCAAGATATCACAGGTACAGTGCACATTGCAATGGATAGTAGAATCCAAGAGAACTATGTATAAGCATGAATGAGATAAGGGAGAGAAAATGTCTTCTCTTCCCATGAGTTACATCCTTTTATAACAGGTCCAAACCTAAATTCAAACTTTGGTTTTCCTCCATAATGAAAACCCCACAAGTTTTGTATCTACTACTGAAATTGAATCTCCAAAACTCGTGTTCTATAGTTTTCCACACTTTCAAAAAGTGCTTATTCAAATGCTTTTAGACTAATATATTTTTGAAAAGTCAAACTCTAAGTCTAATATGAAAATTGGCCTCAATTGCCAAATATACAAATATGACCAAAATAGTAAAACTAGTTGAAATCTTTCACACTCCCCCCACTTCTAAAATTAGCTGACCAGAATTAGAGTTGAATTCTTAGACAAAAAGTTTTTCAACACCTTATTTTCCATTTCGCTAGGATTCTAGCCTTGGTCCCAACTTGTTGCCAGTCTCTTAAGGTGATCCTAGCCTCCCCTTTAAAAAACCCAACCGAAAGTGGATATCACCCATGCTCAATGAGTTTCAATTCCAAATGTAGTCGTCCCCATGAAGACCAACTACTCCAAAGAAGATCTCCCTTGAAATTGATCTTTTCAACTTTCGTTGCCATTCCCACAAGAGTATTGAACTACAAATCCACCCCATGGACTCTGTAATCCTCTTTGTTTTGATGGTATCAGCCTCCAAAGGAATAGTCCCTTCTTGAGCTTAACAACTCCTTGAATCACAAACAATCATGCAAACCAAGCAAAGCACGTGTACTAAGACCTACCATGGATTCATACAAGTAAGACATTCAAGTAGGCTTACTAACATGTAACAAAGGCAAGTGCCCCCCTTTAGATAGCCCTACCAAGAATCTTTGCCTAGATGTGCACCATAGAACTCATGGATATTAACATGCTTGTTCTTCCACTCATGCTAGGCCACACATTAGCAAGTAGGCTCCTCCACATTGGAAAACAACCGACACCGACATGAAGGCCCATGCCCATGCTCATGCTTAGACCCACTAGAGATGGGAATCACCTTAACTTATTATTCCTTGTACCAAACAGTTGAACGACCGACATCCAAAACATCATTGGAATACTAGTCATGCTTACACCTCACACAATTTCAGAAGTGCACGCTTAGGTAAAATACCGGAGTGTTCCATTACCACTCGTGCTCAAGAGTCTCATAACCACTAGTGCCTTGCACTGGTCTTGACAGTGGGCTCAAAAGCACACTAACGCACTAACACTCATCGGAGTCTCCCAATTTCCATCGAAAAGCACATTGACTCATTAGCTTTGTGCAATCAATTATAGGTTTGAACTAGCGAGGTATTGATCATGCATACACCTATCATATCATAGGCAACACATTGACACATCATACAATCGTTCTGCCAACCAAGTCGATCATCAGCCCGAGAGTCTCATAACCACCTGTGCTTTACACTCTTCCTTGTTGCACGTCTTTCACAACATTTTCTTGTTTTGGCCGATCCATGAATCCCATGTTGCTGACTAAGCTCTGATACCAGATTTAGCGCACCATAGGGACTTGGGAACCACGACTTAGCTTTCTAGCTTTCGACTCTTGCCATCCAACCCACTTGACATACAAGTAGCCAACATGTTAACATACATCAGATCCCAAGGTGGCCATCCTAGGACCAACTCAGCCAACATGTTAGAGCTCGTTCCAAGAGTCCAACATAGTTTACATTCAATTAAGGAATACTAAGAACCACAAGTTGTGACAGATATGGAGATAACTAGTTTCTAGACCTAATGGTCCCGACAACATACCATCCAAATCAAATGGCCCTAATGGCATACCGCTGGAGTCCCAGAACATGACCTAAGCTAGGCACCAGATCAAAATGATTTGAAGTGGTGTTACAACTGGCGCTTTACTAAATATTGAAATCCAAAAGGTTATCAAAGTCAGCTTGAGAAAAATCTCTCTTTATTAATAAATCCGAGAATTTTACATCTCAAGTGTGTGACTGATTCTGGTCTTCAGGGCGTTGGCATGCCGAGGCAGACGCCGAGACAACATTCTAGGAAGCGGAGCTGAGACTTGGTTGGAGGTTGCCTTGAGTCGCAACTTGCATCCCCCTTTAGTTATGGTAGGATTTGCTACCTCTCTTTACAGCAAGTGTTTAGACCAAATTGGTAAAGCACATTTTTCTCTTTCTAGAAAGTCATTTTTTCTCTCTAGAATTTATTGATCCATATGCTTCCCTTAATCATGCCTAGATTGTGTGAGGTGATTGCACATCGATCTGAGCTATTTGGACTTTGCTAATGATTTGATCAAAGTATTTGAGCATAGGAACTTGGTGCCGGCTGGATGCTAGTTGTAGTTCGTGAGCGACAATTGGGTTGCTGGTGAGCAAGAACAATGTGAGTGTGCCAGTGACGATGGGAGTAAAGATTGCACTTGTAGCTAGCTTTACAACATCTCCCTATCAATGGTAGCATAAGTTTGGTAGAAAAACTTAGTAACAAAGGAGGGATTTCATTTAGATGTCATCAATCTGATGAGGTTGGAAGGTAGGTGGATCATGTGCGATGGATCGAGAGAGAAAAAAACTTCTGGAAAAAATCATAGAGAGAGAGAGCGAGAATGTCAGCAGTGATAGACAAAACGAGTTTTGTCTCTTCTCATTGGTCCACGTTTGCCCTATATCGTATTTGATGGGCATTTGAAAGGCGTTGAAGTGAGGTTGAAAGGCAGATGGATCACGTGCGATGGATCGAGAGAGAGAGAGAGAGAGAGAGAGAGAGAGAGAGAGAGAGAGAGAGAGAGAGAGAGAGAGAGAGAGAGAGAGAGAGAGAGAGAGAGAGAGAGAGAGAGAGAGAGAGAGAGAGAGAAACTTCTAGAAAGCATTTGAGAGAGAGAGAGAGAGAGACCACGAGCAATGAATCGAGCTTAGAGAGAGAGAGAAAGTATGAGTGGGAGGGAGTAAGCTGTGTCTGCTTCGCTTGAGAGGATTCCCAATTGCAGGTACAGGAGCGTCCTCTTCGTGACACTCAAATGTGACTGGCATAACCAGTGAGAGATTTTGACAACAGTGGATTGATTTAGGCAAGAGAAGCTCTTACTATGGTGTGACAGAATCTGCAACCAAGTCTTTCTCCTTTGCCTTCTCCATGCCCTAATTAATCAATCATTCTTTTCATTGTATCTTGGATCGTCTACACTTTCAGATTGCGTGTGCTCCTTCCTCAATAATCCCCTTCTTCACTTTTGTCACATCTCCTCAAGATGAAGCCAGGAAGATGAACTCCGTGATTAGCGACGTACAGAAAATGTGAGCAATAGAGAGGGAGAGTTCTCATTTATTAATGCTCAATCAAGCTGTTTTTTGGTGCTTAGGGAGGAGCAAGGGGGGAGAGAGAGAGAGAGAGAGAGAGAGAGAGAGAGAGAGAGAGAGAGAGAGAGAGAGAGAGAGAGAGAGAGAGAGAGAGAGAATGTGGGCAATGATAGACACAAACGGTTTTGTCTATCCTCATTGGTCCATGTTTGCCCTAAAATTTATTTGAAGGGCATTTGAAGTGCAGTTGAAATGCTTGAAAATGACGTGTATTTAGAAATTTCTAGAGAGAACATGTGACTTTAGAAATTCATAGAAAGAGAAGTTTCTAGAAAGAGAGAAGGTATAAAAGGGCAAGAGAGAAAAGGAGAGGCTCCCATCATGATAAAGAGAGAGAGAGGCACTGTTTTTTATATTATAGGGTTCTTTTAGGATTTTTTTAGGTTTAAGATAAAAATAGCAAGAATGTGGGCAGTGATGGACAAACTTGGGTTTTGCAAATTTTCATTGGTCCATGATTGCCCTAGAATGTCGTTGATGGGCAGTTGAAGTGTTGAAATGTGATTAAAGGGCAAACACGTGGATTTTAGAGAGAGAATGTGTGCTTTTGGAAACTTCTAGAGAGAGACTTTTCGAGAGAGAAAGAGCGGGCTAGCGATGGATCCAAAGAATTCGATTGAGATAGAGAGGAATGAGAGAGAGAGAGAGAGAGAGAGAGAGAGAGAGAGAGAGAGAGAGAGAGAGAGAGAGAGAGAGAGAGAGAGAGAGAGCAATGATCAATGGATAATGTGAGTTGAGGGAGAGAGCGATGGTAGAGAGAAAGCGGGAGACAATGATGGATTTCATCTCCACATTGTTCTACTACGGAGCAGAACGGAGGGCAATAATATCAGGATGATCATGGCTTTTGATGAGCTTCTGTATACTGGATCGTCCACCTGAGGCACCTCCATCACCGATAGTGTTCGTCGGTTTTTCATGATTTTCGTTACAGACCCGTTGTTGATGGATGGACATGGGAGTAGAATCGTGGAGCTTTGAGGCTTGGACGACAATGACGATCCAGAGCTTGGAAGGGATGCGACGTATGCAAGAAGTGTGGCATTGCCAGATGCGCTCAAGGCACCAAACTGGCTTGATATTGCACACCAATCTGGCCAAGCTCTGGATCGCACTTGAGGTGTGCAATTCATTCATGAATGAGAGAGAGAGAGAGAGAGCACGCGCTACCACGAGGACGCGAATGAGAGGACGAGATGAGTAAGAGGGAGATATGTGAGTTAGAGAAGAGAGACAGAGAGAGGTAGAGAGTAGAGTCAGATGAGGAGTCGTGAGAGTGGAGGGAGAGATGTGAGAGCGAGAGCGAGAGAATGTGGGCAATGATAGACAAAAAGGGTTTTGTCTATTCTTATTGGTCCATGTTTGCCCTAAAGTTTATTTGAAGGGCATTTGAAATGCTTGAAAATGACATGTGCATTTAGAAATTTCTAGAGAGAGAACATTTGACTTTAGAAATTCATAGAAAGAGAAGTTTCTAGAAAGAGAGAAAGGTATAAAAGGCCAAGAGAGAGAAGGAGAGGCATGCATAGGAGAGAGACAAAGGAGCTATTTTTTAATCTTTTAAGGTTCTTTTAGGGTTTCTTTAGGTTTTACAAGAAAAAGAGCAATAATGTGAGTTGAGAGAGAGAGAACGCGTCGTGAGTGGAGGGAGAGGAAATTTTTTTTTGGATTTAGGGTTTTTTTAGGGTTAAAGGTGTTTTAGGATTTCGATATGAAAAATAGCAATAATGTGAGAGAGAGAGAGAGAGAGAGAGAGAGAGAGAGAGAGAGAGAGAGAGAGAGTCGAGCCTCATAGAAAAACATCACAGTTAAGTAATGGATACTTGTTGCATATTATGCCCATTTTCAAATAAATTAAAAAGCAGATAATGCATGCGTTTTTTTCAATGGCAGATTCTGTTTTTTTTTTTTTTCTGCCTGTCTATGCACGTCCGTACAGATTCCGTACAGCTACCACATGGCACATTTTGTGTTGGTCAGTCAAAGACAAACCTGCCTATTATGCTTCGTAATGTGCTTCTGAAAAAATTTCAGGTATCCATTACGCAATAGAAGGAGCCGGGCAAAGGCCATCCTGCCCGGTTCGGCTTTCCAAAAAAATTAGGCTCGGCCCCTCCGGGCCTCGCCCAAATTTTTTTACCGGGCTGAAGCCAGGCTCATTCCATAATACGTAAACGGTGAGTTAGATAACAGTGTCTGAAATAATGCAGGCAGAGTCAAGGTAGATCTAGAATACGGAGAGCGTAAAGCGTTCGTTTACACGAGCAATTCTTCTTCAGCTACATACTCGAAAACTTTTCCATTCTGCAAAGTCGGGCATAAACCAACCGAATCCTTAAAGAGATATCTTGAGACCTGATGAACAGTTCAAAGTTCACAAATCAAAGTACTTCATAGCATATCATGAAGTTTTCAAATCCAAAGTTCAATGCATACTTAATCAAAAACGGCTGATTCCATTAAAACAGCCATAAATAAAAGTCCATGAAATTGCGTTACAGTGGAAAAAGTTATGTTTCATTCTAAGCGTTAACAATATCTTTGCAAGCACGTCATACTATTCTGGATATATTACTGAAGAGTTGAGAACAGCCAGATTAGATTAACTTTGAAAAAGCACTTCTGTAACACAATAAATTATATTCTGCATCCTCCATCAATCAATTCTTGACAATTAATCAGGCTGCGGTATCAAGCGGCCATTGATCACGACGTCCTCAACGTTTCGAAGGGTAGCAATGCAGCATCACGTGCTTTTCCTCCCACTCCGTATTTGGATCTGTCATTGAAGTGGTGATGCAGCCCATGCATGAGCATAGACAATGTAATAAGCATCCTCCGCTTTGAACATCTTCTCTCAAGACAGATATCTTATTTTGAGGTGAAACACATCTTAAACAATCTCACCGTCAATATATCTATGCATAGTCAATTGCATTCGCTTGCACGGATGTCCATTACTAAATAGGGGCCGTGGTCATTTGACTATATATGAACTTTGAAGGTCGAAGGTTTATATTGCATAACTTCACACGAATGTGCAATTGAAGAAAACGTAGATGTCATTAGCAGAACCTGCGCTTGCGACATGTAATCGTGCTCAGAAGTTCTGGCTGTTATTTGTCTATTACGTTTCAGAACCACGCAAGCCGTTGTAAAGAAGAAGAAAACGAGTCGTTTTCCAGTCACAGCTGACAGCAAGGTCAATTTTCGAATCACCGAAAATGTTCCTTCCATCGAGGAGTCAGGACTCCTTATACATCCTCTTGATTCCCCAACTGGTCGTTCGATCTCTTCGATTGGATTATGAGTGCTAGGATCTTATAACCCACTCTGTTACGTTTGAGTTTCTTTTTAAGACAAGTGTTCCATAAGTTTTTCATTTCGTTATCCGTGCGACCTAATAGCTGACTAGCTATCTGAGACCACCTGCTGGAAAAGACTTCTCTTAATAAACTAAAGCCAATTGATCAGCTCTTATTATTGTCAGATCTGCCAATGCTAGTTAAACTTCTGTATCTGAAAGCGTAGTACGTGATATGGAAGCTGAGGCGTAACAGCCATTGACTCAGGCTCTGATTCACAAAACATTAAAAAGTACTCTGTAACAGCACATAAAATTAAGAAGTGCGTAAAAATGGTTGAAGGTCTGAGAATCGAGACCTGTAGCCAAGAACAGCATGAAGATCTATACTGTGACCATATGTCGTGATGTATCGCATCAGTTTCCATCTTCTTCAGGAGACCACAGTCCTTTCTTTAGTTTTTGTTTCTGGCCGCAGAAAGAATGCCTCCCCGTTATCAGCAATTACAATGGTATCATTTAATTGCGCGTTTTATGACTCCCTTAATCGGCTACATTGAGTAATTGACTCCAGAACGTTGTACTTTGAACCGAGCCATATTGTAATGGTTCTGCGGGTACGAAGAAAGCCAGATCTCATTAATTATTCTACTGCACTAAATAGATCATTTCAGTTAGATATCGCCATATTCCAGTTTTGCTTTGGCACTTTCCCTAATCTCAGCACTTTTGAGTGCTAAATATACCTTCATGCATTGACAAGTAAGCAAGTCGAAATTTGAACGTGGATTGTAAGTGCCAGCTCCAGAAATGCAAAACACCAATATCTAACAATATTTTACTACCTTCCACTGTACGTAATGGCTTTTTGGTGACTATTCCGCCCATTTCTGAACAGATTAAAAAGCCACTCAAATTTGATTTCCAATCCAACAAATGGACTTATAATCATAGTTCTGTCACTCTCTCACAAAGCTGGAATGAAGATAAGATGAAGTGAAAACTACTTTCAAACAAATCTTGCCAAGAAATGAATTTGATTGTCTCTAGAAACTCACTAAGGTCTCTCTCTTGTAGTTTTTCACTCAAATTAGATTTCTAATCCAACAAATGGACTTATAATATCAGTTCTAGCACTCCCTCACAAAGTTGAAATGAAGATAAGATGATGTGAAATCTACTTACAATCAAATCTTGTCAATTTTGGCTATTTTTGGACAATAACATGACTAAATCTCCCTCACACTTTTTAATGTACTTTCAAGACCTGTAAAACAAGTTTAGAGGACCTGTTTTCAGCCTAGACTAATTAGACTTCATGACCCTATGTCAAATCTAATCAATGGCACTCAATATTGGTAGTTTATGCTAAGATTTCCACCAAAAATTACATCAAAGACTCACAAATTGAATTGCTTTGGATCAAATGAATACCACGCATTAAATGTAGGTTTAGAGGTGCCCACACATGTGAATAGTATGGATTTGGACCCCTACCAAGTTTGGGATCAAATCTCCTCACCAAAATCAAGATTCTAGCTTGCCCTCTCTATACTAGTTTTTAGCACCAAAACTTGCTAAAATGGAAGTGCATTAGATCAATGGATAATGCTCTTGTACTTGGCTCTGATACCATGTGAACGTACTATACTTTAGGACCATAAATGGATCTACAAAAGATCCACAAGAGTGATTGGATGCTTGCTTAACAATCTATCAAAAAACTAGACACAAAAAAGTTGATCTAGATTGGCTATTTGACAAACAACAAGCATTAACAATCAAAAGACTTGATCAACATTGAAATCTGAGCCCACACGCATGTCCTACAGGCCGTAGTATGGCCTTCAACCTGAGAAACAAGTAGAAATTGATTTGGTTTCGTTTGGATCACAAAAACTCAATGTACATAGTGAACTAGCTTGAGATTGCCAATGAGCTCCAAAAATTTTCTATTTTCTCACTATGGAGAGAGGGAATACATAGCAAATTCGACTTCCTTCTTGAAGTTAGGTGGATTTCCAGCATGTAATAAGGAAGTTAACTCACTCTCCTTGACCTAAAATGAAACCTAGCCTAGATCCTAGAGTTATGCTTGGTAGGTAGCTAGTTGGTCAAATTTTCATCTTAAACTTAGGTGTAGGTCCTATAAAGTAGGGATGACCACCAAATAGACATGATCAACTCTCTTGACTTGAACTAACCTATATTAGGAGTGGGTTGCCATGTGGCATCTTGGCATTACATGTGTGAAACCCAATTATACACAATATTTACAAAGTTCTACATGGTTTTTGATCAAGCTAGATTTGCCAATTTTTGGCAATTCTTCACAGTTTTTTCTCCAAGAAATTTTTTTGCTTTTAGATCTGATCAATAGAAAATCAAAAAGATTATCTGATCATCCTATAACCAAACATAGGATTCGATCTTCAAAAAGATCTTAAACCGCATTATCCGATAGTCCAGATATCTTAAAAACTCCATCTGGATTTCCAATACCAGATATGCACATATCTATTCCACCAAATACTGGAGTACTCCCATACTTGTTCCTAATGGTTCACAATAATTCATTGCCAAAATTGTGATTTAACAAGAACCTGCACATGGTATTTCCGTCACATAAAACAACCCCTCTAGTTGGTACTATTCATCCCGAATTCCTACCATTTGAGAGTTACAACTCTTAGGAATAAGGTTCTTTACAGTACAAATGCGAACCCAGTGTCCATTCTCATTCCATGTCACAATTTCCTATAACAAATAGAGTCAATTCATGGTCCTATAGACATTCGAAATAAATTCAACTCAATGAATTCAAAAAAACGGTGCTATGCAATTTTCAAACAAGGATTATTAGCCAATCCAAACTACATAACACAATCACATTTACCTACTCTGGTGTCTCATTTTCTTCCTCCTTTAGATTTTTTGGTCACTCAAAAAATTTCATTAGCGAAGGTCTCCGAAAATTCCTTTGACACAAGTAAATGTTAGGCTACTTTCCTTTTGACCACACCAGCTCCATTACTTCATTAAAGTTGCCTGAAATTAATGGAAATCAATAATATTTGGATCCAAGTACTCTTTACAATATTCGATATACTTGTTTTTTTAATCGAATATAGAGCTACCACTCAAAAATTATGACCTTATTCCATTTATTCACTTTAACAAGTATCTAAAAAGCTTTAATTTGCCCAATTTTAAAGATCAAAATCGTTTAAGATAAGATTATCGGTGCAACACCAAGTCCAAAAGGAAGAACCGATAAAAAGCACAATACCAAAAACCCATAATTCCACTATCTGGGCATTAAAAATAAAAGTGCATTAACTATGGTGCATCCATTGAGCTCCTTGATCGTGCTTGTTTCTTGAGTGATGCATTCATGATCTTGCCCTTCCCTCCTTTGTGTGTGGTTGAACAAGCAAGATCAATACCAAGCAAGATCAATACCAAGCAAGATCAATAGAGCAAGCAATAGCAAGAGCAAGATCACTAGCAATGAAGAGCAACCAAAAGCAAGCAAGCAAGATCTATAGAGCTTGGAAGAGCAATAGCAAGCAAGAGCACTAAACACCAGATTAGAAAAACCTATAAAACTTGAAAGCAAAAAAAGAGCAAGAATGCTCGCAAAAATGCTGTTTTAATTAGCATTCAAGTTTCGCGTGGATTATCCACACAGTAGTTATCCATGCGTGGATAATCCACGTGATATCCATGTGTGGATGTTCCACGCAGTTTTTTTTCCCTCTCTGCACACCTGAGAGGGTCCCCCACATGGGCTTGCATGCTTCAAATGTCATTCAATATTCTCATAATCTTTTCTAGATTTTATGAGAATATTTTATTGTAGGATTTTACAAAAAATATATTTTTTAATTTGATGAAACATAAAAAAATCAATTCAAAGATCATTATGGTAGTATTTAATTGTTAAAACTAGTTTTATATTGTTATAAATTTTATTTTTCTTGAGATTTGACATACAAGACAAAATCATGAGATAAGAAATAGTACATATTATTAGTAAACAAGTAATTTGACAAGTTTTTTAGAGATATTATGACATAATATTATGTCAAATCGGTGATGTCATAAAAAATTTAGTTTATTAATAATCTAGGTGTCATAGATCTGATATAATTTGATGACATAATTATATGGTCAAATAGAAAATTTTTGCTTTTGTCATGTGGCCTCTTAAATGGTTGCATGAGAAAATTTAGATTCATGGTCAAAAGCATTTATGTTATATTGAGGACCTTAGTGATATGTGACCTATATGATATATCTTTTTAATTGTTTGTGTGTGACCTATATAACCTTATATGAAATCATAGTAATTAGTTGAAATATCATTTAGCATTACAATAAAGATGTTGATCAATGGTGTGCTATCTAGTATATGATTGATTGACATTGTCCAACTGCTTGTCTTTTCTTTTCGATTCGAGGAACATCATCTTGCATACAAAGCACCATAGATAGAAAGGGAGAATGCATATTGCTCGTCATGAGATACCATGGCACACTAGGCCAATCCAAAGAGATTTATCCCTAACTAACTCGAGCCAAGTATTAATTAATCAAATGAGTGATTTTGTGGGCAATGAATCAATTGAGTATATGACTGATTGTTTGATTTTGATCATTCCATCTTGAAAGCATTAGAGGAGTTTTGAGCTCCAAAAAGACCCTTTAAGAATTCGTGCAAGATGTAGTTTATATTATTAAAATATTATAACACTAATACATTTGACTTGCCATAACTTTGCAATCTTAGCTTACATAACATATTATTGGAAAGTCCTTGTTGAGCGCTTTCCAATGCATGAAACTCCGCTGAATTCGGACTTACCACTAAAAAGTTATGCCATTTTTAGTGTGGAATCAAAATGTGGATTCAAAAAGTTACGCTACGTAGATTTCAAATTTGAGTGTTTTGATTGGTCCATGTGTAAGAAAAAATTGAGACAAAATATAAAAAGAATCTTTACAAAGGGTCTTTTTGGGATTTAGAACTCCTCTAATGAAAGATTGAGTGAGATCGTCACTCATCTTGGACAAGAGTTCAAACTGAAAGCTTGGAACATTGACTGCTATGGTCTTTAAATTAGTTGAGATAGGCCTGTGCGCACTATCTACTGATGTCTAACATTTGTCAGTATGAACCTCTTTTTGATTGCTCGTCATGTGTTGCCCCACCCAAGCAATTTTCTTGATAGCAACATTACTAGAATATTAGATTCACATTAAGTATAAGTAAAATATACATGGATTAGATGTTGGCATGTCTTTAACAAATTTTATTATATTTGTTTAGTATATACGGTCTCATAATGATTACTTATGATGTATTTAGATAGCTATAGTGTGTATATGTCATCGACGATGTCATCATCATCAGATAGCAATTCATCTCATGATCGCAACAGCAGCTATATATTGTTATTAATATTGACATCAATTGCACTTTATTTGTTATTTGAATATGAGTGTATAATTTTTCTTGCAAATTTATCCTTACAATGACATTTGATTGGAATTATGAATTCTAGGAAAATTATCGTACCTCCACATGATTTAGAAAAAGAAAAAACAATTGAGCTCTATCACAGAAAAAAGGAGCAAGCAAGACTAAAGTACAATGAACAACTATTGACTGGTTCATCTTCAAGCTCTTCCATCAGTTGACGTAGACCGCCTATTGATCCATCACATGTATGTATATTGATTTATGTCCTCCATCACAAATGAAGGTTGCAAATGCACTAAATGAACAAAGACTATTTTGTCAATTTTTGTCACATGTTACAATTCGTCACATGTTAGAATTTGTCAATTTTCACTTGAATGACACTGAAAGAATTTGAACGCACTTGCCCGGGATAGGATTTAAACGTAGAACTTGCCCAGCAAGTTTAGGCTTTTACAGTATCCGTACTGGCTTAAGTTATTTAGTTCTAAGTCTAAATTGCCATGGGCATTGCACATAGATATGTAATTTCAAGTTATGTAAAAGTTAGTCACAAAGGCCTATTGGGGGTTTGTCCCATGGCACAAGTATGATTCAAAGTTAAGTTAGTCTATGTGGCTTATTTGTCCCATAGTGCATTTCTGTAAGTGACTACCACTCCAAGTATAAATAGGAGTGGAAGAGTCCATTTTCGAGAAGAACCTCATTTGCAATATATGCCCATCTTTTCTCTCTGAGTGTTCGCCCTTGTGTGGTTTCATGTATTGTGTCACTTCACATTGTATTGTACAGTATTGATCTTGCAACAAGTTAAGTTAATCCAGGCCCTCCATTCTCTAGTAGGGTAAGCCTGACATCATTTGTAGTTGTTAAGGAGAGAAAAGAGAGAAGAGTGGATCTTACCCATCAGAATACTCACCACCATGCTCAGTAATGTCTTTCTTGCATCCATATCCAAGCTAGTTGGAGAAGCCATAGGTAGACTAGTTGGGAGACTGCCATAGTCATGCTAGTTGGAGCCATAGCCGGTGTGGATGCTGAAGAGCCAACATTGGCACCGTTGTCGCTCTTTTCTTGTTTCTCCTTGTTCTCTAGATTCGTTGCTTTGTTTCAAGCTATTTCTTGTTCTTTTTAGCTTAATATTTTTTTCTTTCTTGAGGATTCCTACAGCCCACAACAAGATCTGGACCAAAAATGTTGAGGATAGCTATCAAATCCAACTCGCTACACAAAATTTGACTAGTTTCCAAAAACTGCTAATTTTGGCTTTGATTTGGATTAACCCTATCAATTTCAACAAAACCTCTTGTACTAGGCTCTGATACAAAAAGGACCAAGAGTGGATCCTAATCTGATCCTCAAGAGGGATTGGTTGTCAGATTACTTGATCGATCAATCTACTTCATATTAAGATCAATCTAGATCAATTCTAGACACAAAATCCTAACAAGAACAATCATTAATTGAAGGTAAGTGTACTTTATGGTTTCACACGTGTGAAACACTGTCTGAGTACGGACTCCAACCTGAAAATCAAGTACACATTGATAGAACCTCAAAACAATCAAAACAAAAATGTAGACAAATGGAGAGAATCACTCAAAATTGCTTCCAAAACCAAGATTGGTGTCTCACACTGATTATGGCCAAATGTGGCTCTATATATACAATAAGTGGGAGCTCGTGGTACTGATTATCCCTTTGATCCCACATGTGTGAAGGTGCTTTGTCATATGATGATTCATCATGCAAAACTGACACTTGGACAAAACCTTCTATTTTGAGCACTTTTGGTCCATTTTCCTTCTATATGGAGATCTACTTGAAAATCTTCTAGAAGTCAAAATTCGTCTACTTCAGCTTATTCCACACATGTGAGCTGTCCTCTACACATGGGATGTGACACCTAACCAAAGGATGTGGCTCATGCAAGCAATAGACTGATGTCATGTGTCATATGTCTAGAAAACTAGTTTTTGGCCTTTTTAGCCACTAGAACTTGAATTAAATCATATGTACAACTTATATGATTATGGTACATGACAAGTACACTATTTTCACATGTGGGAATAGGCTCCACACATGTGTGTTTATCTATATACAAGATTTTTGGCCTCTACCAAGCTTATTTTTGCATTTTTCACACTTCTTAGGTGGATGTTCTTTATGGAAAGATACATGAAAGTCTTAAAAAAATTTGTGCGTCAAAAGGCAAGGCCTGAAGGTAGCATGTTAGAGAGATGGTTAGTACATGAATCTCTCTTTTATATTACTGAAATTTTGCACCAACTACATCCATCTGCTCCACTATTGTGGCGTGATGAGGAAGCCGAAGAGGTAACTAGTGAAAAACCTCAAGGGATGGGAAAGGTTTGGCACCCTTCCAACGAGAAAAAAATTTCTACATTCATGCTTTCTAATTGTGGGTGGATGGTAGATACCTCCTCTTATATCCACATCTTCATTTGTGGTGGATGGTAGATACCTCCCGTTATATTCACATCTCTTCATTCATCATCTTTGCTTTTGAGCATGGATAATTACTCACTATTGATTTTAATGGACAGTGTGTTGGAGGACATTGGTATTCAACATGTGAAGCCTATGGTAATCAAGAGTGATAGCCAAAGTGACATATGACTAGCAAAGCATCCTATGTTTCATGAACACACTAAGCATATAGAAGTGAAACACCATTTCATTAGAAAAAAGGTCTCATCTAAAGATATAGATGTGGTACATTGCAGGATAGAGAATCAATTGGTTGACTTTTTACCAAGGCACTATGTATTGCTAAGTTTGAGTTTTTTAAGAGAGAAACTTGGTATATGTAAAATAAATTAGGGTTAAGAGAGAGTGTTGATTTGGTAAGCGATAATTTATCTTATCGTCACATTGTAAATAACAATCTTATTGCATTAGTAAGTAGTTATGGTGAGTCCCACATGAGGGCACATTGTTTTTAGAGCTTGGGATAGTTGTTTTGTAACAAGGGCCTAGACACCATGCAATGGAAACCCCCTCAAAATTGGTAGCTTGCATGTAATCCCTATTTTGGTTCATTTTAGTTAAGAATAGTTTTTTGAAAGGAATCAAGCTCTTTTTTTTGCTAAGCCATGGTTGATTGTGTTGTATGAGCAAAGGCAAAACAAACAAGATGTGAAGAAGATTCATGAGAGCAAAGCTCAAATCCAAAGTGTTATGCATGCTATGATGACAATCTAACTCTAACATCCATTAACCCTTATTCTCCATGATCAAGCTTACCTCTCTCTCTCTCTCTCTCTCTCTCTCTCTCTCTCTCTCTCTCTCTCTCTCTCAAGGCTAGTAACAATATTCAAATCCGACAAATAGCAAATTTAAATAAGAAAAGATAACAAAAACAAGAGAGAGATAGAGGAGAAGGAAAAGCAAGGACATTCAATTGCTAAAATGGTAGAGGTTCCACCTTCTTTGATTGAACATAAAAAATGAAGTATTTGGCTCCACTAATTATAGTGGAGAACGGGCACTTGACCTCAATGGCTATTGGCCAATTTCTACCTCCCTTATTATTTGAATTTGAAAAATGGTGGGAAACATCTCTATATTCACTAACATGACTTTAGGCCTCTAAACCACCTAACTTCCGAAAATGGCCTATTAGTCACTTTTATCGCTATCTATTAAATAAATAACAATGTGATCATTGGGGTTGGCACACACACAGATTCGATTCCCTCACAGAGAGTCATAATAAATTTTGTGAGAAGTTATAGGAATTCTCATTAAGGGGGAGTGTTAGAATTTTCACTTGATTCTTCTTGGACAAGGATCGGACTTGTTCAATATGCAAAATACTCGAATTTTTAATAGTCTGCAAAAATACACAAAATTTGGCACAATCTATAAAATACACAAGATTTGGCAAAACATGCAAAAATACACTAGATTTTGCATGGACCATCGACAAATGTTGATTCATCATTGGTTGATCAAAATCTTAGAGTAACTTAATATGAGTTTTGAAGAGGATTAGGAGGAAATATTCTTAGGCTCTTAGAGTTTATATATACATATAGAAACTTGCCCTACTTCACTTCTGCATTCTAGTTTCTAGCTATCAAAAAACCTCTTGTATTCAGTCATTGTGGCTCTAGGGTGAAGCTATTGAGGGATCATCAATTTTTCTTTGGTTGGGTGGTTTTCTCCACAAATATCCTTTTGGTAATCGCAACAAGATCTTTAGGATCTACACAAGGTGATCTTAATACAAACACATGCTATTTTGGAATTTGATTTTTGTCGCACTATACTTATCTCAAAAGTATAAAAATGTAGTATAAAAGATTGTTGAACAAGGAGCTAGTGAGTGGTCTGTGAATTACAAGTACAGACTCCGACTTCTGTGAAGCCTATCAAAAGGGCAAGCAGCATCGAAGTCCATTTGTGCATGAAGGAAAAAGAGCCAAGGACATTCTTGAGCTAGTTCACTCATATGTCTTCGGATCGATGAAAGTCGACTCCCTCTCTGGATCGCGATATTTCCTCACATTTGTTGATGATTACAGCAGGATGACGACAATATACTACTTGAAGAAGAAGTCCAAAGTGTTTCAAGCATTCAAGAAGTTTGTGACATTTGCAGAGCGACATACCTCCAAGAAATTGCAGACCCTAACGTCCGACAATGGAGGCAAGTATTCAGGCAAGGAGTTCTCAAGCTTCTGCCAAGACAGAGAAATCGAACATCAATTCACACCTGCCTATACACCACAATATAATGGTGTGGCAGAAAGAAGAAACATGACTCTTGTCGAAGGAGCTAAATGCATAATGGCACAAGCACAATTGCCAAGTCAATTTTGGGCCGAAGCAATTGCAGCAGCTATACATCTGCAAAACAGATCAATGACAATGAGGTTGGAAGACAAAATGCCATACGAAATGTGGACGGGTGAGAAGCCCGATCTATTGTACATATGAATATTCTAGTGTGCAGCATACATGCACATACCAAAAGAAAAGAGAAGCAAGCTCAATGAAATGTCAGTGCAAGCAATCAGGGTTAGTTATTTGAATGGCTCACAGATCTACCTACTCTATAATCCAACCTCGAAGAAGGTGGTAATGAGTAGAGACGTGAAGTCGATGAATCTACGTTTCTAGGAGTCAAAGAATCAAGAGGCCATGAAATCTTCTCAATATCGCCAATTGAAGAGGGAGTTCAAGGCCAAACATCGAACCAGAATGTCGAACCGCATACTCCAGAACAAGAAGTAGAAGATCAACCTATCAAAGAAATTGAAGAGCAAATACACCAGTATCGACAAGTCGAACCAAGAAGGTCGAAGAGAATAAGAAGACCTCCTAATAGATTCATCGACAATCTTCAGTGGAGTGAAGACACAGATGTAGAATTCTACAATTCACTGAAGAACCGACGACATATCTAGAAGCAAACCAGAACCTAGAAGGATAATTTTGAAAGCAAGGAATGTGTAGTATATAAGGCATATCATTCCCCCAGAGAGAGATAAATCTTCTCTTTTGGATTATAAGTGTAAATGTAAAAAATATAGGCATGTCGCCCTCATACTTTATCTTTTTTACAAGATATAGTAATCTTTTTCATATTTTTTCCTTCCGACGTAGCCATCTGGTCTCAGAAGGTAATTTCCTTCTTCCTCTAATGCATTATTACATCGGCTTGTTACAACTATGGTCTTCCTAACAATACTTTGTAAGGCGATTCTCCCATGGTTTTTAATACTATAAAATTCATTAAAAAATTTTGATCACCGATATACACACTGACCTGTTCTCATATTGGAGTTCTATGGGTGGCGCATCTGCCAACCTGAGGTGCCTAAGTGTTGGTGATATTTGATGGTGGATGCCTAGTTCGTATGCAGTGTCTTGGGTCATGATGTTTACACTTGAACCCGAATCTATATATGTTGAGGCCCAAGGTTTAGAAAAATAGTCATCCAATGACTTTCTAACACCTCTCTAGGTTCCATACCTCCATCCAAGGCATAGACACCTACTTGCCCTTAACCAAGGACACTAGTACCTTAATCTAAGGTACTTATCCTTAATACTAATGGTAGCCCTTATCCAAAGGTCACGTGACTCCATACCTCCAACTAAGGTATAGTCACTTGTTTGTCCTTATCCAAGGGCACAGACCTTAATCCTAAGGGTACCTTGCCATTTAGCCCCCAACACTAAATGGACTATTAGGGGTCTGAAGTACTGCTAGTTACATAGGTATGTAACATTCCTTCCCCCTAAACTTAAATTTTTCCTTGTAGGGAAAAATTTGGAAAATTCTTCTGGAGATCAGCCTCCTTTTCCCAGGTATTCTCCTCTTCTGATTCGCCCCTCCACCTGACTAAAAATTCCCGAAGCACTCTACTACGTAGAGTTCTCTGCCGGTTATTAACAATCGCCTCGGGTTCAGGTGGTCCACTCACGGACTCATCACGAAGAAGTTCCACTAGATCTTCCATAGGGACCAGGGTTTCAACTTACTAACGTGGAAAACAGGATGAATTCCAACGTTAGCTGGAAGGTCTAGTTTGTATGCGACCTTGTTTATCACTTGAATAACCTTAAAAGGACCGCAATACCTAGGCGCCAGCTTTGCACACTTAATAGTTTTCAAGCCCCTAAAGTGACTAGGGACTCTCAAAAACACCCAGTCGTTGACCATGAATACCTTCTGCTTCCGAGATAGATCAGCATAGTGCCTTGCCCTGTCCTGGGCACTTCTTATGCTATCTTTACCAGTTGTAACATTTCCTGCATATCCGCAAGGAAATCAGCTGTGGCTTGCACCCGTAGGTTTTTCATGCCAACACTAATTGGTGATCGAGGTTGAAAACCATACATAAGCATGAAAGGACTAAATCCGGTCGCTGAATGTTTTGCACTGTTATATGCAAATTCCACCAGTAGAAGGTATTGTTCCCAATCAGACTGTCGATGGCCCACATATGCTCGAAGCATATCCTCCATCATCTGATTGCTCCTTTCCGTTTGACCGTCTGATTTCGGATGATCTGTAGAACTCAAACTTAAAGTTGTTTCCAACTTTTCAAATACTGCTTGCCAAAATTTCCCAGTGAATTTTGGGTCACGGTCACTGACAATATCGCAAGGCAGTCTGTACAGTTGAAAAAGCTTCTCAACAAACAGCTGAGCTAGTTTTGAAGCTTTAACAGTAGTTTTCGTTGGGATAAATTGAGCAAACTTCGTAAGTTTGTCAACAATGATCCAAACCGAATCGTACAATTTTTTGTATACATCATTTTTGAAAATATATGAATCATTTTTTCTATGAGTCTCTTTCATTTCTATGATCTCCATTTCCATGGTGCAAAACACAATGTAATTGCAACTGGATGATATGAGTTTTCGATAACAAGATTCATTGTCTCCTGCAGGAAATGCACTATCTCCATTGGGGAGATCTTCTTGAACTTTGTGACCACTACAATTGACACTTGCCCTTGTTGATGTCTCATATATATCGGTTGTATTTTTTGTCTTCATTGCTTGGTCTATATTGTCCTTGTCTTGGCATATTTGAATATGTTCAGAAGATGAACTGATGAAAGTTTTGCTACAACAAATCTAAGTTTGTCGCATGTTTGGATTGGTTGTGGCAAAGGTTCCATCAGATCATCTTTTTGAACTTATCCAAAAAAAAAAAACCATGGTAAAGGCAAGGCAGACCAAGGCTATGAAAAACAAACTTGTCGAAAAACTGTAATTGAGATGAATGAATCATAACCTGAATTAATAACAGGAAAAACAACAAGTAAGAACAACCATAGAAAAACTGTAAATATATTTCTATTAAAATTTTCTGTACATGTGTCTCATCCACATCAAGTGAGATGAATATTTAGTCAGTATCAACTATTTAGTCATCTCTAAATCCATTTCTCCAGTTGGAAGAATCATTTCCTAGAACAGGTGGAGGAGAACCAATATTTTTGGGGGTAGGAGGAGGAGATTTATTAGGAGAGGAAGATTTAGGAGGAGAAGTTAAAGTTGGAGTTCTGGGAGGAGGAGAAAGAGACTTAGGAGGAGTATTGGGAGGAGAATGCCTAGAAGAAAGAATAGTATTCAGAGGAGATGGCTTGGAAAAATCCCTCGTTTTATTTGGAGGGTCAAGAGACCTCCTCTTCTTTGAAACACTCCCGCTCTATATATGAATAACAAGCCGGGTTGGTTGAGATTGCTTTTGTTTTCTCCTCTCTGAATCTTGTTTTTGAGGAGAGGAGGGAGCAGGTCTAAAGTATTCTACAAACTTGTCATATGTGTCCCGAAGCCTGAACACAATGTTAAAATCCTTGGGCATGATGGTCACCCTCTTGGCATAGACAGCTGCAACAACAGTATTTGAAACAAATTTCACCTAGAAATCCTCATATGTTGTGTGAAACGTCTCAATTGCCGGTACTGTCCATCTCACATCTGCAGATAGACATCTTGTAACGTCTTTGATGGACCTCTGTATGTGAGATTTTGGAATCAGAAGATTATTTGTCTTTAGAAGCTTCCGAATATCCTTGAGTCAGGGTGGGTCTCTTCTTCTGCCCCTTGGCCTAGGAGGAGGTGATGGTGGACAAGGTGGTGGTTGTGGATTTCCTTGACCCGCACCTAAAATTGGTATTCCACCTGAATGACCTCATGTTGTCTGCTTGGTCAATGCCATTAATGTGTAGTATTAGATCAGCGCGCAATAATGTTGATTTCAGGATCAGGCCTTAGGTCGGACGCGTCGAAGCGATACCTGAGCTCAACAAATCCGTTAGTTGATAGTGGATGGGCGCGCCGAGTAGTAACGGATTGAAGGAAGTTGGTTTCGAGCGCGCTGAATCGATATCGCATGCAAATAACTATAAGCAAAAAAATTTCAGCGTCGTCGACCAGTATATATAGAGAAAATCAGAAATGATTGCAAACGTGGTGGTTTGGATGTCCGAGACTCGGATTATGATGATGATTACTCCGAGGCTTGTCAATCAAATAAAACTAAATATCCATCAGTCATCAAAATGATTAGTCCATATCGAATAAACCAAAATTAATTTCAAATAAAGTATGGTCACATCTACAATTAATGCTACAAAAGTATGCTATCACACTTCTACCATTTAATGTTGAAATTAACAACATTAAGCTTTAAATATCAGACCTTTTTTATATCCAATAATTATATTTGAAAAACTCCAAAGGCCAGATTTTCACCCGATAGCTAATCGATGCGCATATAAAGCATTTGAAAACCAGAGTTTGTATTCTTTCACGCTCATCTGATATTGGATGGAATATGAATGCTCAAAACTTGATTCGATAGATTCTGCATAACTTTGGCCAGTATGAAGAGTCTTCTAAATCAAGCTTTGAGCATGCAAATAGGGTCCAATTGTTGAAAATTGTCACTTCTCACTTGACATTGGTTCATGTAAATATTGATCAAACATTAGAATGTGTTGATGATATGATTTCACACGTGTGGAGCCTGTTCCCACGTGTGAAAGGATGTACTTTTCATGTTTGTATATATCCAAATTGATTTTGTATCATTCTAGTTAGTGTGAACATGAAATGACTAGTTTTTAGTCAACTTGACTAGTCACCTACAAATTAGCTTTTCCTTGCATGTGCATGAGTAAATGCTCCCACATGGCAAGTGGATGTTCACACGTGTGTATAGAGTACTAGAAGATAAGAGTTGACCATTTTCCTTAGATCCTATTTTGTAGGAAATATTCCTATATTCTAGGAGACTAGCTTTTTGGATTTTAGTCATATTCTAGAAGGTCAGCTATTGGATAAGGATCAAGGATGGATAAAATGGATAGATCTGAGTGATGTGGCACTCTTCACACGTGTGAAGGCCTGCTGGACTGTACCAGACTCATGGATGTACTGATCCATAAAAGGATCATCATTTTGCTAAGAAAATTGATGAGACTTTTGCACTCTACACTTTTGTGAGATTTCTAGTCATTTGTCTTGTGATTTTTATGCATGATTGCTATCTAGTATCATTGTACTTGTTGTTTCAGGTGCAGGCCGTACAGTGGACAGTACTCCACACGTGTGAAGCCGCTCTCACTAAAAAATGATGTGTTGATCCATTGCTCTTGCTTAAATTCAAGTGTAGTGAATCTAGATCAAGATCTAATGTGTAGAACTTGATAGATTCATTGATTAAGCAACCAATAACTCTCTATGATTGTAAAGTACAATCATTATTGTCCTAAAAACTATAAAATTTATCACCAATAGTTTCAAAAATTTCGATAATATTTTTGTTTTTGAAATAACGATTTGACATGCGCAACCCAAATGCAGCATAACCATCGTCTGCCAGGCGCGCTGATCAGATATCCCATATGCAAAAAAATCATACTGAAACGCATAATGAAAGACTTATGAAAATGTTCTGAATGAACATTATCTCAAAAGGAAAATTTTCATCTATACGGTGCTTAAATAGGACGAGAGATTGTAATAATTCTCCTCGTACATGTTTTTCAATGATATCCATTAATCATTTGTTTATAATTGGTTTAATGATTATTCTAGGAGGCTAGTGATTGTCTATTTAATGTATTCCGGCGCAGTTACAAATTCTAGCGTCAGGGCTAATGATGATTCATTGAATCTTGTGATAGACTAGTTAATGTATTCCGGCGTAGGTACAAATATATTCTCACTCTGATTGGTGAATAAATATAGGCTATATTTCTCAATTCGTTATTTGACAAATGTATGGTTGTGATCAACAGGAATTGGCAATAAATATGGACACCACTTTCCATATTTCGATTCCGTGATCTTTTATTTTGTCTATATCCAAAACGGGAGTACTAATAATCTGAGAAAAATTATCAAGATAAGAAAATAAATTATAACGATTCTCATAAACTAGCTTATCGATATCAAACAGAGCAAAAAAAATACCAGCAAAATACTCTAATTTGTCAGATGGAATGTCACTGGCATTAAAAAAATCCATAAGTTTGTCATCTGAGGCCATGGAGGAACTAGCCATATTGAACCCGATATCGGTTCAACGCGACAGATAGATATCGGTAGAGGAATAAAGCAAAGTGCGCGCGCTGATCCGATATGGTAAGGCCAAGAATGAAATTTTCCGAAAAGCACTCGTCAGAAGTGGTTGATATTGATTCAGCGTGCCTGAATGAATACGAGCATGCTCAGTAAGGGATGGCGCGCATCGATTCGATATCGCAAGAAAGGAAAAAAACAAGAAGAGTTTTTGTTTCGTTCATTTTCAGGACCTTGTACATTCCCAACCATCCTCTAAGCATAAACACAATAGAAAGTACTCTAACTTGCATGACCATTTCAAAAGAAATATATATATTGTGATATCCACAAAAGAATATGTCGCCTTCTAATCAAAGGGATGGCTTTTGTCTTTTACATATCTGCTAAAATTCCAGATGATGGGTCTGTTGAATCTTCAACTGTTCCATTGATCAAAGCATCTGCACCTGTTCCAGTTGATGTAAATGATGCATATACTAATATAGGGGTTGAAGCTGAAGCACCTATGGCTTCAGATTATCAAAAAACTCTCCCTCGTTCTATAATCCTCTCTGATACTCTTCCATCTGCATCTCTTGTTAATCAATTAACTCTACTCGATGTTCCTTTATATTTTTTAAATAATGAATGTTATATTTCATTTAATGATATAGAAGATGTATTGATTTGAGAGACAAATGCAAGTGAATATGCACCATTACGAATGGAACTAGATTTCAATGGGTTTTAGGAGAGTAGAGGAGATAAATCCAACACACCATTCCACCATGTTGCCAAGTAATGTAGGTTAAGGTCCATGTTTAGGTACTATAGGTTGTGAGGATAGGTAGACAAGAAAGAGATTCGGCTCATTTTCATGTAGCCACTTCTTAATAGCTCATTTTGGGGTACTTTACTCACACTTTGTTGAGTTCTAGGAGGACAATAGTTGTATATCTCTCTCACCATTATCTTGTCAGAAATGTTATGAGCTAGTCTTGAATAGCTTTCATGCTAACCATAAAACTCTAAGATCTGTTTAGTGTGAAAATTGTCAACATTTCCTAGCTATTTTGAGGCCTAAATTGGCAATTTTTGTACATAGTTCTGGATCTGACCTTTCACACATATGGAACAGGTCTAGATACTTTTATTCTAGTATATAGTTCATATTGAAGAAGTTTCAAACTTCAAGACCTTCGAAATGACACCAGAATCATGTCATTTGGACATATAGGCCAAAATTGGCTATTTTAAGCTAGTGGTGCCCTAAAATTGGGTCCTAGGTTCTAGAGAGAAGAGCGAGAGTCATCTCTCTCACCCTATATTAGGCTGAATTTTGTGGAAAAACAGGTTGAAGAAACTTATGTACTGTTTCATTGAGATGAATAGATCATTGTCAATGTTTTGTCCTCCATTGTGAGCATTGTTGTGTGTATTGACTTCAAGCTGTTGTGTATGATCTTAGGTGCTTTCCAAAAGTGGTAGGCTACTATGGTAGGGCTGGTATTCTACTGTTTTTGGCCGCCCTCATTACCTTTGAATAGTTTCTTGAGTTATTAGAATTCTTGTTCAAGTTCTTGTGCATCAAAGGTAGCATTAGAATGCTTTGCCATTTCTAGCTTTTGTACTTTGTTGTGCAAGGATCTTAGCCAGAACATTTGGGATCTTAGATCCATTCAAGATCCACTTTTTTTACATGGTATCATAGTTGGTTGGCCGCTATTTGTAGTAAGGTTTTTATTTATGGTTATATTTGGATGTTTGATCAAGTTCTAGCGTGATTATGCATTGCATTGTTGATCAAATCCTTTGTTTGATGAGTTGAACTTGTGGATCAAAAGCATATTTTAGGTCTATTGAAGATCAAAGGCTAAGAAGAAGCTATTTTGGATCATATCATCACACCTAATCATTTGTTGATTGTGAGGCTTGTGCATATTCAATACTAACTGTTCAATCTATTGTTGGCAATCTCCACTTTTGTGGATAAACACGCTCCTTTGTGGATGAACACTCTCCTTAAGTGGATCGACACTCTCCTTAAATGGATGAACATTCTCCTTAAGTGGATGACAAATACTCTTTGAGTGATTTTTTATTTCTCCAAAAGGCTGAGCAAAGCTCCCACTTGGATGAAAGATCCCCTTTTGGGTGAACAGATTGTCAACAATCTTTTGCATAAATTTTGGTGTACTTTGTTGAGTATGTAAGTAACTCTCCTTATGTAATTAGATTGGGTCATTTGCTGGAAGATTTTAACCATTATTCAAATGTGTTTTCAGGTTCTTAATAGGTTGAGTAACATTCTCATGTGAAGTGATCTTAGATCTACATCTAAACATCAAGATTTCACGAGCTAGTGAAGCTAGTCTTGTGAATCACTAAGTGTGCTCTTTCATTCACCTCTAAAGTTTGTATTTATGACTTGCTGGAGTTTATAAACTTTTAGAAATGTGGTTTACATGTGGTTCTATAGGTTGAATCAATATATTAGTGTGTTGATCATATGTTGATCAAGTTTGTTCAATTCTAGGTGTTCTTGTTTTGGCAGCCTAGTCTTGTGTATTTTCTAGGAATGCAAGTAACTCTTCACACCATAACTTGATTTGGTCATTTTCTAGAAAGTTTGAGAGCTTAAACAAGAGTGCGTTCCAGTTGGTTTGAGTTTGTAATCCATTCTTAGTGTGTGCAAAGTGTTGCATGTGTCTCAATCTTCCTTTCTATGCTTGGAAACTAGCCAGGTTCAAGATAGAAGTGTTTTAGGGTACTAGATCTTCTAAGATCTCCTTATCCATCATTTGTTGAGAGAAAAGTGACTGCTAGGTGCATTAGGACATAACCTAAAAGTTGAAGAATCACTATATTCATGGCTTCCAATGGTGAACAAGTGCTTCCTTGGATGATAAAACTCCTTTTGAGGTCCTTTATGGTCCAAGGCCGAGTGTCAAGCATTGTAGGATCTTTGGTTGTACTTGTTTTGTCAACATCACTCTTGATGATAGAACTAAAGAAAATCCTTCATCAAATGAAGGGTGTGTTTGTTGGCTATAGTGAAGTAAGCAAGGCTTACAAAGTCTACATTCCTTCAACAAAAAAAGTTCTCTCTCTCTCTCTCTCTCTCTCTCTCTCTCTCTCTCTCTCTCTCTCTCTCTCTCTCTCTCTCTCTCTCTCTCTCTCTCTCTCTCTCTCTCTCTCTCTCTCTCTCTCTCTCTCTCTCTCTCTCTCTCTCTCTCTCTCTCTCTCTCTCTCTCTCTCTCTCTCTCTCTCTCTCTCTCATTTCTAGAGATGTCATCTTTGAAGAAGGCAATGTGCCAAAGAAAGTTGATGTGGATGAAACTAACAATCTTGATGTTGTTTCTCCTAACTTTCTTGATGGTGATGGATCTATGGATGATATGATAGTGGAGATGCCTCTCCAAGTCAAGTTCCAAGAAGATCCTCAAGGCAAAGAGAAAAGCCAACAAGGTTTACATATGATGAGAAGAGTAAGCAAGTTGTGGAAGACACAAACTTGGTTTTACTCACATGTTTTGGTACATCTTCTTGTGTGGATGATGTTATGCATATGGATGGTTGTCTTTATGAAATGGATGTCATTTATGGTTTTGAAAAACAAGTTTTGGTCAATGGTTTTGATGGTCAAAAGGAAGGTCAAGAGGTTGATCTTAATGTGCTTCATCAACACCAATTGAAAATTGACAATTTGGAGCTAGTCAAGAGCATCAAAGAAGAATCAAATGGCCAAGGCACTAAGGATCTATTTTTGCAGGTTATTGAAGACTCAAGTAAAGGCAAAGGAGCAGCAAGTAAGTCTTTTTCAAACCTACTTTACTCATCTAGCTTTATGTTTGAGCTAGGTTATGTCAATGAGTGGAAAATTTGGTGAATCTATGATCATCTTTTTGTATCCAATGGATCTTGAAAAGGGACTAGTGCTACCTACTAGTTATGTGGAGTCTTATGGAGCTGGATTTTGTACTCTTTTACTCATGGATTTCCAAGGCTTGATGGTTCTTCATGGCAAGAAGGCAATGGAGGCTCATTCATGGTGGATTTCAACACATTCACTTCACAAGAAGTGAAATATGGAGAAGACATGCAAGCAAGCATTCATCACTTGCATTTGTTACGTGTTTGCTGCTATTTTATAGAAATTTCAAAGGTGGAAACATGGAGGAATCATTCCATTCCCATTATATGCTACTCTTCATGTACTAGTTTCATCTTGATATGTAAAATAAGAAATAGTGAAACTGTCCACATTATCTATATCAATTATGAAGTTTACTGTTTTTTACATATTAGGATCATTGAGAGGAGATCTATCCTTAAGATGGGAATCATTCTTAAGTTAGATCAAAGTAGTGTTGTAAAACTAGCAAGCAATGTTGAAGAGGGAGTGTGAAAATTGTCAACATTTCCTAGCTAGTTTGAGGCCTAAATTGGTAATTTTTGTATATAGTTTTGGATCTGACCTTTCACACGTGTGAAACAAGTCTATATACTTTTATTTTAGTATATATTTCATATTGAAGAAGTTTCAAATTTCAAAACCTTCAAAGTGACACCAAAATCATGTCATTTGGACATATAGGCCAAAATTGGGTCTTAAGTTCTAGAGAGAGGAGAGAGAGTCATCTCTCTCATCTATATTAGGCTAAATTTCATGGAGAAACAGGTTGAAGAAACTTATGTACTATTTCATTGAGATGAATAGATCATTGTCAGTGTTTCTTCCTCCGTTGTTAGCATTGTTGTGTGTATTGTCTTCAAGCTCTTGTGTACGATCTTAGGTGCTTTCCAAAAGTGGTAGGCTACTGTTGTAGGGCTAGTATGCTACTATTTTTGGCTGCCCTCAGTACCTTTGAATAGTTTCTTGAGTTTTTAGAATGCTTGTTCAAGTTCTTGTGCATCAAAGGTAGCACCAGGATGCTTTGCCATTTCTAGCTTTTGTAGTTTTGGAAGTAAATCTTGTTTATGTGATGGCTAGATCTACTCATGATGTGGTGTAGTATAGAAAGGATCATCCACCCTTTAAGACTCTATAAAAAGCTTCAAACGGAAATGGATACAAGGATGTAAGCACTAAGGCTTATCCAACTAGTGCTTAGAACTGAAATAAGACTAACTAAAATAACAACAATAAATCCTTACTAAGGCTTACCCAACTAGCAAGGTTGCTAAACTAGATCCTAAATCAACACCCAAAAGGGAATGGAAATCAATTGCGGCTAACTAATAATCAACAAATAAAGCATGCCACAATTAAACCAATGAGAAGGAGGCAAGAGGAGGCTTGAGCACCTTCCCTCAAGCTATGCACCCTCCCAAAGGGAACACAAATAAAATAGAATGATAACCTCAAAATAGAGAAGCATAATAAGCTTAATCTCAAAAGTGTTGTGTACATGGCAAATACCTCTCCTTTATAACAAGGAGGGTCTTCCATAAGTATTCATTAACTTATGGGATTAATTTGAAACTAACCATTTTAGAACTCCTAACTTAGGACTTAGAACTTTAAAATTAGTTTCTAACTTTGAAACTTAAGATAATTTAAGACAAATATTTCTAAGCTTAAGTTTCTTAAGTCTAAGTTCTAATCCTAAGTTTAAGTTATTTTATTATTTTAAGCTTCTACCCATGGACTTACAAAACACATGCCATAATAGAAGTTTATTGACAAATACTCATAAGTGGGCTTACAAAACATATGCCATGGAGTTTTTTTTTTTTAAATGTATTGTCTCTATGTTTGCACAGTTGCTAACATGTAGCTTGTTGTGCAAAGATCTTAGCCAGAACATTTGGGATCTTAGATTCATTCAAGATCCACTTTTCACATTTAGAATGTTAAGCTACATTAATTATTGGTTAGATGTTAGAATATATTTATTAGTTTTAGATCCATATTGCTCTTGCATACACCCAAGGAAGCATTTTCAATACTAATTGCTAGTGTGACCATGCAAATGGTTCAAGCTATGCTTTTTTGCTTAAAAAGGATATAAACTATGGATCACATTTTTATAATGTTTGGGTTGAATGTTTAAATGTTAATGCATGGGACAATGTCTAGTTTGACCTCCTTGAAACATAGCAGCAAGGCTATGGATTGGGGAGGTTGAAAAATATCACCCCAACTACGAAAAAACTCATGTAATTCACCTTATATAACCCCACCTCTCTTGCAGATGTCCTAGGAAAACAACTAGTCTTGGGAGTGGTGACTCTCAAACACTCATATAATAGAGTGACCTGACTCCAACTAGCACCAAAAATAAGAGAAATATTGAGCCACATTGATGATTCATGCAACTTTAGGTCCTTCTTCAGGTTTAGATCTAGGTCCTTGTTGAAATCCAGGTTTAGGTTTTTCATTAGATTTAGATTTAGGTTTAGGTCCTTTCTAAATGGCTAAGTAACTACTAATCTAAAGATTCCACATTGTTATGTTATATTCCTTTTCTTCTAGAGGTTATAATTGAGGGTAAGTCTAAGTAACGAAAGAGATGAGACAATGCCGAAAAACTTACAAGAATGTATTGTCTCATAAATTGTAATTGTGTGAAAGCTATGCTTCCTTCTATGTAGGTTTTGATCTAAGTTTAAGATAAACTTACTTAAGGATAGAATTATTTTTGCAAATAGAAGTAATAAAGTTTGGGTGTAGGTTCAACTTTAGGTGTAATAGAAGTAATAAAGTTGGTATATATAGATTCAAATATGTTAGATTTACATTTTCATTTAGGTTATGTTATAAATTTAGTCCCCCTTCATGTTTTGGATAGTTTAGTTTGTGGCCCAATAAGATAAAAACCACAGCAAGATTGTAATAGTCTTGGCATGACTTAGGAAAATGATCGAGTAGTTCCAATAATAAATTGTGAGTTACGTACAAGTAAAGCATATGCATACTTCCATCAGTTCATACCACAAATTATGGCAAACAAATGGGCAAGTTCAATCCTCATCTTGCTGCTGAGGGTTTAGGATGAGTTCATGTCCTAGCAGCAAGATGAGGACATGAACTCATTGTTGATCCCCCCAGTTCATTGACTCCAGTTCACTATGATGTGATGAAAGGAACTAAAGTTGTTTCAGAGTGTCAAATAATCAATATGATTCTACAATTGTATATTTTTGTGTACTTATGATCAAATGTTCAATTTATATATAGTACCATTTCAACGTCATACTTGTTCTGATTTACTTTTATCTAAATTCTAATATCTCATTTGTTTGCATGCCATCACTTTGGACTTTGTTTTGCCTTTCAGGAGTCCATGGCAACATTAAAATCTCTCTTACCAGGCCACTCCAGGTCCTTGTTACCAAGCCACTCCAAGTCCCTCTTATGAAACCACTCTTGTCGTCACTTCTCTGATTCCCTCGACCACTCCCATTTAGATGCTTTTTCCCTCAGTTGCCCCTCCCAAACCAATTTATGATTTAAATCCAAGTACATGTTTCGCCGCATGGGAGCTGTGATGAGTCACCCCAAATCTAAGATCCGAGATGCAGTGAGAGTTGGAAGAGCCAAGCCGGCCCATGTACATAAAGAGGATTGGAATATTCAAGTAGCAATGAGATGCTGCTAGAGTGCAGCTTGAGTCTATGGGGCCTTGTCATAGAGGCAGTGGCAACGTGGGACATTTTCATGCTTATTTCGTAATTCATTTACTTACAAGTGTAATTTGACTTTAATGTCATTCAATTTTTTGGTTTTATAGATTTACGTTATTAATTCATGTATTCATTTATTGAAATTCTAATCACTAATTTTTTCAATTCATGCAAAAATTGGTGGTACGACTATCTCACCAAAGACGAGTATTAATATGCATATCAAAACAATACACATGTCCTCCTCAAATTATTGGAGAGCCAACGAGTTAGAATCGATTTGGATGGTTCTTAGGTAAGGCGTTGAACTTTATTACATTCATACAGTCTCTCACTCTCGTCACATTTCTCTCTCTTCATAAACTCACTATTGTCTCATGTTTTTTGTATGCAGGCACCGCAATCCCCACTCCGGGAACATGATGTAGAGTCTAGTGGCAGTGGCCAAAAGTCCAAAAATGACTTATCGGTTGGATCTACTCAGAATTTAGATTTTTTATACATATGCGTTTATCATTTCAGTTTATATGACAATAATTTTGTATAGACTATTGATGTTATGAATATATTTTTGAACTTGGACGGACCATATTTTTTTTTTAAATATTGATATATTCATACTTATTTTAATTGCACAACATCCAATTTTTATTTTTTTGATTTTTAATCAACTACACCAACAAGATTGGGCTATGCCATAATAGGACAAAATGGAATCAGGTTTCATTCTGCCTTAATTTTTTTTTTAAATTTGTGGCACTTCGGAATAGAACTCGGAGCAAAGACAAATACAGCTCTCGGAATAAGCAAACATATGGACCTCGGAATACTACTCTTTTATGTACCTTGGAATAAGCCTCATTTGCATGCCTTTACTCCAAAAAATCTATAATAACACATACCACAAGTGTTACGTCCACGTCCTGAATATAGGATTTAGTATAATCCTAGACTTGGATACACAGTACTCCAGTGCTCGAGATTATTGGTTACGCCATGTCATACTGGACGGGACCCGTAAAGTGATTAATAACCTTGTAAGGCCCAGACACACTATTTGGAGTTAGTACATGGTTTAGGACAGTCATTGCATGTGTAAAGAATTAATAGCAATGGGATTTCTCAATAGGGGAGTTTAGATCTTGCATGGGTGCATGCACAGGGTGGTCTTGGGTCCAAATATCAATTGGAAACTCACCCTACTCCATCATTCAATTGGTGTTTCTTTGCCAGGTTCTCTCACTCTACTCTTGCTTCCTATTTTTTGGCTCAGGGGTGAAGTTTTTGGAGATTGATCGATTGCTTCTACTTGGTTGGGTGGTTTCTCCACAATGTGTTCTCTTGTGTTTTGTCTTGTAAGCCTTTCCCTTACAGGTGTCGTTGTGTTGGTTCTAACACCAATAACGGGGCAAATATCGATGGAAGCCCTTTATTTTTTATTTTTTTTCTTTGAGACAGCTTGGGAATTTCTCGAGAAAGAATCCAAAATGTTGGAGTGTGTGTGATGGGCTTTAGGGGAAGCTATGACTCTTCACATAGATTGAATGTGTGAACCGATAAAATGCATTTTCTTTGAGTGATTAGTGACTGTGTACAGATTCTCACTATGATTGGTGATCTAATTCGTACAAAATACAATCAAGTGGGAGTGTTTAGTTTCTTTTAGGTTCTAACTTCTAGGTGAAATACCGAAGTCATTGTGCTTATTGCTCTTGACACATTCCATGGAGGAATCAGTGGATGTGCATTGTGGAATCAGGATTGGCTTGGGATTTGGGATCGAGTCATATTGAATGCATAACAAGTTCGCCCAACAAAATACTTTCTAAAGAGTGAGTCCAAAAATGCTTGTTCTGTGCTTGCACGGATACAAAGGAGCTGTGACGAGTGGGCTGCAGGACTCCGACTTCCCATGTGAAGCGTTATCATTGGGGAGTGAGCGCCCATGTGACTGCAAATTCAATTGCAAATTTGCTTCTTTATGTAAAGCAACTAATAAACAAATGGCAGCTCATGATTGATAGACATTGGAAGCCCTCGCCTAGAATATCTCGCAATTTGGATGCAAGCACCCAATAGTCTTGACTTGACTCTTCTATCCTCAGGCAGCTTCTGGCAGCAGCGTCCTGAATCTGTGAAAAAACCGTCACCTCACTAAACTAAGCCTATCTAAAAGTTGATGATGCCAGCAGAAAGTCTTGAAGACATGACATGTTGTCTTAATAAATTGGTACCCTTACGACGGAACCCAGAAGCCAGATGCCACATAAATGCATGACAAATGCTTGTACAGCATTGCAAAATTAATCAGTATTCCGGACTGATCCCGCAATGTGAAGAGCAGTGCACTGTGCGATAGACAAAAGTCTTAGCCTTACTCATACTGGAAGTGTACATGCAATGAGAACATTGAGAACCTGCCTTCTGTACTTCTGTGGAGCCCCCGCCACTGGCCAAGCAGGCAGCTCTGGAATCTGACTCCCGACTCTGGACTAGTCTCTGCCTGCAGCGGTGCCACTAATTCAAGCAAGTAGTACCGACTCCCTTCATCCAGGGCATTCATGATCCATGCAGTTACCAGTAATACACTGTACGTCGAATCGCGCCCTCAAATGGGCAGTTTATTTATGAGTGGATCTGAGAGTTCGGATTGTTATTAACAATCTACCCAGCAAGGAAAAAGAAAGCATCAGTTATAATTAAGGATTCATTATGATGGGTTATTCAGGTCTTCATCGAAAGTACCGGAGGTCTTACCGAAGAAATGGTTGTGATGTGGTTAGGATTGAGAGATGACCATAACTTCTGCGTTGGAGGAAGAGTATCGTAGCTGTGATAGTATGATAGAAAATGACAGACTCGCCCATTGTTTCAGCTGTGCTCATTGCTTGCTGTAGAAGCTTACCGTAAGGTGGAAGGCGAGCTAAAATTAGTCACGAAGATGTTGTGCAACTCATTGCACATATCTGGCAAACAACCCAAAAGAGTATCCTATTCCTCATCTTGCCCGCGTTTGTATGTTGGACCCATCGTCATTGAACGATCTAGAATTCATCAAATATCTCATATCATGTGGACTCTAAATCGTTCGATGAGAATGGGCCTTGTCTACACTCTTCTAGATATTAGGAACATAGTGCTCCCAAGCCAAACATGCTATATACTTGTAGACGATAAATGGTACAAGTCATTAAAAAACAACTACGAAAATTGCTTGGCTATAAAGTCTTTCGACCCTTTCGTAGAGTGCAATGCTGAAATGGCCCCTTGGTATTTGAAGAGAAATTTGTACCCATGGCTCATGGGTCGGGTCCAAGCTCGAATCCCAATCACCTTTTGTAAAAAAACCCTTTGTATGATTGTGAGGACGATGTGTTCCCTTTGGTTGTGAACTCCTTTGTTGAGGTCGAAGGGTACTCGTACCGCTTTGACCCCCCTACAAATTAGAATTGAAGGGTCCAGCTCGGGCTGAAACTTATTTTTGTACATGTTACATATACAAAAAATCAATATATGATATACTGAGACATTTGAATGGTCATTTCATTCTTGAGTGGCTTTGAGTTTCATTGGTTTGTTCTGAGCTAAAAAAAATTTGTAATGTTAGATATTGTTGTGGGAACGGAGACACACTCTCAGACGCATAGAATGACTATATGCACACTCTCACACAAGAGGACATACACTCTGATCTACTCACGACTGGGCTCTTTTATAGAAAGCACCACTTCCTAGAATTAGCAACCACTTTGCTAATTTATTGGATGTCTAATGCTAAGTTATAGCAACAACTTTCCAAGTTAAGTAGATAACATACAGGCTCTGATGTTAGAGGATAGCCTGCTGATTTGCAGCTTTCTGATTTATTGGGATGAAGATTGAAAGGTCGAGACATTCTTCAACCTGTTGTTAAAATTCACAATCTAGTTTGGACCATTTTTGGTCACATGCATTGTAATCGGCAAGATGGCCATGTAAATAGATGCCACACATGCCAAATAGTACAGGATGCTTTCCAAAGTCTTATTCTACATCCTACATTGTAAACGAACCTTTGAAATAAGGCCAAAGAGTGCTTAGATAGGGTCACGGAGAAAATAGGAGCCAAAAATTGTATGTTTTTCATTGTTTTTGGATCTCGAGATCAAGGACCCTAATTAAAAGGGATCCAATGATCAATTAGGTTAAATATTAGGGTTAGGTATGAAAAGTACAGAGAAGCCCTAAAATGCTCAGATCCGAACTACTAGTGTATAAATATGTGATGGTTTCTCCATCAATTTATGAGTAAAAAATTGGTTTTCAATCTACCAATGTTGTTGGTGATCTAGATGTTTGATATTTGCTATTTGTATTGACTAAATTGGATTTGTGAGATTGATTTTGGAAGTTCAGGTACTATACTATGTCTATGGCAGTCCGTACTTTCACATGTGTGAAGGGAATTGCATGAATTTGAGCCTTCAAGTGGAGTTCAAGCCAAAGTGGAGCTAGTTGGAAACATTAAATTGGCTGGTGTTTTAGCAATAGGATCTCAATTGGATTCATTCAAGGTGCTTCCTCCATCATTTCAAAGGTTTATTAGAGTTTATTTGCTACATTTTAAACATGGTATCAGAGCCTTGTTATGAAATGAGCTAAATTCTTGCAATTTGATTCACTAGCATCATAGATTTTGATCAATTCAAGGTATTGATTGATTCTTTTGTGAAAAATTGCCTACATTGGCAAATCTAGCCATGTAGAATATTGTATATTTTGTCAATATTTTTTGTTAGTCACTTGAATGGCCAAAGTGCCACTTGTCAATCCACACCTAATGTAGATTACCATGAGTCATGAGGAGTGGTTGTGTCTATTTGGTAGTGATTCCTACTTTGTAGGATCTAGACCTTGATTTATGATGAGATTTGTACCTACCATGCACCTACCAAGCATGACTCTTGGATCTAGGCTAGGGTTTTCACTTTAGGGAAAGAAAGTTGAGTCTACTTCCTTATTACATGCTGGATTTTCACCTAACTTTTCACAGGAAAAGTCTTTTACTATGTATTTCCATTCTCCATCGTGAGGAGATGGAAACTTTTTGGAGCCTCAAGAGGAAACTCGGATTTTCTCCTATTGTATGATGATAGCTATTGATTCCAATGAAACTTAGCCTTGGCACTCATTTAAATCTATCTACTGGACATACTACAGCCTGATTTTCACACGTGGGAACTCGGATTTCAGTTTATGATCAATGCTTTGATTGTCTCTACTTGTTTTCATCAAGCTGCTAAACTAGATCTTGTTTTCGGTTGACTATTATCTGATAGATTGTTCAACATGGTATCAGAGCCGAGTACAAGACTATTGATTAGTGTTTAAGACTAATCCAATTTTAGCAAGTTTTTGGTGCAAAAAGCTAGTATTGGAAGGGCGAGCTGGTATCCTGGAATTGGTGAGGGGATTTGATCCCAAACTTTTTGTGGATCAAAATCCATACTGTTCACACGTGTGGGAAACTCTGAACCAGCATTTAAACCCCTATATTCATTGGATCACTGTAATTTCATCTAGAGTCAGTTTGATGTAAATTTTGGTGCAAATCCTAGGATAAGCTACCAAGATCACTTGCCATTAATTAGTTTTGAATTTGTTTTATGAAAACTAACTAATCTAGGCTGATTTTAGACCTTCTTAAAGTGGAAAACAGGTCTTGAAAGTACATCAAAGTGATAGAAAGAGATAGAGTCATTCTATTGTCCAAAAATAGCCAAGATTGGCAAAATTTGCTTGAGAGTAGTTGTCATTTCATCTTATCTTCATTCCAGCTTTAAGAGGGACTGATAGAACTATGATTACAAATCCATTTGTTGGATTAGAAATCAAATTTGAGTGAAACACTACAAGTAAGAAACCTTTGTGAGTTTCAAGTTCAACCAAATCTATATCTTGTGTGTAGAATTTCACTAGTAAGATGGGATCAGTGGGAGCCTACCTTCTAGAAGCTAGTGAGAGGTTAAATTCTACCAATTCTGCTATTTGAAAAGTGAGGATGGAGTCACTCATGGTGCTCCAGGATCTTTATGAGTTTCTAATTGATGATGAAGATGAACCTCTAGGTGCACAGGAATTAGTGAGATACAAGAAGAGGTCTAGGCTTGCACTTCACTGTATTAAGATGAATGTAAGCAATGATCTTTTGAGGGAAGTATCATCATGTAAAAGTGCTAAAGAGGCTTGGGAATCTTTAAAATCAATCTATGAGTCTAGTAACACTTCGAGGGTTCTCATGCTTTTAGGAATCAGATTTTACAAAGCATGAAGAGGAGTGATGAGAGTGCACATGATTATGTGCTCAAAATCAAGTCTCTCAATAGGGAGTTAGCTTCCATTGGAGAGAAGATTCAAGATGGTGAGCTTGTTCAGATTGTCCTCAATGGTCTAGGGAGTGACTTTTCAAATTTGGTCCAAAGCTTTGCAATCCAAGACACTTTGACCACTATAGAAAAGCTTCATAGTGTATTAGTGGCTGAAGAATGTAGGATGATGCATACCAATGCAAGAATGAATGCTATTTCTCTACAGGATGGTGATGAGAAAGCTAATTTCTCATTCAAAGGCAAGAAGAAGACCAATGGCAAGAAGAAGCACTTCAAGGAGACCAAGGAGGAGGATGAGGCTTCAAGCTCAAAGGGCAAGATCAAAGACAAGTCCAAGTACAAATGTTTTTACTTGTGGAAAGAAAGGACATTTTGCATCAGAATGTCTCAAGAAGAAGAAGGCACAAGAGAGCAAACAAAGCAACATTGCACATCAGGAGGAGGAGGATGAAGAAGAGTCATCCTTGATGGTTTACATAGATCAATCTATACTCCAAATAGTCAAGAATGTAAGATAAGTGGAATAGGAACCATTCCATTGTATGTTCGATCATCCAAAAGGATGAATCTTGAGAATGTTCTTTATGTTACTAAGTTAACCAAGAATTTGCTTAGTGTTGGCCAATTAATGGATAATGGCCTTGTTGTACATTTTAAGCATGGAGTTTGTTCCATCCTTAGAAATGATGAATGTATAGCCAAAGGCTTTAAGCAAAGTAGATTGTTTAAGCTTGATGCTAATATTGCAGTGGAGAGTGTTAACTTGGCAAAGGTGGAGTTATCAAAGCTGAAACTATGGCACAAAAGGTTGGGCCACCCCAACTTCAAAGCCATGGAATCTATGTGTGCAAAGGAGCTTGGAGTTGGACTCCCCAAGCATTTGTCAAAGTGTGGGAAGATATGTGAAGCATGCAGCCTCACAAACTACCCTTCTCAATATCTACATCAAGATCAAGCTCTCCTCTTGAACTCATCCATTTGAACCGTCATTGGATTTATGAGAGGAAGTCTGTATTGCTCATTCAGATATGTAATTGACAAACTTTGTTCCTGAAGGATAACAGGACATAATCTCTTCAGATTATCATAACCAATAATGAAATTTGTGGTGTGATGTGATAGACCTTTAAAATTGATGATTAATTCTAGAGATCTGAAAAGAACTGGAAGAGTTATGCTTTGATATAGTATTCTGGGTTTGATATTGGAATAAATGAATTTGATAGGATTTTCTTCTGTCTGGGTCCGATGTGGGGGAAAGAGATTTAGATTCGCACAAGAAATTGCAACACCAGTATCAATCATTGCTGCAAATCTAGAAGTTTGAGTTTCAGAAATCAAACTACGAATATTGATATGTGGAACATAGGAGACAAACTTATGAAGAATATTTAAGGGTTCTAAGTCAAACCAATCAAAATCAAAAGCACTAGATGAGAAAGAACCTTAAGAGTTGGGAGATTTCTAAATAACATTAATTGGTTCTAAAGGAGGCATATTCTCATTTTCTGATGGATCACTGTCAGTAGAAGATGATGAAATGTCTCTAGATAAAGCATCAGCTGGAAACTTAGATACTCGATGCAGATTATCTTAGGGACTAGAATGAAGATAATTTCTGCTATAATTTTTTTTTTGTATCAAGTACAAAGCTCTTGATTTGTTAAAAAGATGGATACAAATATTCTGCGAAGTTGTGTAGGCTTGTAACAAAGGGAGCAATGTGTGTGACAATTTCAACTGGTGAATTGTCTATACTTGAAAGACGTAACCTGGTGGAGGCTATACAACAATGCCAGTATTGACAGAATAAGTTTTCCGAGATGAAATAGGAATGTTTGCTCTATCTTGAATCAGATAGCGATCAGCGCGAACTTTGATCTTCCAGAGCATTTTATGTGCTGAAAGTAGAGCAATGTTTGCAGTCGCAGGGCTTCAAGACAGCCAACTTCTTCAGATGGAGTTGGAGAATAGGAACGAGGAAGATGTTTAGAGGGCTATTGGGCTGGAACATGAGATGTACGAGATGGAGCTGGAGGGTGATGAGATTGCAATGGTCTATGAGGGGTGATGGCATGTATGGTGGTGTTGAAGGTCGACAACGAGGCTGAGGGGTTTCTTGCCAAGGGGCACACGGCGAAGGGATGGATGTACAGACTGAGGAGGATGTACAGACAGAGGAGTCCTAAAGGGACTTTGAGATTGCAAAGGAATGGTCGACGACGAAAGGTGATGGATCTAGAGAGCGCATCTCATGAATAGTCTTTGTAGGAGTTCTGCCAGCAAGGATATCTGCAATATGAGGATCAAGAGGGGGTTATACTGCAGATTGCTTTTGAGATAACTTGTTCATCATAGGAAAATACGGTTTCTCCGTTGGAGGAAGAAACTGTGCTTGAAAGTGAGCAAAAGAAGAAATATTGTATTTTGTAAACGCATCATCAGTAGAGTCGTTGTTGTCAAATTCATCTTCGGCTGATTTTTCCTTGATAGGTTCTTTTCCTGGCCTGTGAGATTTACTACTTCTTTCAATCATATTTAACTGATAACAGGAAGTAGATGAACATGTAGGATTGATAACAGAACCAACAGAACCAATTACATTGACTGGAAACAAATTTGAATCAGAAACAGATTCAGACATATCAGACAATTCAAATATATCAGACTTGCCAATCAAAATAAATAGCATCAGATTTCGAAGAACTTGTAATTTCATATTCGAACTGTTCTTCTAGCTAGATGTTATTAAATTGCTTTTTCTTGTTTTTATCAGGACAGTTCTTGGCCCATTGACCGGGTTTCTGACAAATAAAGCAATTCTTTGGACTCATAGCTAGACGCTTTTTAAGAAAACAACGTCAAGGACGGAATTGAGTACTGAATGAATGTGATTTTCAAAAATCCCGCCTGGCAGTACAAACGATTGTGATTGGACCACAGCTACTGCCCGAAAACTCTTTTGATGCCCGTATTTGTACACTCGAGGTTGATTTGCCATCAATAGTCATAAATTGTAGTTAACTAATCCCTGTAGTTTAGGAACTTCTTGTCATTCTTAGGTATATCTCTCATTCTCTTTGTTCTCATTCGTACTCAACTTCCATAGAGATATTTTGGACTAATGGCGACACATAATCGAATACCAAGAGGAACCATTAATGCAGGGTTTTGGATGAAGGCGAGCAGTTTAGTACCAGAGGCCATTCGCAGACCCAATACGGATCAACGTGCGCGTAGAAAGTCAACAGTTGCAGAAAGTAGGTCGGGCGCATCAAATCGATATCAAGTAGAAAAGTTGGAAATAGGCGATAGCAGATGGGCGTGCGGGAGTTTGGAATAGGAATATCACGATTGGGTTGTTGCGCTGAACCGATATTGGCTGTTCTAAAAAAAAATGGTAACTTTTGAAAGACAGCATGGATTGAGACGATTACAGGCCATTAGAAAGGCTCGACGAGAGCTTTTCAATGACCCCAACATGATTTAGATCCAAGCTACGGTTAAAGATATATTCTTAGTCAAAGTTTTGGGCGATCAACAGTCAATGATCAACCTAATATCGGATCGGTGCACGGTTGACTAGTTTGACCCGATCAAACTCTAAGGACACACATTGATCTGATATTAGGGTTTCTAATTTTTTTTTTTTTGTGAAAGAGCTTGATGAGAGCTTTGCAACGGCACCATAATGACCTGATTCGGATGTGTTTTGTGTCTTGTGTCTTGTGTAATTTGGTATAATTTGGTACTAGAGCCTTGTTCGTTGGTCTATTTCATGCTTACGCTTTCTTTATGCTTCCGTTGTTTAGTATCCTCGTTGTCTTTTGCTCGATACATTTTCTGAATCATTATATTCCTTCAGACAATCTTCGTTACAGCCGCCAGCAATAAGTGTCCAAGATGCAAGGTGCTCAAGATAGTGTTCCGCTAAGCCACAATCGTAGTGATCAAATTCTAGCTCCCACCTATACCCATATTTTGTATCATGTCAATTTTCGCATTCTGAAAAGTCTATTGTTCTCTCGCCAATGTTGTGCTCGCAACCGAAGAAACTGAAGCTCAGCATCAAAGGAATCTTCCTTCGCAGGTGTATCAGCATAAATCTTTATTTTTGTTAAAAGCTTCTACGTTTTTTTCTTGAAAATTGCATGACCGCTGAACTGACTGTCGAATCTTCTGATCATTTTATCAGATTAACCGAAATCTGGGAAGATGCTCACAAAGTTGCTATTTCTAAACATTATAACTTGTGCATTTAGAATTAGTTCAGATTGGTATCAATCCATTATTCCGAAAGGGTTTGCCTATCTATACTTGATACAAGACACAAATTTTTTGAAGATCAATTCATTGGCGGATGCAAAGGTAATCTAGCCAATGGTCCCTTGTATTTGGAAGTTAAGCCTAATTTTTGTTTATCTCTTACGGACCCATACTTCCTTGAGATCCTCACTTTGTGCATCAAGATTTCTGGTCTCAATATTAAAAATCAATCAGACAATCTTGAAGTAGCATACTCACTGTTAGGTAGAGCCGTCAATACTGGCATTACAGCCATACATGAAAGTTCAAAAGAAAAAGAAAAAGAGCAAGATATTGTTATTAAAACATATGCCCAAAATCATGATCAAGTTCTAACTTGTGAAATCTCTTGGTCAGAGGTTCAACTCCCTTATGATTGGAACATAGATATCCGACCAACATTGATCTCTGAAATCCATCCTCCGATTACATTGCAGCTTGAACCTACCCAATTTCTAGTTCCAAAGCCTAAAGAGCTTTGTGAAAGTATAGTACTTTGGGGACCAAAAATGGATCTTAAAAGATCCACAAGAGTTATTATGTGCTTGCTTACCAATCTATCAGAAAACTAGTTACCAAAAACTTGATCTAGATTGGTAGGTTCACAAACAACTAGCATTGATAATGAAAATACAGATTATTGACACAAATCTGAGTTGGCACGTGTGTACTACACGCTATAGTATGGCCTACAAGCTAAGTTTGAAGTGTTCAAAGTGTTGGCTTCATTTGGATCATCAAAAACCAATGTACATGAGAGTAGAAACTCAAGTCACCAATGTCTCCCAAAAATATTCTATCTTCTAACTATGGAGAGATGAAGCTACATAGTAAACTCACTTCCTTTGCAAAGTTAGGTGAATTTCCAGCATGTATTATGACTAATGAGTGAAAGATGATTTGCTCCTTTTTCTTCTTGCAAGTATTTATAATTCTACATGGCTTTTTGCATATAAATAGATTTTTTTTCTTCCATAACAATAACTTCCTCTTAAAATACTTCAAAACATTATGTACAAACACTATCAAGACTATAAAACATACATTTTGTAACGCTTTGAACTGGATTGTATACAACACAACTATCTATTTTTCTTCAACTAGTGATGCTTTTTGGCACAAAAGTACAAATTATACCATTGTAGTGATGATTGATTATGTACAACATTCACAAAATTGCACAACATCAAGGATTTAGTCTCCATTATGTATTGCCTTCCATAAATTAATTTTTTGATTGTTGGAGTACTACATGATATTGATGTAGATTTGCATCTTCATTTGGGATCTCCAAACAAACATGACCCTTTGCATTTGCATGTTGTATTATCCACTCATTTTTGTAGCCTTGTTGCTAAAAATACCTTGTATTTTTTTTAGCCTCACTTTCTAGCTCTCATATTCCACAAACTCTCTCTTGCCCACTCTCATCTACTTTACTGAAAATTCCTTGCACTCTCTCTTCTATCTTGATATGTTGGTTCTCTCCGACACACTTTATCCTTATTTCATGTGTATGTAGTTAGTAGACACATCAAGGTGCAAAGAAAATGTGTGCCCGCTTCCAATTTTTGTATATATCATCAATTTGTCCTTTATGAGCAATCAATAAATTGCCTCTATGTCCAGTTACCAGCTTTCCATTAGCAATGATTCATCACTTACTTGAACTTTTGTGCATCAATCGGCCTAGATCTTAGCTAAATCTCTAGCTCTAACAAAAGAAAAAGAGAAGAATTCTAACATGATCGAGCTACTTATTATGTTATAGAGACAAAAAAAAGTGAATCATATCCATAAAACACTTGCATATCCAACACCTCCCACAACCACAACAACAACCATAGTAGTCATATGTGGAAAAATAGCTAAAGATGCACCAACATGATGTCACAGTGCTTCATAAAGTTTTCCAATTTAGCATTACAAATCCTTATATATAAATATCATGAAACGAGTGGTCAAAGATGTTGCTTATTTAATGTGTGTGCACTATGTACCTTTGCATCTAGTCGTAATCACCAAATGTCATCCCTCACCTTGTATATTGAAGTCCAAAATAAGCTTTCAAACTTAGCTCTAATGATAGGCACCATCCATAGGCACAAATCCTAGGTCATTTTAATAGGCCAATAAAACAGTTTTTTGTTTGTTTGTTTGTAATGTGTTATTTTAGTACAAATACCACAATGCCTATTTGCACTTCGTTGTTTCACTAATAGTCATAGCCTATATATGATCATACACCATTCAATCTGTAGGAGTGACGAGAAATGCATACAAAAGGCAAAGACGTAGTCAATGTGAGTTGATAACTCGTGCTTACTGAAGATCAATAGTTGAAGATCAATGATTCCTAGATTAAGAATGGCCGCCAAACCCAGAAATCACACCCACTAATCCTAGTCATTCTCATTTATTGTTGAGACTAGGATGGCATTTGATTGTATGCTAAACCCCAGCTTTCATTCTTGATTAATAACAATATCTTTGGCAAATACTAAAATTCTCCATTGTGTCGATGAAAGTTGTATCATATCTTTCATTTCATATCATCAGTCTCCAAGATGGCAGATCTTGGAATTCGAGTTTTGTTCGATGGCAATACATGCCGCATGATCGAGAAAACTACAAACAAATTGCTGACGGTTGGATGTAGAGAAGGAAATCTCTACCAAGCCAAGATAATCAGCAACTCTGATAGCATATTAAATGCATCAGAGAATGAAGATCAGCTTTGGCACATGAGAATATATCATCTGAACATGAGGAGCCTGTATGACATTCGTAAGAAAGACACAGTCACAGATCTAAAGATATCAAGACCCGATACTGAGTTCTGCGAAGCCTGTCAGAAAGGCAAACAGCACCGGAATCCATTCACACATGAGGGAAGAAGAGCCAAAGAAGTTCTTGAGCTCGTCCACTCAGATGTTTGTGGACCAATGAAAATGGATTCGCCCTCAGGATCGAGGTATTTCCTGACGTTCATAGATGACTATAGCCAGATGACTACGATCTACTACCTAAACAAAAAATCTGAAGTGTTTGATTCTTTCAAGAAATTCATGGCATTTGTAGAGCGACACAACTCAAAGAAGATTCAGATCATCAGATCGTACAATGGAGGTGAGTACAAGAGCAAAGAATTTTCAAAATTCTGCCAAGAACAAGGGATCAAACATCAGTTCACTCATGCATACACACCAGAATATAATGGTGTCACGGAAAGAAGAAACATGACGCTAGTCGAAGGAGCCAGATGCATGATGGCACAGACTCAATTGCCAAGTCAATTCTGGGCTGAGGCAAGAGCTGCAGCTGTACACCTGCAGAACAAATCAACAATGATAGCGCTAGAAAATAAGACACCGTATGAAATGTGGACAGGTAAAATGCCTGATTTATTATATGTATGTGTGTTTGGATGTGCAGCATACAAGCACATTCCAAAAGAAAAAAGAAGCAAGCTCGATGATAAATCGGAGCAAACGATCATGGTCGGGTACTCGAACGGATCACAAGTGTACGAAATCTACAACCCAACCACGAAAAAAGTTGTTTCGAGTAGAGATGTGAAGTTTGATGAGTCCACATTCCCTGGACTAAAAGATGAAAGAGTCCATGAGATCTTCACACTGCTGCCAATTCAAGAGGGCGATCGAGGACAGATGCAAGATCAGAATGTTGAGCCACAGACTCCAGAGCAGCAGGAAGCAGAAGATCAACCCCACGAACAAGAAATGTTCGAGCAACGACGAAACGAACCCAGAAGGTCAACAAGATAAAGAAGACCTCCAGACCGTTAAGCCGAGAATCTTCAGTGGAGCGAAGACGTGCAATTCGAGTACTGCAGTTTCATTGAGGAGCCAACAACATATCAAGAAGCTGTCTAGAGTCCAAAGGGAGAATTATGGAAGCAGGCAATGTCAGAGGAGATCGAGTCGATGAGGCGAAACGAGGCATGGACACTAGAGCCACTGCCAGAAAACAAAAAGATCGTCGACTGCAAGTGGGTGTACAAGAAGAAAATGAAATCAGATGGCACCGTTGGACATTACAAGGCAAGGCTTGTTGCGAAGGGCTACACACGAAGATATGGTATTGATTATTTCGACACATATTCGTCGATGGTCAAGATGACAAGCATACGACAACTCCTTGCATACGCCACATAGCACAATCTGGAAATTCGCCAAATTGATGTGAAGACAACCTTTTTCCACGGAGATCTAGAGGAAGAAATATTTATGAAACAACCTGAAGGATTTGAAGACCCCGACAATCGACAATATGCCTCTCGGTTGCAGAGATGCATTTATGGTCTAAAACAGACATCACGAGGTTGGTACAGAGTTGGGAGATTTCTGAATAACATTAATTGGTTCTAAAGGAGGCATATTCTCATTTTCTGATGGATCAGTGTCAGTAGAAGATGATGAAGTGTCTCTAGATAAAGCATCAGCTGGAAGCTTAGATACTCGATGCAGATTATCTTAGGGACTAGAATGAAGATAATTTCTGCTACAATTTCTTTTTTGTATCAAGTACAAAGCTCTTGATTTGTTAAAAAGATGGATACAAATATTCTGCGGAGTTGTGTAGGCTTGTAACAAAGGGAGCAATGTGTGTGACAATTTCAACTGGTGAATTGTCTGTACCTGAAAGATGTAACCTGGTGGAGGCTATACAACAATGCCAGTATTGACAGAATAAGTTTTCCGAGATGAAATAGGAATGTTTGCTCTATCTTGAATCAGATAGCGATCAGCGCGAACTTTGATCTTCCAGAGCATTTTATGTGCTGAAAGTAGAGCAATGTTTGCAGTCGCAGGGCTTCAAGACAGCCAGCTTCTTCAGATGGAGTTGGAGAATAGGAACGAGGAAGATGTTTAGAGGGCTGTTGGGCTGGAACAGGAGATGTATGAGATGGAGCTAGAGAGTCGATGAGATTGCACTGGTATATGAGGGGTGATGGCGTGTATGGTGGTGTTGAAGGACGACAACGAGGCTGAGGGGTTTCTTGCCAAGGGGCACACAGCGAAGGGATGGATGTACAGACTGAGGAGGATGTACAGACAGAGGAGTCCTAAAGGGACTTTGAGATTGCAAAGGAATGGTCGACGACGAACAGGTGATGGATCTAGAGAGCTCATCTCATGAATAGTTTTTGTAGGAGTTCTGCCAGCAAGGATATCTGCAATATGAGGATCAAGAGGGGGTTGTACTGCAGATTGCTTTTGAGATAACTTGTTCATCATAGGAAAATACGGTTTCTTCGTTGGAGGAAGAAACTGTGCTTGAACGTGAGCAAAAGAAGAAATATTGCATTTTGTAAACGCATCATCAAAAGTATCATCATCTGTAGAGTCGTTGTTGTCGAATTCATCTTCGGCTGATTCTTCCTTGATAGGTTCTGGCCTGTGAGATTTACTACTTCTTTCAATCATATTTAACTGATAACAGGAAGTAGATGAACATGTAGGATTGATAACAGAACCAATAACATTGACTGGAAACAAATTTGAATCAGAAACAGATTCAGACATATCAGACAATTCAGACATATCAGACTGCCAATCAAAAGAAATAGCATCAGATGTCGAAGAACTTGTAATTTCATATTCGAACTGTTCTTCTAGCTGGATGTTATTAAATTGCTTTTTCTTGTTTTTATCAGGACAGTTCTTGGCCCATTGACCGGGTTTCTAACAGATAAAGCAATTCTTTGGATTCGTAGCTGGACGCTTTTTAAGAAAACAACGTCGAGGACGGAATCGAGTACTGAATGAAGATTGCTTATGAGCAGACTGAAACTTGGATTTAGACGGACATTTACAGACAGAACGAGAAGAACGAGAAGGAAGAGAATATCCAAAATCTTTAGTAGCAAAATTAGATTTACAATAAGAAGCAAAAGGTTTACTGCGAGAAATAGACTTGCTAGCAGATTTCAGTGTACATAGATCAGTGATGCACTGACTAATTGTTTGCTGAATGAATCCTAATGAAGCTGTTGCAAGTTCTATATTCTTATCAGATAATTTTTGTAAAACCAATGTAGAAAGAGGAGGAAGTTTGTGGATAAACGCAAGTTTAATAGGCTGTTCATGATGGCCTTGAAAGGGGTAGATGAGATATTTACAATGTTGAACAAATTCAGAAATGCAATTGATGTCGCACAGTTGAGCTCTATTAAATGCTTCTTTAGTCGCAATTGCTTCATCAGTCTTGTTGCCAACAAATTCTGCATAAAGGGCTTCGATAAATCTACAGGACGGGATTTGAGCTTGAAAGATCCTAGTTTGTTTCAAACTTGGATCTAAATGTTCCCAATAGAATTTAAGGTTTCCTGTAAACCCAATGGCAGCTATTTGACAACTTGGCTTTCAGAAAAATTCTTGAAACTAATCGTATGGAGAAGCCAGGCAGACATGTATTGTAAAGTTTGAATGACTTCTTTGGGAAAAGAGTGATCGATATTATAGACAATCATGTCACCAATCTTAGACACAAAAGCAGGAGAAGTTTGAAATGAAGTTGATGATTCTTCAGGCTGTTTATCTGATCTTGAAAGTTTTGGTGGATGAGATATACCAGATTCAGACGTAGCCATCATATTTAAAGGAAAATATTCCGAAGGAGGAGGATGATAAGAAAAAGAAAACATAAAACCTGGATCTATATTCATGGAATCTGGCAAGGATTGTGGAATTAACAAGGATTGAATTTCTTGCAACTGAACTGACAGATCATACAAGGCGCGGGATTGGAAATTCAACACTCTTTGTTCAGGGGTGAAGGTATTTGAGGCATGGATCAAGTATGGTTGACATTCATAGGACAAGGTTTGGTCACGAAGAGGATAAACAAGAGACCATGAATAATTTTTGGGAATTAGAGGATGAGAAGGCCACTTCTTTTGAAGGTATGGCAAACATTTGAGCGCAATATCGGCATAGATGAGGATTACTAAATGTGGGTTTATGCAGACATTGAAATCGGATCCACTGGGAGGCAGCTCTCTACAAACGAGGAAGCTTGTAAAAAATAGCCTGTTTTGGCAAATCTAGCCATGTAGAACATTGTAAATATTGTGTATAATTGGGTTCCATACACGTAAGGCCAAGATCCATTTGGTAGTGATTCCTAGATTATAGGACCTACACCTAAAATTGTGGTGAGATTTTGATCAACCATGTACCTACTTGGCATAATTCTAGGAAATAGGGTAGGGTTTCATTTTAGGGCAAGAAAGTTGAGTCTACTTCCTTATTACATGCTGGAAATTCACCTAACTTTGCAAAGGAAGTGAGTTTACTATGTAGCTTCATCTCCCATAGTTAGAAGATAGAATATTTTTGGAAGATATTGGTGACTTGAGTTTCTACTCTCATGTACATTGATTTTTGATGATCCAAATGAAGCCAACACTTTGAACACTTCAAACTCAGCTTGTAGGCCATACTAGCACACACGTGCCAACTCAGATTTGTGTCAATGATCTGTATTTTCATTATCAATGCTTGTTGTTTACCCTGCCAATATAGATCAAGTTTTTGGTAACTAGTTTTCTGATAGATTGGTAAGCAAGCACATAATAACTCTTGTGGATTTTTTAAGATCCATTTTTGGTCCCCAAAGTATGGTACTTTCACAAAGAGATTTCACAAGTCAGAACTTGATCATGATTTTGGGCATATGTTTTAATAACAATATCTTGCTCTTTTTCTTTGGCTTTTGAACTTTCATATACTGCCGGAAGGCCAGTATTGACGGCTCTACCTAACATTGAGTATGCTACTTCAAGATTGTCTGATTGATTTTTAATATTGAGACCAGAAAGCTTGATGCACAAAGTGAGGATCTCAGGGAAGTATGGGTCCGTAAGAGATAAACAAAAATTAGGCTTAACTTCCAAATACAAGGGACCATTGGCTAGATTACCTTCGCATCCGCCAATGAATTGATCTTCAAAAAATTTGTGTCTTGTATCAAGTATTGCAACTAAACAAGAGATAGGCAAACCCTTTCAGAATAATGGATTAATACCAATCTGAATTAATTCTAGATGCACAAAGTTATAATGTTTAGAAATAGCAACTTTGCGAGCATCTTCCCAAATTTTGGTTAATCTGATAAAATAATCAAAATATTCGACAGTCAGTTCAGCGATCATGCGATTTGCAAGAGAAAACGTAGAAGCTTTTAACAAAAATAAAGATTTATGTTGATACACCTGTCAAGGAGAGAAGAGAGCAAGATTCCATTGATGCTGAGCTTCAGTTTCTTCGGTTGTGAGCACAACATTGGCGAGAGATCGATAGACTTTTTAGAATGCGAAAATTGCCATGATACAAAATATGGGTACAGGTGGGAGCTAGAATTCGATCACTACAACTGCGGCTTAGCGGAACACTATCCTGAGCACCTTGCATCTTGGACACTTATTGCTGGTGGATGTATCGAAGATTGTCTGAAGGCTAATAACGATTTAGAAAATGTATCGAGCAAAAGATAACGAGGATACTAAACAACGAAAGCATAAAGAAAGCGTAAGCATGAAATAAACCAACAAACAAGGCTCTAATACCAAACTATACCAAATTACACAAGACACAAGACACATCCAAATTAGGTCATTTTGGTGCCATTGCAAAGCTCTCATCAAGCTCTTTCACAATTTTTTTCTTAAAAAAACCCTAATATCAGATCAGCGCATGCCGATCAGATATTAGGTTGATCGTTGACTGTTGATCGCCCAAAACTTTGACTAAAAATATATCTTCCACCGTAGCTTTTAACTAAATCATGTTGTGGTCATTGAAAAGCTCTCGTCGAGGGCTTTCTAATGGCATTGTAATCGTCTCACTCCGAGCTGTCTTTCAAAAGTTACCATTTTTTTTTAAGAACAGGCAATATCGGTTCAGCACGCCCAATCCAATCGTGATATTCCTGTCCAAACTCCTGCACGCCCATCTGCTATCGCCTATTTTCAACTTTTCTACTTGATATCGATTTGGCGCGCCCGACCTACTTTCTGCAGCTATTGACTTTCTACGCACACGCTGATCCGATATTGGGTCTGCGAACGGCCTCTAGTACTAAACTACTTGCCTTCATCCAAAAGCCTGCATCAATGGTTCTTCTTGGTTTTCAATTATGTGTCGCCATTAGTCCAAAATGTCTCTATGAAAGTTGAGTACAAATGGGAACAAAGAGAATGAGAGGTATACCTAAGAATGACAAGAAGTTCCTAAACTACAGGGATTAGTTAACTACAGTTTATGACTATTGACGTCAAATCAACCTCGAGTGTACAAATACGGGCATCAAAAGAGTTTTTGGACAGTAACTGTGGTCCAATCACAATTGTTTTTACTGCCAGGCAGGATTTTTGAAAATCACCAAAATTTGACCAGGAAAAAGCAATTTTCGTCCATCAACCACTATTACAGTTCATCGGGCCACTTAAGTGTTGAAAGTGTGCAAAGTAAAAAAAAAAACATCTTGACAAAGGGCCCATTTTGAGTTCTAATATCTCCTAATGTTTTTAGAAAATGACTAAAATATCACTATTTTAGTCAAGTCTTGAACAAACAATCATATTAACCTTCGTCGAGTTGCCATATGATACATTCAACTCAAATATGCTTATATTGAGTTGAGCGAAGGTTGGTTTGTGGAGGAAGTACATGTTTTGAAGCTAGATGAGAGTTCAGGGATATGCCACTTTGGGAGCCTTCGCCGGGCATGCTACACTCAACATGAACCTTCCCCGACCTGACAGATGGATTCATAATACAAAAATTAGGTTAGAAAAAAAATGAAAAAAATTATCAAATGCAGTACCTAGGCGAAGGATGCACTTAGGCGAGGGTTAACCTTTGCCAGACCTACAGAACCTTCGACGAGATACCCTATTGGTCAGGAACCTTTGCTGAGAATTCTGGAAACTATTATCATAGTATTGAACATGCCTGCAAATTTTTGTCTAGAACTGATGAGCCAAACTAGTACTTTGTCTAATAGACCCTCCTCCAAATTAGCCTATAAAAGGGCTGTCCTAACTACCTCAAGGCCTAAGATATAGTGCAAAGGACCAAGATCTTACATTTTGAATTATTTTTCTAATGCTGGTTTTGTCTCATCAATAAGGTTTGACATTATTTTCACAAAAGATGATGTTATCTACACATAGAGCAAGAATGATCACATCACTACCAATAAAATTGAAGTAAACAGATGAATCCTACTCACTAAGACTAAAATATAATGAGAGAGGGATGGAATTGAGTTGAGAGTACCAAGATCTTGGCGCTTGTTTGAGACCATACAAGCTTTTGAAGAGTAAGCAAATTATCTTATCTTCTTTGCCTTGCATAATGAATCCCTTGGATTGTGACATGTAGATATCCTCCTCAAGATAGCCATGGAGAAATGCATTAGTCACATCCATTTGATACATGAATCAATTCAAAGTAGATGCCAATGCAATCAAGATCCTGATTGTTGTCATTTTTTTTTTGCCATAGGAGCAAAAGCCTTCATAGCCTAGATCTTTGACTTGAGCATGACCTTTTGCACAAATCCTAGATTTATATTTATTGATTGAACCATCTTGTTATATTTGACACTAAAGACCCACTTGCAATCAATTGCTTTCTTTTTAGGTGGGAGATCAACCAATTCCCATGTTTGATTTGAAATTAATGCATCATACTCCAAAACCATTGCGTCAAGCCAAAATTTTGACTTTAAAGCATCTTGTTCATTAGTAGGCTCATCAAAAGAGATAAACCCATATTGGTTTTTTTTCCGCTTGTCAACATATGTGAGCCTAATTGTCAACCTATGTAAGCCTAATAGGCTCAACCTTGTCCCTTGATGATCTTCTTGGAGTTTTGGATTGAGAAAACTCCTCAAGTCTCGACCCCTTTCCATCATCATCTTGGATTATTGGTAGATGTAAATATCCTCCATTATGTTGAGTGCTCTTGGCCCCATCAAGCTTGGAATTTTGTCCTTCATGAAAGATCACATCTCTACTAGCCACAATCTTGTTAGTACATGGAACAAAAATCCTATAAGATTTCCTTGATGTGGAATATCCTACCATAATTCCCTTGATTGAGTTGGAATCCTCTTTATTCCTTACATTCAAAGGAACATGGACAAAACATATGGATCCAAAGATCCTCAAAGTTTCAATATTTGGATTCTTCATATCAAAAACTCAAATGGTGTTTTTACCTCCAATAGCAAGATTAGAAAACATATTGCATAGATAATTTGCACAAGTGACCCCAAAAGGACTTTGGAAGGCATCCAACCTCATGTCCTTTGCACACTCACTTAAGGTGTGGTTTTTCCTCTCAGCCACCCCGTTTTGTTGAGGTGAGTAAGGACAAGTGAGCCCTCCTTTGATGCCTTGTTGCTCACAATACTCTTGGAATTTTGTAGAGATATACTCTCCACCTCCATTCGACCTTGAGGCATTCGCATTTACGTTCCACTGGCCAAAATCTGCCAAATAGGTTACCTGCCGGGCTTTACAAAGGAGCCCGTCAGGCCCGCCGGCTCACTATGAAGGTAAAATATTCCATGTACTAGCGCAATGGTGGGCCCGATGGACTTTTCTGTAAAGCCCGATGGGTCCCACAAGCCCTCTTTGTAAAGCCCCTCGGACAAGCGTCACCAAAAGGTCACTTTTGGTTAACGTTAATAAGCTTTTTTGTGTAATTATGTCAACAATAAAGTTATTTTCTTGAAAAAATAGATTAGTTATGTCAATATGAAAACCTTGGCAAAAACTAGTAAATTGCAATTTGACTATTTTGAGGCCTAAAACCACGATGTGAATTATGATTGCTCATTCAAAGTTTTTCACACTCTTAGCACATGTATAAATGTCACAGGAGGTATAAACCATTATCCCTTTTGTTCTAAAGTGTAGGAGAAACATAGACGTTTGAAATTAGTCAAGATTATCACATTACCATTGATCATGATCAAAGGAAGTTGGGAAACAAAGCAGTTTGTTTCCTTGGTGCAATGAACTACGCCTGTCAGATTCAAGTTGATCCGAACTTTGAAATCATTAGGATCTATACAATTGATTATGTAGCCATACACAAATCAAATGTAATGTGTGGAAGCAAGAATCATCAAAAGCATTCAGAAGCATTCAACATTCACCATCAAACAATTACGTTGAATCTATGAATAGTCTATGTGAAATGTAAATTAGATATAACTAAAAAGTGTGCAATGACACAAAACAATTTCTCTTGAAATAGCTTGATTAGAACACAAGAGAGTGTACATGGCATTCAATCTGTCAATGTATGTACATTTTGCATCTATGTGCCTTTTTTATATTTGTACAATTTAATTACAATACATAATTAAAAGAATGGATTAGCTCCTATTGCCATTCATGAGCCTTATTGTGCTTGTACATCAAAGTCTGTTGTATTGCATGTAGGATCTTCATGAAAGAAACATAATCTTTTGTCATTGCTCGTAGGTCTTCCTATTCTGTTCGTAACGCTTGTAGCGGTTCTTCCTATCCACCTTCAACCCTAGACCTAAGCACTTGCAAAGTGAACTGAATTCTAACATGTCACGCAGAGATTTGTTCCCATGCGAGCGATAGCATAATTCAGATTCAACACATGCTTATGATTCAACATAACACTCTGATCAACTGACCCTAAACCACAAGATCAAAACCAAGTATTTCAAAACAAATCATGAACCGCTCAAATCAAACGTTCAAAACATACAATATAGAAATAGCTGGCTCCATTAAAGCAGTCATCAGTAAAATTCCTGATCATGGAGCGAGAAAACTAGTCATGTTTCGTTCGAAGAATCAAAAGCATGTCATATATTGCCAGTAAAGTTAATGGCAGGCAGAATAAATCGACTTCGAAAAGGCAGTTCTAAAATACAATGAACGCTGTTCTGCATCGTCTTTGATGGTAATTCAGTCATTTCGCTGTTTTCAACCAGGTCTTGAATCTTCAGCAGGCTTCGATATCAAGCGGCTACCAATTTACAACATGGTCAAATTTTCTAGGCTAACATATGAGCATCAACCTTTTTTCGCCACTCCATAACTGGATCTGTCATTTTAACGATGATACGGCCCATGCAGCACTGATGATGTAGTATATTCTATGTCTTCTCTGTTCTGATGGCTGTCTGACTGTTTTTATCTCACGAGAGAGGAATTTTATTTCGAGGTGAAGTACTTCTCAAACAATCTATAAATTATCAATTGCATTTGCTTGATAACTTGCACGTATGTCCGTTAACGCATACTTATTGGAGGCCCTTGGAAAGTGAAGATGTAACTCCAGTACATGTGAAGGGTGAAGATTCATAACTTCATATGAATGATTGCCTTCCAGTAACTCCAATGAGTTTTGTATTGGTGAACATGTCATTCCTTTGTTCGATTCAAATCAGCAGCACAAATGAGGACAGACATCGAAGGAAATAAAGCTTCATATGAATGTGTAGTCGCCGAGAACAATATGGATGTTATTGGCGGCAGATCTATGTTAAATTGCACTTTTTGGATTGCTGAGTGTGAATCTGCTCAGAATTTCTTGCTGCTTTTTCACTATTTCGTTGCAGTGCAATAGTTCATTCTGGAATCAAGATGATTGACACTCAGTTTCCCGTTACATCTTTCAACCATATGCATGCGCGTGCCTTTGCATTGTAAAGAAGACAAAAAAAGCGTCGTCTTCCCGTCATTGACAGCGAGGTCAAGATGTTCATCATCTCTGACAACGGTGTATAACATAATATGAGATTAATCAGTGTGAAGGATAACCGTGATTAGGCTTCAGACAGCTCACAAGCTACAGCTGTGCATACATTCTTGTTACATGTAATGTATTGGAATGCGAGCTTAAGGTTAGAACATAAATGTGACATCGGTAAGACCGTACAATGATTCAAGAACTCCAGATTATATATAAACAGTTTCTCTGTCATATTTGATCAATGACTGGGGACATCGTATACGTAGTAACATGGCCCGTTCTATCGTACAGATCGACGGTCCCATGCTGGTGCCAAACCATTGGCTCAGTAGTAGTCGGATGAGGTTCGTCGATCTTGCTCTCAAAGTCTCTCAAGGCGTAAGATTCCGGCATCAACTCGCACCATTTCATGGATTCATTGTCAAGCTCTGGGAATTCTACTAGGACGTTTCTGTCATAAGACATCTCAGAAGTACTAACTCGTTTCAAGTAGTCTGGTGAGACAACACTCGATTGAAAGTTGTCTTCATTCATCGGCCAAGAAATATCATGACCGGTACTAGCTGTAGCGCAATCGCCATTCCTGTTTCTACTTGTACTGCTTATGTTTTCCTGAAAATGATCTCTGTTTGTTACACCGCTATTCGCATCCAATATTGAGGCTGTTGCGGCTGCTAGGTCTTCGAAATCCACGATTTGATTGTACCCACGAAGATGCCGATTTGTGAGATTATCCGATACTGTATTAGCAGTGATTGCAGTTAACTCAGCAGAATCTGCATAACGGGTATCCGACGATCCCAGGTCGCCGAGTTTCAACTTTGCCGCATCCCATTTGTTCAGGCCGCTGGATGACTGCATTCTGGAAAGCGTGCTGCTCCTTATCAAATGGGACGGTTTAAGCTCCTGTAGAGACGGCGGACATTGCAGATAACAGAGAAACGGATGAACTGATGTAGCTGGAGCGGTCATCATGTCCAAATAATTCAAACCCATGCTTAAAGGAAAGCTTGACTTTCGTCTAAGTTTAGGCATGTCTTCATGCAAGCTTTGTCTAGTCAGGAGTGAATGATCTGATGGTAAAGTCGAAGGTGTCAGAGGACCGCTTTGGAAGGCTTCCTCTTGTTCCAGGGTCAAAATTTTCTCGTAATTGTAGCTGTCTTTGGGAGAGGGATTTGGTGCTCGTAACTTGGTAAGGGAGCTCAATTTTGGCACCAAATCCACAATCCATTTCTCAGAGGTAGCCTGTCCACTCCTAGAATGAGGATGAGATTTGTCCTGCTGGCTGAAATCACTTGATAACCGTAGATCTTCCATGTTCACACTTTCATGAGTTCCTTCCACCGAGGTGTGCTTATACGACGTAGCCGGACCTTTTGCTTCCACAGCAGGTCGCTCAATCTCATCAATAGGGTGATGAATGCTGAGCTCCATCCTGTTCTGTTTCAGCTTCTTCTTAATACAAGTGTTCCAAAAGTTTTTGATCTCGTTATCTGTGCGACCTGGTAACTGAGTAGCTATCTGAGACCACCTGCTTACGAAGATTTCCCGTAATAAAGAAAAGCTAATTCAGCTCTTTATTGTCAGATCTACAAATGTTAGTGAAAAAACTGCATCCGCAAGGTTCAAATATGGAAGCTGAATCATAACAGTTGTAAACTCAAGCTTTGATTCCCGAAATTAACTATTGAAGGATACTCTATCAAAACGAATATAATAACGTAGTCTGTGGAAATGGTTTAAGCTCAAGGACCTGTTGCCAATAACAGCATGAAGCTCTATAACTAGTTTCTTCTCTTCTGGAGTGAAAATGCCCCGTTTTAAGTCTGGTCTCAAGTAGTTAATCCACCTAAGTCTGCAACTCTTTCCGCATCTTTGAAGTCCTGATTTATCATATTAACATCACGATTAATTTGCTTGCTTAGTCTGTTTCGAATTTAGGCAAGGAGAATTTGAAACATGCGACATCAATTAAACCGTGAAAGTAAAGCAACGAGCAAAGCTTCCATCACAATTCACAATGCTGTCATCGTGTAAAATAATAACAGTGAATCGGCCAATAGTACAACTTTCTTTCACCCACCTTTAAGGAAGGGACAGAAAGGACCCGCGGCTTATACTATGAACGTTAAATTGACGAGCTAAAACGGACGTACCTGCTTGCTTTGGCACTGCGCTCCAACAACCGTGGCCATGATTCGTGATGTATCTCACCAACTTTTCATCTTCATCAGGTGACCACAGTCCTTTCTTTAGTTTCTCCTTCTGGCAGCAAGAATACCTTCCCATTATCAGCAATTACGATGGTTCCATCTGACTTCGTTAAATTCACCTTAAAGTTGCACGGCGATTGCTCTGATGATTATTACTAGTGAGCTGTGAGCTCCTAGATGCTGTATTTTGAACCGCAGCAAATTCTAATGATGTCTAGCTGCTGCCAAGTCTCAATAGTTATTAATCTAGTGCACGAAAGATATAATTTAGATTCCAAATTGTCACCACTTTATTCGACGCTTTCCCTTAATCCAATAATTCTGAGATTGATCTATGCATTGACAAATAAGCTAATAGAGATAGAAACATGGCTGTAAGTGGTAACTTTGATCAGCAAAACCCCATAATCCGAAAAAAATTTACCTTCCATTGTACATTTTACAGCCGATTATCATTGTGAGAGGTGGACCGCGCGTATACGGCAGCTTCAAATATGGGTACTAAACAGCAATTCCACTAAGACCTTATCCAGCCGATCAGACTTCATGTTTAGTTTGTCCGCACGATCTTTGGTGGCCTACTGGAGCATGCATGTCCGAAATCTGGAGATTCGTGCATCTACATCCGATCAGATTTAATAATGCACAATGCAAAGACAAGGAGATGGTCCATCATATCACCGACACCTACACTGATGCAGGAGGTAATATATGCATTAAAATATGAGCAGGCCAGCTACCCTCTATAGCAGGTGGCCTTCATGCACTGAGCCGCCCTGCGGGGAGATGCTTTCAAGGATGCCTGCTACAGGGTAGCAAGGCCTGCCCACGCCTCCTAACCGCTACAGGGTAGCAAGGCCTGCCCACGCCTCCTAACCGGCATAATTTGTTATTTGGGCCATTCAACTGCCCTGTAGCAAGGCCTGCCCACGCCTGCTAAGGGGCATAATTTGTTATTTGGGCCCTTCAACTGCCCTTCCGAGTTGACAGTTGTTGCACTATGGCTCTGAACGTCCGTGTTCGGAGCCAATGAAAATGTGCCAACTGTTCACTATCAGCCCAAACGCAAATTATAGACAGAATAATAGGCTTCCTCAGAAATTCAGTTTGTTGAATGTGAAAATGGGCCTTTGGGGAGACCGACAAAGAAATTTGAACCATGTGAAAGCAACATGCTGACCAAATATGCAAAATTTTTCAAAAGCAAGTCATGAGCCACAAAAAGTATGTAAAAAAGTCAGGAGGAGGATATTCTACCTATAAAAAAAGTCAAAAACCGAGGACCACAAAAAAACAATAAACTCCTGAAATAAACCGAGGGAGTTATGCCCAAGAAGGGCGGACGTAGCCCTCAGGTGTGGACGCCCTTCCCCAGGTAAACCCGCTCGAGGGAGTTTCCCTTCCTCCTCGTAATTACTTTTCTCTTTCTTTCTTTTTTTGCCATACAAAATTTTGCCCCACAGATTCGGTTTTGTGAGACTCCTCCAATTCCTACACAAAAATGTCAAAATTGATTTACGAATGTAAAAGCATGGCGAGGTAGTTTATGAGCCAAGATTGAAACTATATCGAGCTTCCGTAAATAATTTTTTTCCAAGCAGAAATGTTCTTATGGCATTTTACTTTTATCAGTACAACTGTTTTCATGTCATACACTTCTTTTACCTTTATAAGAAGTAATTAGCTTACAAAAATATTAGACCCAAAATTATATGATAATATGCCGATTACATAAGATTATTTTGCTCACAATCTCACTTATTGCATTTTATAGTTCTTCATGACACTAAACATTTTTTGTAGGTAGAAAAGTTTTGCAATCACATGGAATAAGCACAAATTCTACCTAATAGCCTCCAACATAGAAAGCATACAAAGTCATTTTCTTAGGACTAGTGTCTTACGGGTATTAACTTCTTGTGATACTCATCGAGTCAAGGTATATGAAAAATTTGAAGTTTTATTACTGGTGGTTAAAGCTATTTCTAACATAGAAATTGCAAGGTTCCGGTTATGCATCCGGTTATATGATTTTGTGATGGGTATTGGCGGGTATTTGGCGGGTATTACACATGGTATTAGTCGAGTAATATCATTTTTTCATATCCGCCAGATATCAATATTAACCAGCTACTAAAAAGTGTGGGCATAAAATATTCATATACCCATACGCTTACCCGCTGGTTTTGAAACCATTCCAGTTCGAGAGGCAAAGAATGAAAAAGAATCATACACACACACACACACACACACACACACACACACACACACACACACATATATATATATATATATATATATATAAGCCTTATATTTAGCAATTAGAGCAATTATTTCATTTGCAACTTAAAAAATGATTAAATTCTTGGAATTTTCATAAAGATTCAAAAAATGGCTCTCTCTATCATATTTTTTTATTATTATTAGAGCTTGTCTTTCATGCAATACAAACAAGGATGTTTGAATGTCATTCTATGAGAGACACATTGAACATGCTATTGTTTTCAATCATTGGCCAACTGTCATTCTCCATTGAAGCCTTTTTTTCTAGGAACATTGAGGGCCTTCATTAATATGCTCTTTGATAATCCAAGGATAAGATGTTCTACAAAATGTCCATAATAATATATCATGATCCTCTCTCAAAACCAATAATTAGCTATTAAAGACACATAATATATCCACAACATTTTGAACTTTATTAAGTTCAATAAAAATAATATCTGAAAAGCTACCAGCTTTCAAATTTCATCTTCTACCTAGAAGATGAAATTGAAGCTCATTGATATCTTGATTCCCCAAGGGCATCATTTAGAAATGTTATATTAAGTTACCCTCTCCAATTTTTGCCCTTTAACAATTTTTTATTATTTAACTTAAGGACTATGACTATCTTATCATTCACTTTTTCATTTGTTTTATCATAAAAATATATCATAAATCTAGTAATCTATTCATATCAATAAATAAATTGTTTGAAAACACTATAAAGATATAAGCCTTGTGTTTGATATGTCTCTTCAATATGCCTATAATCTTATGTATTCAAATGTTTAAGATATTTCACTCCTGCTTTAAATATAATGATCTTGGTTTAATTTCTTATTTGTCGTTGAGCTTATTAAATATTGTAACATATGCTTCTCTACCTATTCTAGCAAAATCACAAGCTCCTTGAACTACAATTTTGTCTAGACAAATTTGTATGTCCATCAATAACACTAGTCATATCAAAATGCACACAAAAGTGTGCATTTCAAGCACTTATTCAAAAACTCATATCTCATAAACTATGATGAATCACATCAAATACTTTCACATGTGTGTTCTTCATATATACATTTACTGATTAAAAATTTTGAGACCTTCATTTTGAGCAACTTATATGTAAGATATGATGTGTCAAACATGTGGGGGTACTGATGAAACTTCGATATTTTCATATATGAGACTACATTGTTGTGAATTTTACATGCAATTTTTAGCTTGTCAACTCTTATAAATCCTATATGATTATAGAAACATGGCTATCAAAAAAAAATTAAATTTGGAGATCTATAGAGATAGATACATGTGCTCATAAAAATCACCAAAACTGGAAATATCATATATGCGTGTATAATACCATGATTTTAACAATATTTTTTTGGTTTTACTTTAAAAAAATATTATATAACCATAGAAACAAGTCTCTCGATTTTTTTTTTTTTTCAGTTTGGAGTTATGTAGAGATAGATATGTGCATCTAACATTACCCATGTCAAGTGTTGAAAATAATTGAAAGGCGCTATAAAGTTTTAGCTCTTTTGGAGGTGAGTTTTACAACTTTTTCTTTGGCTGTCTACTCGCAAAAATTCTTCATGACCATAGAAATAATTCCATAAAAATAATTTAAATTGCGAGTCGTATAGAGATATATACATGCACCTAAAGTTAACCATGTGAAGTGCTAAAAATTGAACTTTTTTGGGGGCAAATTGCCATCAATTGAGGGAAAAAAAAATTAAGTCTTCCAACAACACAATGAAGAGTCAAGTCTGGTTCCATATACAATTGAAAGATTGAAATTTCAATCATTTGATGGCATGCTATGTCTCGTCAAGTGACCAAGAGTTTTATGCACACTTAGTGTGCGCACGCGCACAAAAATGTGCTGAAAACAACTCTAGTGTTAATGCATCTACAATTTTGACTTAATTTGATGACTTTGATTTTTCATCAACATTAATTCCATCAATTTACTTGTCAATATATATTCCAAGTTTTTTTTTTTTTTTTCAATTGAGGCATTCTCTTTTATATTTTGATATGCAAATATGCAAGGAAATGATATAGGTGACAGATCATTTAAAGCTTGTTAGAACTACACTTGATGCGGAGTTTAAAAATGAAAAAAAAGAAATGCTCGATAGCTTATTTAAATGCATGTCAATCATTCCATTCTGATAACCTCCTTTTGAAGGATTATACAAATATAGCACAGTTGTTTAAGCCACCTTATTACCTATCCTATTGACTTATTCTAATCTAATTTAACAATAAAGAGAGAGAGATAAAAAAGAAGCTGGACTCCAATTATAGTATTAAATCATTTTTTATTGGTTATACTTCCTCAAATAAAGTCCATAAGCTATATGATCATGCTATTTCATAGATTTTTAATACTACAAATATTATATTTTTTTGACTCGAGATTAGTTTATTGACCTGAAAGACAAGAGGAATCACAAATTACTCCTACCATCGACACACAAGAATGAAATTCAAATTTGAATACTTCAAGAAAAAAACAACTTATAGATAGTGACTCATAAGAAGGTGTTACCATTTAGAGACAACAACAATAAGATCATTAAATACAACCTCCATTGCCTCTTAAAAGATATAAGAATTTCAACACATTCTGGAGATAAGCAATGGATAGAGAATATAATTTGTTGATAAAAAATAAGACCAGGTCTTATTTTTCTTATAAAAAATGACCTGGTCTGTTTATAGTTATATTTGTTGATAAAGAATAAGACCATATTGAAAAGATATATACGTGATTTAACCAGAAGTTTATATAATCAATGGAAAAAAATATCATGTATGCAAACTCCATAAAAGGCTTTATTACTTATAGCAATCTATTGAGCATGGTTTCAAAAGATAATTTTTTTTCTCATTTAACATTGATTTAAACCAAGCTGTACAGATTCAAATGTTTATTTCAAGACCGTGCAACAATCCTTTATAATCATCACACTATGAGTTGATGATACGTGACTGTTCAGTATAATATTTATCTTATAGAGGATATCAGATAGATGCTATTTTCAAAATTTGATATGACAAACCTAGGCAAGGCTCATTACTATCTCATAATTCAGATTTACAGAGACAAAGGGAAGAGGCTGCTATATATCACTCAACATGGGTATATTTTTAATTTGCTCTAAATACGATATGATGAATTGCAAGCTCATCTACTCACCTACAAATCCAAATTTAAAGTTATCAAAAGAGTAGTGTCCTCAGTCAATAGAGAAAAATGTGCAGCTGAGAGATTATCCATACCATTCTATTACTAAATATCTCATGTATGCAATGGTTTGCACCAGATCAGACATAACATTTGTTGTCAGTTCATTAAGCCAATTTATGGCTAACCATGATATGATTCATTGGAAGGCTCTCATCATAGTCATGAGATATGATCGAGCAACCACAGACCTTTGAATCTATAATGGACGAGTTGATGTAGATCAACTCCAAGTATTAAGCGGATATATAGATGCAAGTTGGGTAGGAGATATTGACACTCATAGATGTTGGAATGGCAAAGTGGAGCCACAACCCACGCTCAAAGAAATCCCATAAGTAGAAGTGGGACTTTGTTCAAAGTGGATATAAGTGGTAAATGTCTAAGTGTTTAATGTCCCCTGGTACCAGCCCCTTTGTGGGCAATTGAGAGCACTTGGATTCGTGGGCGGCTAAGCGTCCGGGATTCCGGAACGCGGCTCACAGAAGGGGCAAAAGGCTCCATGATTTTGGTGCAACCTCTGAACCAGAAAGGCTAAGTTGTATCCGTTGAAGGCCCACTGAGTTCCTACATGGTATCAGAGCAGACAACGTGACCTGTGCCCCACTTTGAGGGGGAGTGTTGGAAAGGCAAAGTGGAGCCACAACCCACACTCAAAGAAATCCATCAGTAGAAGTGGGACTTTGTTCAAAGTGGATATAAGTGGTAAATGTCTAAGTGTTTAATGTCCCCTGGTACAAGCCCCTTTGCGGGCAAGGGGGAGCACTTGGATTTGTGAGCGGCTAGGCGTCCGAGGACGGGATCCCGGAACGCTGCTCACGGAAGGGGCAAAAGGCTCCATGATTTTGGTGCAACCTCTAAACCAGAAAGGTTAAGTTGCATCACGGTGCAACCTCTGGACCAGAAAGGTTAAGTTGTATCCGTTGAAGGCCCACCAAATTTCTACAATAGATCCAATCTAGATTTACCTTTTTGCTCAACAATGGCCCAATTTCTTGGAAAACTCATAAGCAAATCTCCATTTTTCTGTCATCTATAGAATCGCGGTATAGTGTTGCTTCACAAAACATGGTTGAGAAACCTCTTATCACACGTCAGCCTAAAATTAGTATGTTCCAACAATTATTTTATGTAACAATCAAAGTGCAATTACTTTATCCATTAATTCTAAATTTCATTCTAGGAGTAAACACATAGATATAAAGCATCTATGTGTCAGAAGCAGAGTTCACAATAAGGAGGTGAGCTTATAATATTGTTGTACACAATATATGATAGTAGATATATTTACAACGGTGTTGAATACAGATGCACACAAAAGATTTTGTGCAATATTGAACTTAAATGATCAAGGCCCTTTTGGATCCAGATTAAGGAGGGGACAATGGATTTTTCGACTTCTTCAATTCAATTTTAATCTAGATCCATTTGTTTTATGAAATCTACCAAATGAAATCAAATCACCACACGTTGAGTCAAAAATCAACATAGAGCATATAGAAAATTAGAATGCATTGTATTTCTATAAGTGTAAGAGTGTGGAAAAATTGTCTAAATCCAACTTCCAATATATCATGGATTGTCCCACAATAATCAAGTTGATGTTAGCCATGCTCACTCGACTCATATGTGTCTCTATATTTATCAATGTTCTCTGCAAGAAAATTTCATCCATGCACTTGTGCCAAAGCTCGTCCTTGGACATCTTTTCAGCCATCATCCCACATGTACAAAACTTAGCTCCATCATTAAAATCCAACTTGAAAAGTCTCCCAAACCTTTTCCCTTTTGCTACTAGCTCATTATTTTTCTTGATCAAGCAAGCATCCACACCAAATTCAACATGAAGACCATCATCAAGTATTTGGTCAATACTAAAAAGATTTTTAGTGATATTGGACACATAAAGCACATTACTTAGCTTTAAGATCTTCAAGTTGGTGGATCCAAGATCTATTGGTACACTACAAATTTACTCAATCTTGCACTCATTATCATTTGTGGTGTAATTGAATCTTCTAAAACCTTCATAAGATGTAAGATGGAAGAAAGATCCTCTTTGACTAGTCATATGAGAACTATCACCACTATTTATCCACCAAGGATTTTCAACTTTAAAGCTAGTGGATGAGTAAATTGACATCATAAGAGATTCATATTTTTCACTCTCCTCTCTCTCATCTTCTCTCTCATTAGTGAGATTAACTTGCTTAACTTTTTCTAGTTCTTGAAAAAGTTAAAAGAAAAATTCCCCTTCTTAACACAAAAGAAATATTTTATTTTGGATTTATCTTTCTTGCCACTTATTGAAGTTTGACGAGTCATCACCTTTCTCCTTGTATTTGTCCTTCTTTTCGAAGAGTGCCAATAGATTGCATACTCCAAACTGGCCGATCATCCACCAGTCTTTTAAGTGAAACATATCAGTGGAATTTATTAGAGCACTTTAGGCATATGCACAAGAGTACCAAGCCTCGCCATACCCGACGGTGAGACAATCAATACTATTTGCACAAGATTTGGCTTGTCTCGTAGCCATACCAACAAGGGGGGATGATTGCCTCATGACCTTATCCACTAGCTAGACTGTACTATCATGCAGCGATGTTGGGAGGCTCTTGGGAAAGAAAATCTATTACACGGGTGACATCCAATTGGTTGTCAGGAGCACATAAATGTTTCCTACCACATGATCATGATTTCAATGTGAAACGTCTGGAGTTTATGAAAAAAGTTCAATACCATTTGATCAAGGTCAAACATGAGGCAAATCAAATTCCTAAAAAAGAATTCTTGCGAGGTGTCGTTGGACCACCACCAATTTTGGTGGGGGACACTGTTGGAGGGTTTGTGGGTATTAAGGCCAAACCTAATCCTAGTTAATTAGTGAGAGGGATTTGGCACCCTGTGTAAGTCCAACCCGATAATCACATAGTTATTTGATTAACTAAAAGCTAATCAAATGTCATTAGGCCAAAATGTGAGAATGAAATGTCGTAGGGGATAATAGTTAAGTTAGTTAATAAAAATGGATTCCCCCCAATTTCAAATTCAAATAACAAGAGAGGTAGGAATTGGCCAATAGGCATTGAGGCCAAGGGCCCTAGAATCCACTATAAATAGTGATGTTTTGTAATTCAATTCTTATTTTTAATCAAGAAGGTGGAAACTCTACTGATTTGCAATTGTATTTCCTTGCTATTTCTTTCTTGCTCCAACTCTCATGTTTTTTTGTGATCTTCTTGTTATGTGGGTTTCCTAGTTGTTGGATTTGAATCTTGTTATGCTTTTTGTGAGAGAAAGAGAGAGAGAGAGAGAGAGAGAGAGAGAGAGAGAGAGAGAGAGAGAGAGAGAGAGAGAGAGAGAGAGAGAGAGAGAGAGAGAGAGAGAGAGAGAGAGAGAGAAGTAAGTTTGATCTTGTGGTTTAGGGTCAGTTGATCAGAGTGTTATGTTGAATCATAGGCATGTGTTGAATTTGAATTATGCTATCGCTCGCATGGGAACAAATCTCTGCGTGACATGTTAGAATTCAGTTCACTTTGCAAGTGCTTAGGTCTAGGGTTGAAGGTGGATAGGAAGAACCGCTACAAGCGTTACGAATAGAATAGGAAGACCTACGAGCAATGACAAAAGATTATGTTTGTTTCATGAAGATCCTACATGCAATACAACAGACTTTGATGTACAAGCACAATAAGGCTCATGAATGGCAATAGCAGCTAATCCATTCTTTTAATTATGTCCTGTAATTAAATTGTACAGATATAAATAAGGCGCATAGATGCAAAATGTACATACATTAAACAATTGAATGCCATGTACAGTCTCTTGTGTTCTAATCAAGCTATTTCAAGAGAAATTGTTTTGTGTCATTGCATACTTTTTAGTTATATCTAATATACATTTCACATAGACTATTCATAGATTCAACGTCATTGTTTGATGGTGAATGTTGAATGCTTCTGAATGCTTTTGATGATTCTTGCTTCCACACATTACATTTGATTTGTGTATGGCTACATAATCAATTGTATAGATCCTAATGATTTCAAAGTTCGGATCAAGAAAAGCTCAAAATAAATTTGTGCTTGAATCTGGGCTTTACAAAGAGGCCTGGTGGGTCCCGCCGAGCTTTACAAAAAAGGCCACCGGGACCACCATTGCGCTAGTACATGGAATATTTTACCTTCATAGCGAGCCGACGGGCCTGACGGGCTCCTTTGTAAAGCCCCGCAGGTAACCTATTGCAGATTTTGGCCGGTGGAACGTAAATGTGAATGCCTCAAGGTCGAATGGAGGTGGAGAGTACATCTCTACAAAATTCCAAGAGTATTGTGAGCAACAAGGCATCAAAAGGGGGCTCACTCAGTGCCCTTACTCACCTCAACAAAATGGGGTGGCCGAGAGGAAAAACCACACCTTATGTGAGTGTGCAAAGGCCATGAGGTTGGATGCATCTCTTCCAAAGTCCTTTTGGGGTCACTTGTGAAAATTATTTATGCAATATGTTTTCTAATCTTGCTATTGGAGGTAAAACACCATTTGAGTTTTTGATAAGAAGAATCCAAATATTGAAATTTTGAGGATCTTTGGATCCATATGTTTTGTTCATGTTCCTTTGAATGTAAGGAATAAAGAGGATCCCAACTCAATCAAGGGAATTATGGTAGGATATTCCACATCAAGGAAATCTTATAGGATTTTTGTTCCATTTATTAACAAGATTGTGGCTAGTAGAGATGTGATCATTCATGAAGGACAAAATTCCAAGCTTGATGGGGCCAAGAGCACTCAACATAATGGAGGATATCTACATCTACCAACAATCCAAGATGATGACGGAGAGGGGTCGAGACTTGAGGAGGAGTTTTCTTAATCCAAAACTCCAAGAAGATCATCAAGGGACAAGGTTGAGCCTATTAGGCTTACATAGGTTGACAATTAGGCTCACATATGTTGACAAGAAAAAAAAAGCCAATATGGGTTTATCTCTTTTGATGAGCCTACTAATGTACAAGATGCTTTAAAATCAAAATTTTGGCTTGAGGCAATGGTTTTGGAGTATGATGCATTAATTTCAAATCAAACATGGGAATTGGTTGATCTCCCACCTAAAAAGAAAGCAATTGATTGCAAGTGGGTCTTTAGTGTCAAATATAACAAGATGGTTCAATCTATAAGTATAAATCTAGGCTTTGTGCAAAAGGTCATGCTCAAGTCAAAGGTCTAGGCTATGAAGGCTTTTGCTCCTATGGCAAAAAAGAAATGACAACAATCAGGATCTTGATTGCATTGGCATCTACTTTGAATTGATTCATGTATCACAATGCAAAAGCTTGTATGGTCTCAAACAAGCACCAAGATTTCTTATGAGCATACTGAAACTTGGATTCAGACGGACATTTATAGACAGAACGAGAAGAACGAGAAGGACAAGAATATCCAAAATCTTTAGTAGCAGAATTAGATTTACAATAAGAAGCAAAAGGTTTACTGTGAGAAATAGACTTGCTAGCAGATTTTAGTGTACATAGATCAGTGATGCACTGACTAATTGTTTGCTGTGAAACCAATGTAGAAAGAGAAGGAAGTTTTTGGATAAACGCAAGTTTAATAGGCTATTCATGATGACCTTGAAAGGGGTAGATGAGATGTTTACAATGTTGAACAAATTCAGATATGCAATTGATGTCGCACAGTTGAGCTCTATTAAATGCTTCTTTAGTCGCAATTGCTTCATCAGTCTTGTTGCCAGCAGATTCTGCATAAAGGGCTTCGATAAATCTACTTGACGGGATTTGAGCTTGAAAGATTCTAGTTTGTTTCAAAGTTGGATCTAAATGTTCCCAATAGAGGTGTAATGTAAACCCAATGGTAGCTATTGTGACAACTTGGCTTTCAGAAAAACTCTTGAAATTAATCGTATGGAGAAGCCAGGTAGACATGTATTGTAAAGTTTAAATGACTTCTTTGTGAAAAGAGTGATCGATATTATACACAATCATGTCACCAATCTTAGACACAAAAGTAGGAGAAGTTTGAAATGAAATTGATGATTCTTCAGGCTGTTTATCTGATCTTAAACGTTTTGATAAATGAGATATACCAGATTCGGACGTAGTCATCATATTTAAAGGAAAATATTCCAAAGGAGGAGGATGATAAGAAAAAGAAAACATAAAACCTGGATCTATATTCATGGAATCTGGCAAGGATTGTGGAATTAACAAGGATTGAATTTCTTGCAACTGAACTGACAGATCATACAAGGCGTAGGATTCGAAATTCAATACTCTTTGTTCAAGGGTGAAGGTATTTGAGGCATGGATCAAGTATGGTTGACATTCATAGGACAAGGTTTGGTCAGGAAGAGGATAAACAAGGGACCATGAATAATTTTTTTGAGTTTCTAAAACATTCAGGGGTGAGATTTTGACCAACCATGTACCTACTTGGCATAACTCTAAGAAATAGGGTAGGGTTTCATTTTAGGGCAAGACAGTTGAGTCTACTTCCTTATTACATGCTGGAAATTCACCTAACTTTGCAAAGGAAGTGAGTTTACTATGTAGCTTCATCTCTCCATAGTTAGAAGATAGAATATTTTTGGGAGACATTGGTGACTTGAGTTTCTACTCTCATGTACATTGGTTTTTGATGATCCAAATGAAGCCAACACTTTGAACACTTCAAACTCAGCTTGTAGGCCATACTATAGCGTGTAGTACACACGTGCCAACTCAGATTTGTGTCAATAATCTGTATTTTCATTATCAATGCTAGTTGTTTGTGAACCTACCAATCTAGATCAAGTTTTTGGTAACTAGTTTTCTGATAGATTGGTAAGCAAGCACATAATAACTCTTGTGGATCTTTTAAGATCCATTTTTGGTCCCCAAAGTACTATACTTTCACAAAGCTCTTTAGGCTTTGGAACTAGAAATTGGGTAGGTTCAAGCTGCAATGTAATCGGAGGATGGATTTCAGAGATCAATGTTGGTCGGATATCTATGTTCCAATCATAAGGGAGTTGAACCTCTGACCAAGAGATTTCACAAGTTAGAACTTGATCATGATTTTGGGCATATGTTTTAATAACAATATCTTGCTCTTTTTCTTTTTCTTTTGAACTTTCATGTATGGCTGTAATGCCAGTATTGACGGCTCTACCTAACAGTGAGTATGTTACTTCAAGATTGTCTGATTGATTTTTAATATTGAGACCAGAAATCTTGATGCACAAAGTGAGGATCTCAAGGAAGTATGGGTCCGTAAGAGATAAACAAAAATTAGGCTTAACTTCCAAATACAAGGGACCATTGGCTAGATTACCTTTGCATCCGCCAATGAATTGATCTTCAAAAAATTTGTGTCTTGTATCAAGTATAGATAGGCAAACCCTTTCGGAATAATGGATTGATACCAATCTGAACTAATTCTAAATGCACAAGTTATAATGTTTAGAAATAGCAACTTTGTGAGCATCTTCCCAGATTTCGGTTAATCTGATAAAATGATCAGAAGATTCGACAGTCAGTTCAGCGGTCATGCAATTTTCAAGAAAAAAACGTAGAAGCTTTTAACAAAAATAAAGATTTATGCTGATACACCTGCGAAGGAAGATTCCTTTGATGCTGAGCTTCAGTTTCTTCGGTTGCGAGCACAACATTGGCGAGAGAACAATAGACTTTTCAGAATGCGAAAATTGACATGATACAAAATATGGGTATAGGTGGGAGCTAGAATTTGATCACTACGATTGTGGCTTAGCGGAACACTATCTTGAGCACCTTGCATCTTGGACACTTATTGCTGGCGGCTGTAACGAAGATTGTCTGAAGGAATATAATGATTCAGAAAATGTATCGAGCAAAAGACAACGAGGATACTAAACAACGGAAGCATAAAGAAAGCGTAAGCATGAAATAGACCAACGAACAAGGCTCTAGTACCAAATTATACCAAATTACACAAGACACAAGACACAAAACACATCCGAATCAGGTCATTATGGTGCCGTTGCAAAGCTCTCATCAAGCTCTTTCACAAAAAAAAAAAAATTAGAAACCCTAATATCAGATCAATGTGTGTCCTTAGAGTTTGATCGGGTCAAACTAGTCAACCGTGCACCGATCCGATATTAGGTTGATCATTGACTGTTGATCGCCCAAAACTTTGACTAAGAATATATCTTTAACCGTAGCTTGGATCTAAATCATGTTGGGGTCATTGAAAAGCTCTCGTCGAGCCTTTCTAATGGCCTGTAATCGTCTCAATCCATGCTGTCTTTCAAAAGTTACCATTTTTTTTTAGAACAGCCAATATCGGTTCAGCGCAACAACCCAATCGTGATATTCCTATTCCAAACTCCCGCACGCCCATCTGCTATCGCCTATTTCCAACTTTTCTACTTGATATCGATTTGATGTGCCCGACCTACTTTCTGCAACTGTTGACTTTCTACGCGCACGTTGATCCGTATTGGGTCTGCGAATGGCCTCTGGTACTAAACTGCTCGCCTTCATCCAAAACCCTGCATTAATGGTTCCTCTTGGTATTCGATTATGTGTCGCCATTAGTCCAAAATATCTCTATGGAAGTTGAGTACGAATGAGAACAAAGAGAATGAGAGATATACCTAAGAATGACAAGAAGTTCCTAAACTACAGGGATTAGTTAACTACAATTTATGACTATTGATGGCAAATCAACCTCGAGTGTACAAATACGGGCATCAAAAGAGTTTTTGGGCAGTAGCTGTGGTCCAATCACAATCGTTTGTACTGCCAGGCGGGCTTTTTGAAAATCACATTCATTCAGTACTCAATTCCGTCCTTGACGTTGTTTTCTTAAAAAGCGTCTAGCTATGAGTCCAAAGAATTGCTTTATTTGTCAGAAACCCGGTCAATGGGCCAAGAACTGTCCTGATAAAAACAAGAAAAAGCAATTTAATAACATCTAGCTAGAAGAACAGTTCGAATATGAAATTACAAGTTCTTCGAAATCTGATGCTATTTATTTTGATTGGCAAGTCTGATATATTTGAATTGTCTGATATGTCTGAATCTGTTTCTGATTCAAATTTGTTTCCAGTCAATGTAATTGGTTCTGTTGGTTCTGTTATCAATCCTACATGTTCATCTACTTCCTGTTATCAGTTAAATATGATTGAAAGAAGTAGTAAATCTCACAGGCCAGGAAAAGAACCTATCAAGGAAAAATCAGCCGAAGATGAATTTGACAACAACGACTCTACTGATGATGATACTTTTGATGATGCGTTTACAAAATACAATATTTCTTCTTTTGCTCACTTTCAAGCACAGTTTCTTCCTCCAACGAAGAAACCGTATTTTCCTATGATGAACAAGTTATCTCAAAAGCAATCTGCAGTATAACCCCCTCTTGATCCTCATATTGCAGATATCCTTGCTGGCAGAACTCCTACAAAGACTATTCATGAGATGCGCTCTCTAGATCCATCACCTTTCGTCGTCGACCATTCCTTTGCAATCTCAAAGTCCCTTTAGGACTCCTCTGTCTGTACATCCTCCTCAGTCTGTACATCCATCCCTTCGCCGTGTGCCCCTTGGCAAGAAACCCCTCAGCCTCGTTGTCGACCTTCAACACCACCATACATGCCATCACCCCTCATAGACCATTGCAATCTCATCACCCTCCAGCTCCATCTCGTACATCTCATGTTCCAGCCCAATAGCCCTCTAAACATCTTCCTCGTTCCTATTCTCCAACTCCATCTGAAGAAGTTGGCTGTCTTGAAGCCCTGCGACTGCAAACATTGCTCTACTTTCAGCACATAAAATGCTCTGGAAGATCAAAGTTCGCGCTGATCGCTATCTGATTCAAGATAGAGCAAACATTCCTATTTCATCTCGGAAAACTTATTCTGTCAATACTGGCATTGTTGTATAGCCTCCACCAGGTTACGTCTTTCAAGTATAGACAATTCACCAGTTGAAATTGTCACACACATTGCTCCCTTTGTTACAAGCCTACACAACTTCGCAGAATATTTGTATCCATCTTTTTAACAAATCAAGAGCTTTGTACTTGATACAAAAAAAAAATTATAGCAGAAATTATCTTCATTCTAGTCCCTAAGATAATCTGCATCGAGTATCTAAGTTTCCAGCTGATGCTTTATCTAGAGACATTTCATCATCTTCTACTGACAGTGATCCATCAGAAAATGAGAATATGCCTCCTTTAGAACCAATTAATGTTATTTAGAAATCTCCCAACTCTTAAGGTTCTTTCTCATCTAGTGCTTTTGATTTTGATTGGTTTGACTTAGAACCCTTAAATATTCTTCATAAGTTTGTCTCCTATGTTCCACATATCAATATTCGTAGTTTGATTTCTGAAACTCAAACTTCTAGATTTGCAGCAATGATTGATACTGGTGTTGCAATTTCTTGTGCGAATCTAAATCTCTTTCCCCCACATCGGACCCAGACAGAAGAAAATCCTATCAAATTCATTTATTCCAATATCAAACCCAGAATACTATATCAAAGCATAACTCTTCCAGTTCTTTTCAGATCTCTAGAATTAATCATCAATTTTAAAGGTCTATCACATCACACCACAAATTTCATTATTGGTTATGATAATCTGAAGAGATTATGTCCTGTTATCCTTCAGGAACAAAGTTTGTCAATTACATATCTGAATGAGCAATACAGACTTCCTCTCATAAATCCAATGACGGTTCAAATGGATGAGTTCAAGAGGAGAGCTTGATCTTGATGTAGATATTGAGAAGGGTAGTTTGTGAGGCTGCATGCTTCACATATCTTCCCACACTTTGACAAATGCTTGGGGAGTCCAACTGCAAGCTCCTTTGCACACATAGATTCCATGGCTTTGAAGTTGGGGTGGCCCAACCTTTTGTGCCATAGTTTCAGCTTTGATAACTCCACCTTTGCCAAGTTAACACTCTCCACTGCAATATTAGCATCAAGCTTAAACAATCTACTTTGCTTAAAGCCTTTGGCTATACATTCATCATTTCTAAGGATGGAACAAACTCCATGCTTAAAATGTACAACAAGGCCATTATCCATTAATTGGCCAACACTAAGCAAATTCTTGGTTAACTTAGTAACATAAAGAACATTCTCAAGATTCATCCTTTTGGATGATCGAACATACAATGGAATGGTTCCTATTCCACTTATCTTACATTCTTGACTATTTGGAGTATAGATTGATCTATGTAAACCATCAAGGATGACTCTTCTTCATCCTCCTCCTCCTGATGTGCAATGTTGCTTTGTTTGCTCTCTTGTGCCTTCTTCTTCTTGAGACATTCTGATGCAAAATGTCCTTTCTTTCCACAAGTAAAAACATTTGTACTTGGACTTGTCTTTGATCTTGCCCTTTGAGCTTGAAGCCTCATCCTCCTCCTTGGTCTCCTTGAAGTGCTTCTTCTTGCCATTGGTCTTCTTCTTGCCTTTGAATGAGAAATTAGCTTTCTCATCACCATCCTGTAGAGAAATAGCATTCATTCTTGCATTGGTATGCATCATCCTACATTCTTCAGCCACTAATACACTATGAAGCTTTTCTATAGTGGTCAAAGTGTCTTGGATTGCAAAGCTTTGGACCAAATTTGAAAATTCACTCCCTAGACCATTGAGGACAATCTGAACAAGCTCACCATCTTGAATCTTCTCTCCAATGGAAGCTAACTCCCTATTGAGAGACTTGATTTTGAGCACATAATCATGTGCACTCTCATCACTCCTCTTCATGCTTTGTAAAATCTGATTCCTAAAAGCATGAGAACCCTCGAAGTGTTACTAGACTCATAGATTGATTTTAAAGATTCCCAAGCCTCTTTAGCACTTTTACATGATGATACTTCCCTCAAAAGATCATTGCTTACATTCATCTTAATACAGTGAAGTGCAAGCCTAGACCTCTTCTTGTATCTCACTAATTCCTGTGCACCTAGAGGTTCATCTTCATCATCAATTAGAAACTCATAAAGATCCTGGAGCACCATGAGTGACTCCATCCTCACTTTTCAAATAGCAGAATTGGTAGAATTTAACCTCTCACTAGCTTCTAGAAGGTAGGCTCCCACTGATCCCATCTTACTAGTGAAATTCTACACACAAGATATAGATTTGGTTGAACTTGAAACTCACAAAGGTTTCTTACTTGTAGTGTTTCACTCAAATTTGATTTCTAATCCAACAAATGGATTTGTAATCATAGTTCTATCAGTCCCTCTTAAAGCTGGAATGAAGATAAGATGAAATGACAACTACTCTCAAGCAAATTTTGCCAATCTTGGCTATTTTTGGACAATAGAATGACTCTATCTCTTTCTATCACTTTGATGTACTTTCAAGACCTGTTTTCCACTTTAAGAAGGTCTAAAATCAGCCTAGATTAGTTAGTTTTCATAAAACAAATTCAAAACTAATTAATGGCAAGTGATCTTGGTAGCTTATCCTAGGATTTGCACCAAAATTTACATCAAACTGACTCTAGATGAAATTACAGTGATCCAATGAATATAGGGGTTTAAATGCTGGTTCAGAGTTTCCCACACGTGTGAACAGTATGGATTTTGATCCACAAAAAGTTTGGGATCAAATCCCCTCACCAATTCCAGGATACCAGCTCGCCCTTCCAATACTAGCTTTTTGCACCAAAAACTTGCTAAAATTGGATTAGTCTTAAACACTAATCAATAGTCTTGTACTCGGCTCTGATACCATGTTGAACAATCTATCAGATAATAGTCAACCGAAAACAAGATCTAGTTTAGCAGCTTGATGAAAACAAGTAGAGACAATCAAAGCATTGATCATAAACTGAAATCCGAGTTCCCACGTGTGAAAATCAGGCTGTAGTATGTCCAGTAGATAGATTTAAATGAGTGCCAAGGCTAAGTTTCATTGGAATCAATAGCTATCATCATACAATAGGAGAAAATCCGAGTTTCCTCTTGAGGCTCCAAAAAGTTTCCATCTCCTCACGATGGAGAATGGAAATACATAGTAAAAGACTTTTCCTGTGAAAAGTTAGGTGAAAATCCAGCATGTAATAAGGAAGTAGACTCAACTTTCTTTCCCTAAAGTGAAAACCCTAGCCTAGATCCAAGAGTCATGCTTGGTAGGTGCATGGTAGGTACAAATCTCATCATAAATCAAGGTCTAGATCCTACAAAGTAGGAATCACTACCAAATAGACACAACCACTCCTCATGACTCATGGTAATCTACATTAGGTGTGGATTGACAAGTGGCACTTTGGCCATTCAAGTGACTAACAAAAAATATTGACAAAATATACAATATTCTACATGGCTAGATTTGCCAATGTAGGCAATTTTTCACAAAAGAATCAATCAATACCTTGAATTGATCAAAATCTATGATGCTAGTGAATCAAATTGCAAGAATTTAGCTCATTTCATAACAAGGCTCTGATACCATGTTTAAAATGTAGCAAATAAACTCTAATAAACCTTTGAAATGATGGAGGAAGCACCTTGAATGAATCCAATTGAGATCCTATTGCTAAAACACCAGCCAATTTAATGTTTCCAACTAGCTCCACTTTGGCTTGAACTCCACTTGAAGGCTCAAATTCATGCAATTCCCTTCACACATGTGAAAGTACGGACTGCCATAGACATAGTATAGTACCTGAACTTCCAAAATCAATCTCACAAATCCAATTTAGTCAATACAAATAGCAAATATCAAACATCTAGATCACCAACAACATTGGTAGATTGAAAACCAATTTTTTACTCATAAATTGATGGAGAAACCATCACATATTTATACACTAGTAGTTCGGATCTGAGCATTTTAGGGCTTCTCTGTACTTTTCATACCTAACCCTAATATTTAACCTAATTGATCATTGGATCCCTTTTAATTAGGGTCCTTGATCTCGAGATCCAAAAACAATGAAAAACATACAATTTTTGGCTCCTATTTTCTCCGTGACCCTATCTAAGCACTCTTTGGCCTTATTTCAAAGGTTCGTTTACAATGTAGGATGTAGAATAAGACTTTGGAAAGCATCCTGTACTATTTGGCATGTGTGGCATCTATTTACATGGCCATCTTGCCGATTACAATGCATGTGACCAAAAATGGTCCAAACTAGATTGTGAATTTTAACAACAGGTTGAAGAATGTCTCGACCTTTCAATCTTCATCCCAATAAATCAGAAAGCTGCAAATCAGCAGGCTATCCTCTAACATCAGAGCCTGTATGTTATCTACTTAACTTGGAAAGTTGTTGCTATAACTTAGCATTAGACATCCAATAAATTAGCAAAGTGGTTGCTAATTCTAGGAAGTGGTGCTTTCTATAAAGAGCCCAGTCGTGAGTAGATCAGAGTGTATGTCCTCTTGTGTGAGAGTGTGCATATAGTCATTCTATGCGTCTGAGAGTGTGTCTCCGTTCCCACAACAATATCTAACATTACAAATTTTTTTTAGCTCAGAACAAACCAATGAAACTCAAAGCCACTCAAGAATGAAATGACCATTCAAATGTCTCAGTATATCATATATTGATTTTTTGTATATGTAACATGTACAAAAATAAGTTTCAGCCCGAGCTGGACCCTTCAATTCTAATTTGTAGGGGGGTCAAAGCGGTACGAGTACCCTTCGACCTCAACAAAGGAGTTCACAACCAAAGGGAACACATCGTCCTCACAATCATACAAAGGGTTTTTTTTACAAAAGGTGATTGGGATTCGAGCTTGGACCCGACCCATGAGCCATGGGTACAAATTTCTCTTCAAATACCAAGGGGCCATTTCAGCATTGCACTCTACGAAAGGGTCAAAAGACTTTATAGCCAAGCAATTTTCGTAGTTGTTTTTTAATGACTTGTACCATTTATCGTCTACAAGTATATAGCATGTTTGGCTTGGGAGCACTATGTTCCTAATATCTAGAAGAGTGTAGACAAGGCCCATTCTCATCGAACGATTTAGAGTCCACATGATATGAGATATTTGATGAATTCTAGATCGTTCAATGACGATGGGTCCAACATACAAACGCGGGCAAGATGAGGAATAGGATACTCTTTTGGGTTGTTTGCCAGATATGTGCAATGAGTTGCACAACATCTTCGTGACTAATTTTAGCTCGCCTTCCACCTTACGGTAAGCTTCTACAGCAAGCAATGAGCACAGCTGAAACAATGGGCGAGTCTGTCATTTTCTATCATACTATCACAGCTACGATACTCTTCCTCCAACGCAGAAGTTATGGTCATCTCTCAATCCTAACCACATCACAACCATTTCCTCGGTAAGACCTCCGGTACTTTCGATGAAGACCTGAATAACCCATCATAATGAATCCTTAATTATAACTGATGCTTTCTTTTTCCTTGCTGGGTAGATTGTTAATAACAATCCGAACTCTCAGATCCACTCATAAATAAACTGCCCATTTGAGGGCGCGATTCGACGTACAGTGTATTACTGGTAACTGCATGGATCATGAATGCCCTGGATGAAGGGAGTCGGTACTACTTGCTTGAATTAGTGGCACCGCTGCAGGCAGAGACTAGTCCAGAGTCGGGAGTCAGATTCCAGAGCTGCCTGCTTGGCCAGTGGCGGGGGCTCCACAGAAGTACAGAAGGCAGGTTCTCAATGTTCTCATTGCATGTACACTTCCAGTATGAGTAAGGCTAAGACTTTTGTCTATCGCACAGTGCACTGCTCTTCACATTGCGGGATCAGTCCGGAATACTGATTAATTTTGCAATGCTGTACAAGCATTTGTCATGCATTTATGTGGCATCTGGCTTCTGGGTTCCGTCGTAAGGGTACCAATTTATTAAGACAACATGTCATGTCTTCAAGACTTTCTGCTGGCATCATCAACTTTTAGATATTTCAAAGGCTTAGTTTAGTGAGGTGACGGTTTTTTCACAGATTCAGGACGCTGCTGCCAGAAGCTGCCTGAGGATAGAAGAGTCAAGTCAAGACTATTGGGTGCTTGCATCCAAATTGCGAGATATTCTAGGCGAGGGCTTCCAATGTCTATCAATCATGAGCTGCCATTTGTTTATTAGTTGCTTTACATAAAGAAGCAAATTTGCAATTGAATTTGCAGTCACATGGGCGCTCACTCCCCAATGATAACGCTTCACATGGGAAGTCGGAGTCCTGCAGCCCACTCGTCACAGCTCCTTTGTATCCGTGCAAGCACAGAACAAGCATTTTTGGACTCACTCTTTAGAAAGTATTTTGTTGGGCGAACTTGTTATGCATTCAATATGACTCGATCCCAAATCCCAAGCCAATCCTGATTCCACAATGCACATCCACTGATTCCTCCATGGAATGTGTCAAGAGCAATAAGCACAATGACTTCGGTATTTCACCTAGAAGTTAGAACCTAAAAGAAACTAAACACTCCCACTTGATTGTATTTTGTACGAATTAGATCACCAATCATAGTGAGAATCTGTACACAGTCACTAATCACTCAAAGAAAATGCATTTTATCGGTTCACACATTCAATCTATGTGAAGAGTCATAGCTTCCCCTAAAGCCCATCACACACACTCCAACATTTTGGATTCTTTCTCAGGAAATTCCCAAGCTGTCTCAAAGAAAAAAAATAAAAAATAAAGGGCTTCCATCGATATTTGCCCCGTTATTGGTGTTAGAACCAACACAATGACACCTGTAAGGGAAAGGCTTACAAGACAAAACACAAGAGAACACATTGTGGAGAAACCACCCAACCAAGTAGAAGCAATCGATCAATCTCCAAAAACTTCACCCCTGAGCCAAAAAATAGGAAGCAAGAGTAGAGTGAGAGAACCTAGCAAAGAAACACCAATTGAATGATGGAGTAGGGTGAGTTTCCAATTGATATTTGGACCCAAGACCACCCTGTGCATGCACCCATGCAAGATCTAAACTCCCCTATTGAGAAATCCCATTGCTATTAATTCTTTACACATGCAATGACTGTCCTAAACCATGTACTAACTCCAAATAGTGTGTCTGGGCCTTACAAGGTTATTAATCACTTTACGGGTCCCGTCCAGTATGACATGGCGTAACCAATAATCTCGAGCACTGGAGTACTGTGTATCCAAGTCTAGGATTATACTAAATCCTATATTCAGGACGTGGACGTAACACTTGTGGTATGTGTTATTATAGATTTTTTGGAGTAAAGGCATGCAAATGAGGCTTATTCCAAGGTACATAAAAGAGTAGTATTCCGAGGTCCATATGTTTGCTTATTCCGAGAGCTGTATTTGTCTTTGCTCCGAGTTCTATTCCGAAGTGCCACAAATTTAAAAAAAAAATTAAGGCAGAATGAAACCTGATTCCATTTTGTCCTATTATGGCATAGCCCAATCTTGTTGGTGTAGTTGATTAAAAATCAAAAAAATAAAAATTAGATGTTGTGCAATTAAAATAAGTATGAATATATCAATATTTAAAAAAAAAATATGGTCCGTCCAAGTTCAAAAATATATTCATAACATCAATAGTCTATACAAAATTATTGTCATATAAACTGAAATGATAAACGCATATGTATAAAAAATCTAAATTCTGAGTAGATCCAACCGATAAGTCATTTTTGGACTTTTGGCCACTGCCACTAGACTCTACATCATGTTCCCGGAGTGGGGATTGCGGTGCCTGCATACAAAAAACATGAGACAATGGTGAGTTTATGAAGAGAGAGAAATGTGACGAGAGTGAGAGACTGTATGAATGTAATAAAGTTCAACGCCTTACCTAAGAACCATCCAAATCGATTCTAACTCGTTGGCTCTCCAATAATTTGAGGAGGACATGTGTATTGTTTTGATATGCATATTAATACTCGTCTTTGGTGAGATAGTCGTACCACCAATTTTTGTATGAATTGAAAAAATTAGTGATTAGAATTTCAATAAATGAATACATGAATTAATAACGTAAATCTATAAAACCAAAAAATTGAATGACATTAAAGTCAAATTACACTTGTAAGTAAATGAATTACGAAATAAGCATGAAAATGTCCCACGTTGCCACTGCCTCTATGACAAGGCCCCATAGACTCAAGCTGCACTCTAGCAGCATCTCATTGCTACTTGAATATTCCAATCATCTTTATGTACATGGGCCGGCTTGGCTCTTCCAACTCTCACTGCATCTCGGATCTTAGATTTGGGGTGACTCATCACAGCTCCCATGCGGCGAAACATGTACTTGGATTTAAATCATAAATTGGTTTGGGAGGGGCAACTGAGGGAAAAAGCATCTAAATGGGAGTGGTCGAGGGAATCAGAGAAGTGACGACAAGAGTGGTTTCATAAGAGGGACTTGGAGTGGCTTGGTAACAAGGACCTGGAGTGGCCTGGTAAGAGAGATTTTAATGTTGCCATGGACTCCTGAAAGGCAAAACAAAGTCCAAAGTGATGGCATGCAAACAAATGAGATATTAGAATTTAGATAAAAGTAAATCAGAACAAGTATGACGTTGAAATGGTACTATATATAAATTGAACATTTGATCATAAGTACACAAAAATATACAATTGTAGAATCATATTGATTATTTGACACTCTGAAACAACTTTAGTTCCTTTCATCACATCATAGTGAACTGGAGTCAATGAACTGGGGGGATCAACAATGAGTTCATGTCCTCATCTTGCTGCTAGGACATGAACTCATCCTAAACCCTCAGCAGCAAGATGAGGATTGAACTTGCCCATTTGTTTGCCATAATTTGTGGTATGAACTGATGGAAGTATGCATATGCTTTACTTGTACGTAACTCACAATTTATTATTGGAACTACTCGATCATTTTCCTAAGTCATGCCAAGACTATTACAATCTTGCTGTGGTTTTTATCTTATTGGGCCACAAACTAAACTATCCAAAACATGAAGGGGGACTAAATTTATAACATAACCTAAATGAAAATGTAAATCTAACATATTTGAATCTATATATACCAACTTTATTACTTCTATTACACCTAAAGTTGAACCTACACCCAAACTTTATTACTTCTATTTGCAAAAATAATTCTATCCTTAAGTAAGTTTATCTTAAACTTAGATCAAAACCTACATAGAAGGAAGCATAGCTTTCACACAATTACAATTTATGAGACAATACATTCTTGTAAGTTTTTCGGCATTGTCTCATCTCTTTCGTTACTTAGACTTACCCTCAATTATAACCTCTAGAAGAAAAGGAATATAACATAACAATGTGGAATCTTTAGATTAGTAGTTACTTAGCCATTTAGAAAGGACCTAAACCTAAATCTAAATCTAATGAAAAACCTAAACCTGGATTTCAACAAGGACCTAGATCTAAACCTGAAGAAGGACCTAAAGTTGCATGAATCATCAATGTGGCTCAATATTTCTCTTATTTTTGGTGCTAGTTGGAGTCAGGTCACTCTATTATATGAGTGTTTGAGAGTCACCACTCCCAAGACTAGTTGTTTTCCTAGGACATCTGCAAGAGAGGTGGGGTTATATAAGGTGAATTACATGAGTTTTTTCGTAGTTGGGGTGATATTTTTCAACCTCCCCAATGCATAGCCTTGCTGCTATGTTTCAAGGAGGTCAAACTAGACATTGTCCCATGCATTAACATTTAAACATTCAACCCAAACATTATAAAAATGTGATCCATAGTTTATATCCTTTTTAAGCAAAAAAGCATAGCTTGAACCATTTGCATGGTCACACTAGCAATTAGTATTGAAAATGCTTCCTTGGGTGTATGCAAGAGCAATATGGATCTAAAACTAATAAATATATTCTAACATCTAACCAATAATTAATGTAGCTTAACATTCTAAATGTGAAAAGTGGATCTTGAATGAATCTAAGATCCCAAATGTTCTGGCTAAGATCTTTGCACAACAAGCTACATGTTAGCAACTGTGCAAACATAGAGACAATACATTTAAAAAAAAAAAACTCCATGGCATATGTTTTGTAAGCCCACTTATGAGTATTTGTCAATAAACTTCTATTATGGCATGTGTTTTGTAAGTCCATGGGTAGAAGCTTAAAATAATAAAATAACTTAAACTTAGGATTAGAACTTAGACTTAAGAAACTTAAGCTTAGAAATATTTGTCTTAAATTATCTTAAGTTTCAAAGTTAGAAACTAATTTTAAAGTTCTAAGTCCTAAGTTAGGAGTTCTAAAATGGTTAGTTTCAAATTAATCCCATAAGTTAATGAATACTTATGGAAGACCCTCCTTGTTATAAAGGAGAGGTATTTGCCATGTACACAACACTTTTGAGATTAAGCTTATTATGCTTCTCTATTTTGAGGTTATCATTCTATTTTATTTGTGTTCCCTTTGGGAGGGTGCATAGCTTGAGGGAAGGTGCTCAAGCCTCCTCTTGCCTCCTTCTCATTGGTTTAATTGTGGCATGCTTTATTTGTTGATTATTAGTTAGCCGCAATTGATTTCCATTCCCTTTTGGGTGTTGATTTAGGATCTAGTTTAGCAACCTTGCTAGTTGGGTAAGCCTTAGTAAGGATTTATTGTTGTTATTTTAGTTAGTCTTATTTCAGTTCTAAGCACTAGTTGGATAAGCCTTAGTGCTTACATCCTTGTATCCATTTCCGTCTGAAGCTTTTTATAGAGTCTTAAAGGGTGGATGATCCTTTCTATACTACACCACATCGTGAGTAGATCTAGCCATCACATAAACAAGATTTACTTCCAAAACTACAAAAGCTAGAAATGGCAAAGCATCCAAAAATAGTAGCATACTAGCCCTACAACAGTAGCCTACCACTTTTGGAAAGCACCTAAGATCGTACACAAGAGCTTGAAGACAATACACACAACAATGTTAACAACGGAGGAAGAAACACTGACAATGATCTATTCATCTCAATGAAATAGTACATAAGTTTCTTCAACCTGTTTCTCCATGAAATTTAGCCTAATATAGATGAGAGAGATGACTCTCTCTCCTCTCTCTAGAACTTAAGACCCAATTTTGGCCTATATGTCCAAATGACATGATTTTGGTGTCACTTTGAAGGTTTTGAAATTTGAAACTTCTTCAATATGAAATATATACTAAAATAAAAGTATATAGACTTGTTTCACACGTGTGAAAGGTCAGATCCAAAACTATATACAAAAATTACCAATTTAGGCCTCAAACTAGCTAGGAAATGTTGACAATTTTCACACTCCCTCTTCAACATTGCTTGCTAGTTTTACAACACTACTTTGATCTAACTTAAGAATGATTCCCATATTAAGGATAGATCTCCTCTCAATGATCCTAATATGTAAAAAACAGTAAACTTCATAATTGATATAGATAATGTGGACAGTTTCACTATTTCTTATTTTACATATCAAGATGAAACTAGTACATGAAGAGTAGCATATAATGGGAATGGAATGATTCCTCCATGTTTCCACCTTTGAAATTTCTATAAAATAGCAGCAAACACGTAACAAATGCAAGTGATGAATGCTTGCTTGCATGTCTTCTCCATATTTCACTTCTTGTGAAGTGGATGTGTTGAAATCCACCATGAATGAGCCTCTATTGCCTTCTTGCCATGAAGAACCATCAAGCCTTGGAAATCCATGAGTAAAAGAGTACAAAATCCAGCTCCATAAGACTCCACATAACTAGTAGGTAGCACTAGTCCCTTTTCAAGATCCATTGGATACAAAAAGATGATCATAGATTCACCAAATTTTGACAATTTCCACTCATTGACATAACCTAGCTCAAACATAAAGCTAGATGAGTAAAGTAGGTTTGAAAAAGACTTACTTGCTGCTCCTTTGCCTTTACTTGAGTCTTCAATAACCTGCAAAAATAGATCCTTAGTGCCTTGGCCATTTGATTCTTCTTTGATGCTCTTGACTAGCTCCAAATTGTCAATTTTCAATTGGTGTTGATGAAGCACATTAAGATCAACCTCTTGACCTTCCTTTTGACCATCAAAACCATTGACCAAAACTTGTTTTTCAAAACCATAAATGACATCCATTTCATAAAGACAACCATCCATATGCATAACATCATCCACACAAGAAGATGTACCAAAACATGTGAGTAAAACCAAGTTTGTGTCTTCCACAACTTGCTTACTCTTCTCATCATATGTAAACCTTGTTGGCTTTTCTCTTTGCCTTGAGGATCTTCTTGGAACTTGACTTGGAGAGGCATCTCCACTATCATATCATCCATAGATCCATCACCATCAAGAAAGTTAGGAGAAACAACATCAAGATTGTTAGTTTCATCCACATCAACTTTCTTTGGCACATTGCCTTCTTCAAAGATGACATCTCTAGAAATGAGAGAGAGAGAGAGAGAGAGAGAGAGAGAGAGAGAGAGAGAGAGAGAGAGAGAGAGAGAGAGAGAGAGAGAGAGAGAGAGAGAGAGAGAGAGAGAGAGAGAGAGAGAGAGAGAGAGAGAGAGAGAGAGAGAGAGAGAGAGAGAGAGAGAGAGAGAGAGAGAGAGAGAACTTTTTTTGTTGAAGGAATGTAGACTTTGTAAGCCTTGCTTACTTCACTATAGCCAACAAACACACCCTTCATTTGATGAGGGATTTTCTTTAGTTCTATCATCAAGAGTGATGTTGACAAAACAAGTACAACCAAAGATCCTACAATGCTTGACACTCGGCCTTGGACCATAAAGGACCTCAAAAGGAGTTTTATCATCCAAGGAAGCACTTGTTCACCATTGGAAGCCATGAATATAATGATTCTTCAACTTTTAGGTTATGTCCTAATGCACCTAGCAGTCACTTTTCTCTCAACAAATGATGGATAAGGAGATCTTAGAAGATCTAGTACCCTAAAACACTTCTATCTTGAACCTGGCTAGTTTCCAAGCATAGAAAGGAAGATTGAGACACATGCAACACTTTGCACACACTAAGAATGGATTACAAACTCAAACCAACTGGAACGCACTCTTGTTTAAGCTCTCAAACTTTCTAGAAAATGACCAAATCAAGTTATGGTGTGAAGAGTTACTTGCATTCCTAGAAAATACACAAGACTAGGCTGCCAAAACAAGAACACCTAGAATTGAACAAACTTGATCAACATATGATCAACACACTAATATATTGATTCAACCTATAGAACCACATGTAAACCACATTTCTAAAAGTTTATAAACTCCAGCAAGTCATAAATACAAACTTTAGAGGTGAATGAAAGAGCACACTTAGTGATTCACAAGACTAGCTTCACTAGCTCGTGAAATCTTGATGTTTAGATGTAGATCTAAGATCACTTCACATGAGAATGTTACTCAACCTATTAAGAACCTGAAAACACATTTGAATAATGGTTAAAATCTTCCAGCAAATGACCCAATCTAATTACATAAGGAGAGTTACTTACATACTCAACAAAGTACACCAAAATTTATGCAAAAGATTGTTGACAATCTGTTCACCCAAAAGGGGATCTTTCATCCAAGTGGGAGCTTTGCTCAGCCTTTTGGAGAAATAAAAAATCACTCAAAGAGTATTTGTCATCCACTTAAGGAGAATGTTCATCCATTTAAGGAGAGTGTCGATCCACTTAAGGAGAGTGTTCATCCACAAAGGAGCGTGTTTATCCACAAAAGTGGAGATTGCCAACAATAGATTGAACAGTTAGTATTGAATATGCACAAGCCTCACAATCAACAAATGATTAGGTGTGATGATATGATCCAAAATAGCTTCTTCTTAGCCTTTGATCTTCAATAGACCTAAAATATGCTTTTGATCCACAAGTTCAACTCATCAAACAAAGGATTTGATCAACAATGCAATGCATAATCACGCTAGAACTTGATCAAACATCCAAATATAACCATAAATAAAAACCTTACTACAAATAGCGGCCAACCAACTATGATACCATGTAAAAAAAGTGGATCTTGAATGGATCTAAGATCCCAAATGTTCTGGCTAAGATCCTTGCACAACAAAGTACAAAAGCTAGAAATGGCAAAGCATTCTAATGCTACCTTTGATGCACAAGAACTTGAACAAGAATTCTAAGAACTCAAGAAACTATTCAAAGGTAATGAGGGTGGCCAAAAACAGTAGAATACCAGCCCTACCATAGTAGCCTACCACTTTTGGAAAGCACCTAAGATCATACACAACAGCTTGAAGTCAATACACACAACAATGCTCACAATGGAGGACAAAACATTGACAATGATCTATTCATCTCAATGAAACAGTACATAAGTTTCTTCAACCTGTTTTTCCACAAAATTCAGCCTAATATAGGGTGAGAGAGATGACTCTCGCTCTTCTCTCTAGAACCTAGGACCCAATTTTAGGGCACCACTAGCTTAAAATAGCCAATTTTGGCCTATATGTCCAAATGACATGATTCTGGTGTCATTTCGAAGGTCTTGAAGTTTGAAACTTCTTCAATATGAACTATATACTAGAATAAAAGTATCTAGACCTGTTCCATATGTGTGAAAGGTCAGATCCAGAACTATGTACAAAAATTGCCAATTTAGGCCTCAAAATAGCTAGGAAATGTTGACAATTTTCACACTAAACAGATCTTAGAGTTTTATGGTTAGCATGAAAGCTATTCAAGACTAGCTCATAACATTTCTGACAAGATAATGGTGAGAGAGATATACAACTATTGTCCTCCTGGAACTCAACAAAGTGTGAGTAAAGTACCCCAAAATGAGCTATTAAGAAGTGGCTACATGAAAATGAGCCGAATCTCTTTCTTGTCTACCTATCCTCACAACCTATAGTACCTAAACATGGACCTTAACCTACATTACTTGGCAACATGGTGGAATGGTGTGTTGGATTTATCTCCTCTACTCTCCTAAAACCCATTGAAATCTAGTTCCATTCGTAATGGTGCATATTCACTTGCATTTGTCTCTCAAATCAATACATCTTCTATATCATTAAATGAAATATAACATTCATTATTTAAAAAATATAAAGGAACATCGAGTAGAGTTAATTGATTAACAAGAGATGCAGAGGGAAGAGAATCAGAGAGGATTATAGAACGAGGGAGAGTTTTTTGATAATCTGAAGCCATAGGTGCTTCAGCTTCAACCCCTATATTAGTATATGCATCATTTACATCAACTGGAACAGGTGCAGATGCTTTGATCAATGGAACAGTTGAAGATTCAACAGACCCATCATCTGGAATTTTAGCAGATATGTAGAAGACAAAAGCCATCCCTTTGATTAGAAGGCGACATATTCTTTTGTGGATATCACAATATATATATTTCTTTTGAAATGGTCATGCAAGTTAGAGTACTTTCTATTGTGTTTATGCTTAGAGGATGGTTGGGAATGTACAAGGTCCTGAAAATGAACGAAACAAAAACTCTTCTTGTTTTTTTTCCTTTCTTGCGATATCGAATCGATGCGCGCCATCCCTTACTGAGCATGCTCGTATTCATTCAGGCACGCTGAATCAATATCAACCACTTCCGACGAGTGCTTTTCGGAAAATTTCATTCTCGGCCTTACCATATCGGATCAGCGCGCGCACTTTGCTTTATTCCTCTACCGATATCTATCTGTCGCGTTGAACCGATATCGGGTTCAATATGGCTAGTTCCTCCATGGCCTCAGATGACAAACTTATGGATTTTTTTAATGCCAGTGACATTCCATCTGACAAATTAGAGTATTTTGCTGGTATTTTTTTTGCTCTGTTTGATATCGATAAGCTAGTTTATGAGAATCGTTATAATTTATTTTCTTATCTTGATAATTTTTCTCAGATTATTAGTACTCCCGTTTTGGATATAGACAAAATAAAAGATCACGGAATCGAAATATGGAAAGTGGTGTCCATATTTATTGCCAATTCCTGTTGATCACAACCATACATTTGTGAAATAACGAATTGAGAAATATAGCCTATATTTATTCACCAATCAGAGTGAGAATATATTTGTACCTACGCCGGAATACATTAACTAGTCTATCACAAGATTCAATGAATCATCATTAGCCCTGACGCTAGAATTTGTAACTGCGCCAGAATACATTAAATAGACAATCACTAGCCTCCTAGAATAATCATTAAACCAATTATAAACAAATGATTAATGGATATCATTGAAAAACATGTACGAGGAGAATTATTACAATCTCTCGTCCTATTTAAGCACCGTATAGATGAAAATTTTCCTTTTGAGATAATGTTCATTCAGAACATTTTCATAAGTCTTTCATTATGCGTTTCAGTATGATTTTTTTGCATATGGGATATCTGATCAGCGCGCCTGGCAGACGATGGTTATGCTGCATTTGGGTTGCGCATGTCAAATCGTTATTTCAAAAACAAAAATATTATCGAAATTTTTGAAACTATTGGTGATAAATTTTATAGTTTTTAGGACAATAATGATTGTACTTTACAATCATAGAGAGTTATTGGTTGCTTAATCAATGAATCTATCAAGTTCTACACATTAGATCTTGATCTAGATTCACTACACTTGGATTTAAGCAAGAGCAATGGATCAACACATCATTTTTTAGTGAGAGCGGCTTCACACGTGTGGAGTACTGTCCACTGTACGGCCTGCACCTGAAACAACAAGTACAATGATACTAGATAGCAATCATGCATAAAAATCACAAGACAAATGACTAGAAATCTCACAAAAGTGTAGAGTGCAAAAGTCTCATCAATTTTCTTAGCAAAATGATGATCCTTTTATGGATCAAGTACATCCATGAGTCTGGTACAGTCCAGCAGGCCTTCACACGTGTGAAGAGTGCCACATCACTCAGATCTATCCATTTTATCCATCCTTGATCCTTATCCAATAGCTGACCTTCTAGAATATGACTAAAATCCAAAAAGCTAGTCTCCTAGAATATAGGAATATTTCCTACAAAATAGGATCTAAGGAAAATGGTCAACTCTTATCTTCTAGTACTCTATACACACGTGTGAACATCCACTTGCCATGTGGGAGCATTTACTCATGCACATGCAAGGAAAAGCTAATTTGTAGGTGACTAGTCAAGTTGACTAAAAACTAGTCATTTCATGTTCACACTAACTAGAATGATACAAAATCAATTTGGATATATACAGACATGAAAAGTACATCCTTTCACACGTGGGAACAGGCTCCACACGTGTGAAATCATATCATCAACACATTCTAATGTTTGATCAATATTTACATGAACCAATGTCAAGTGAGAAGTGACAATTTTCAACAATTGGACCCTATTTGCATGCTCAAAGCTTGATTTAGAAGACTCTTCATACTGGCCAAAGTTATGCAGAATCTATCGAATCAAGTTTTGAGCATTCATATTCCATCCAATATCAGATGAGCGTGAAAGAATACAAACTCTGGTTTTCAAATGCTTTATATGCGCATCGATTAGCTATCGGGTGAAAATCTGGCCTTTGGAGTTTTTCAAAATTATAATTATTGGATATAAAAAAAGTCTGATATTTAAAGCTTAATGTTGTTAATTTCAACATTAAATGGTAGAAGTGTGATAGCATACTTTTGTAGCATTAATTGTAGATGTGACCATACTTTATTTGAAATTAATTTTGGTTTATTCGATATGGACTAATCATTTTGATGACTGATGGATATTTAGTTTTATTTGATTGACAAGCCTCGGAGTAATCATCATCATAATCCGAGTCTCGGACATCCAAACCACCACGTTTGCAATCATTTCTGATTTTCTCTATATATACTGGTCGACGACGCTGAAATTTTTTTGCTTATAGTTATTTGCATGCGATATCGATTCAGCGCGCTCGAAACCAACTTCCTTCAATCCGTTACTACTCGGCGCGCCCATCCACTATCAACTAACGGATTTGTTGAGCTCAGATATCGCTTCGACGCGTCCGACCTAAGGCCTGATCCTGAAATCAACATTATTGCGCGCTGATCTGATACTACACATTAATGGCATTGACCAAGCAGACAACATGAGGTCATTCAGGTGGAATACCAATTTTAGATGCGGGTCAAGGAAATCCACAACCACCACCTTGTCCACCATCACCTCCTCCTAGGCCAAGGGGCAGAAGAAGAGACCCACCCTGACTCAAGGATATTCGGAAGCTTCTAAAGACAAATAATCTTCTGATTCCAAAATCTCACATACAGAGGTCCATCAAAGACGTTACAAGATGTCTATCTGCAGATGTGAGATGGACAGTACCGGCAATTGAGACGTTTCACACAACATATGAGGATTTCTAGGTGAAATTTGTTTCAAATACTGTTGTTGCAGCTGTCTATGCCAAGAGGGTGACCATCATGCCCAAGGATTTTAATATTGTGTTCAGGCTTCGGGACACATATGACAAGTTTGTAGAATACTTTAGACCTGCTCCCTCCTCTCCTCAAAAACAAGATTCAGAGAGGAGAAAACAAAAGCAATCTCAACCAACCCGGCTTGTTATTCATATATAGAGCGGGAGTGTTTCAAAGAAGAGGAGGTCTCTTGACCCTCCAAATAAAACGAGGGATTTTTCCAAGCCATCTCCTCTGAATACTATTCTTTCTTCTAGGCATTCTCCTCCCAATACTCCTCCTAAGTCTCTTTCTCCTCCTCCTAGAACTCCAACTTTAACTTCTCCTCCTAAATCTTCCTCTCCTAATAAATCTCCTCCTCCTACCCCCAAAAATATTGGTTCTCCTCCACCTGTTCTAGGAAATGATTTAGATGATTTTGTTAATGTAAAGGTAGAATCAATTTTGAAGGACAATTCTTTTTCTGGTTTATCTGTATTACTTCCGTCATCCCCTGCACTTGCCTTTGTAAATAGTCCTCAATATGTAAAATATGATCAATTGTTAAACACGTATCTTAATGGTTTAGGTCTTCGATATAGTTTTAGGATGTCGAAGACCAATGCTGGTCTCCCCCTTTCTAGATTAGATACAAGTGAATTAGAAAGTAAGGATAAAATGCTAGGGGAAAAACTAGGAGGTGGGGCAATTCAGTATTGGATGGAGTTTTTCCAGACCCCATTGTTTATAGATGTTGCATTGTTTTCCCTTCAATTCATGGCTGCATTTGATTTCCCTGATTTCAAAAGTCTGCACGATGATATGCTCCAATACGTCAGACTGGGGACTCCAATTCTCGTGCTGCAATACATAACAAAGTAAGTGTCTTTTTTTCAAATTTTGTTATATTGAATTTTTCATATGAATTTTGATTTCACATTGATTCTCATAAATTTATTGTTTTCTGATTGCAGTGATCATTGGAACTTATATGTATTGTCCTTGTACGTCAATGATGAGGGGGTGTGTAATCCAGTTTGTTTAAAGATGAACTCTATTACACACACACACACACACACACACACACACACACACACACACACACACACACACACACACACACACACACACACACACACACACACACACACAAAATTGCTAGGACCCATATCTAGAAAATACTGGAACTCTTTCTAGTACCAAATGCAAAAGCATATTTGAAGCTGAAAATGGTTGATGCAAAGAAATAATTTTTTCGATATCAGTTCGACGCGCCTTTGTCGTTATTGATTGGTTTATTTTCATAACATGCGCGCTGATCCGATATTTAATCAATATTTTACTAGCATTGAAAACCAGCGATGGGCCTTCGGTTGACTGGCTGCAGTCCTCCCAGCAGGTTGATTATGTCAGCTATGGTTGGTATACCGTATGCAATGCCAAAAACTTTTTTAATTGGCTTGCATTACAAGATGGAGTTCCAAATCTGGAAGAGGTAATCTTCAATTAATTACTTTTAATTGTGTTTTTTTTTTCATATACAAATTTCTATTAACTGATCTTTGACTAATTACATTTAACTGTGTTTATGTGTTTTTTTTTTCAGTTTAAATGTCCGAAGGTTTCTCCAATGGAGATAATGCACTTCAGACAGGAGACCATAAAGCTTGTGATCAAAAATTCATATCCAGTTGTAGTGGCCAAGTGTTTTCCACCCAAGCTACTTCCAACTGGAGAAATGGATTTAGAGATGACTAAATAGTTGATACTGACTAAATATTCATCTCACTTGATGTGGATGAGACACATGTACAGAAAATTTTAATAGAAATATATTTACAGTTTTTCTATGGTTGTTCTTACTTGTTGTTTTTCCTGTTATTAATTCAGGTTATGATTCATTCATCTCAATTACAGTTTTTCGACAAGTTTGTTTTTCATAGCCTTGGTCTGCCTTGCCTTTACCATGGTTTTTTTTTTTGGATAAGTTCAAAAAGATGATCTGATGGAACCTTTGCCACAACCAATCCAAACATGCGACAAACTTAGATTTGTTGTAGCAAAACTTTCATCAGTTCATCTTCTGAACATATTCAAATATGCCAAGACAAGGACAATATAGACCAAGCAATGAAGACAAAAAATACAACCGATATATATGAGACATCAACAAGGGCAAGTGTCAATTGTAGTGGTCACAAAGTTCAAGTGACTGAAGATCTCCCCAATGGAGATAGTGCATTTCCTGCAGGAGACAATGAATCTTGTTATCGAAAACTCATATCATCCAGTTGCAATTACATTGTGTTTTGCACCATGGAAATGGAGATCATAGAAATGAAAGAGACTCATAGAAAAAATGATTCATATATTTTCAAAAATGATGTATACAAAAAATTGTACGATTCGGTTTGGGTCATTGTTGACAAACTTACGAAGTTTGCTCAATTTATCCCAACGAAAACTACTGTTAAAGCTTCAAAACTAGCTCAGCTGTTTGTTGAGAAGCTTTTTCAACTGTACAGACTGCCTTGCGATATTGTCAGTGACCGTGACCCAAAATTCACTGGGAAATTTTGGCAAGCAGTATTTGAAAAGTTGGAAACAACTTTAAGTTTGAGTTCTACAGATCATCCTAAATCAGACGGTCAAACGGAAAGGAGCAATCAGATGATGGAGGATATGCTTCGAGCATATGTGGGCCATCGACAGTCTGATTGGGAACAATACCTTCTACTGGTGGAATTTGCATATAACAGTGCAAAACATTCAGCGACCGGATTTAGTCCTTTCATGCTTATGTATGGTTTTCAACCTCGATCACCAATTAGTGTTGGCATGAAAAACCTACGGGTGCAAGCCACAGCTGATTTCCTTGCGGATATGCAGGAAATGTTACAACTGGTAAAGATAGCATAAGAAGTGCCCAGGACAGGGCAAGGCACTATGCTGATCTATCTCGGAAGCAGAAGGTATTCATGGTCAACGACTGGGTGTTTTTGAGAGTCCCTAGTCACTTTAGGGGCTTGAAAACTATTAAGTGTGCAAAGCTGGCGCCTAGGTATTGCGGTCCTTTTAAGGTTATTCAAGTGATAAACAAGGTCGCATACAAACTAGACCTTCCAGCTAACGTTGGAATTCATCCTGTTTTCCACGTTAGTAAGTTGAAACCCTGGTCCCTATGGAAGATCTAGTGGAACTTCTTCGTGATGAGTCCGTGAGTGGACCACCTGAACCCGAGGCGATTGTTAATAACCGGCAGAGAACTCTACGTAGTAGAGTGCTTCGGGAATTTTTAGTCAGGTGGAGGGGCGAATCAGAAGAGGAGAATACCTGGGAAAAGGAGGCTGATCTCCAGAAGAATTTTCCAAATTTTTCCCTACAAGGAAAAATTTAAGTTTAGGGGGAAGGAATGTTACATACCTATGTAACTAGCAGTACTTCAGACCCCTAATAGTCCATTTAGTGTTGGGGGCTAAATGGCAAGGTACCCTTAGGATTAAGGTCTGTGCCCTTGGATAAGGACAAACAAGTGACTATACCTTAGTTGGAGGTATGGAGTCACGTGACCTTTGGATAAGGGCTACCATTAGTATTAAGGATAAGTACCTTAGATTAAGGTACTAGTGTCCTTGGTTAAGGGCAAGTAGGTGTCTATGCCTTGGATGGAGGTATGGAACCTAGAGAGGTGTTAGAAAGTCATTGGATGACTATTTTTCTAAACCTTGGGCCTCAACATATATAGATTCGGGTTCAAGTGTAAACATCATGACCCAAGACACTGCATACGAACTAGGCATCCACCATCAAATATCACCAACACTTAGGCACCTCAGGTTGGCAGATGCGCCACCCATAGAACTCCAATATGAGAACAGGTCAGTGTGTATATCGGTGATCAAAATTTTTTAATGAATTTTATAGTATTAAAAACCATGGGAGAATCGCCTTACAAAGTATTGTTAGGAAGACCATAGTTGTAACAAGCCGATGTAATAATGCATTAGAGGAAGAAGGAAATTACCTTCTGAGACCAGATGGCTACGTCGGAAGGAAAAAATATGAAAAAGATTACTATATCTTGTAAAAAAGATAAAGTATGAGGGCGACATGCCTATATTTTTTACATTTACACTTATAATCCAAAAGAGAAGATTTATCTCTCTCTGGGGGAATGATATGCCTTATATACTACACATTCCTTGCTTTCAAAATTATCCTTCTAGGTTCTGGTTTGCTTCTAGATATGTCGTCGGTTCTTCAGTGAATTGTAGAATTCTACATCTGTGTCTTCACTCCACTGAAGATTGTCGATGAATCTATTAGGAGGTCTTCTTATTCTCTTCGACCTTCTTGGTTCGACTTGTCGATACTGGTGTATTTGCTCTTCAATTTCTTTGATAGGTTGATCTTCTACTTCTTGTTCTGGAGTATGCGGTTCGACATTCTGGTTCGATGTTTGGCCTTGAACTCCCTCTTCAATTGGCGATATTGAGAAGATTTCATGGCCTCTTGATTCTTTGACTCCTAGAAACGTAGATTCATCGACTTCACGTCTCTACTCATTACCACCTTCTTCGAGGTTGGATTATAGAGTAGGTAGATCTGTGAGCCATTCAAATAACTAACCCTGATTGCTTGCACTGACATTTCATTGAGCTTGCTTCTCTTTTCTTTTGGTATGTGCATGTATGCTGCACACTAGAATATTCATATGTACAATAGATCGGGCTTCTCACCCGTCCACATTTCGTATGGCATTTTGTCTTCCAACCTCATTGTCATTGATCTGTTTTGCAGATGTATAGCTGCTGCAATTGCTTCGGCCCAAAATTGACTTGGCAACTGTGCTTGTGCCATTATGCATTTAGCTCCTTCGACAAGAGTCATGTTTCTTCTTTCTGCCACACCATTATATTGTGGTGTATAGGCAGGTGTGAATTGATGTTCGATTTCTCTGTCTTGGCAGAAGCTTGAGAACTCCTTGCCTGAATACTTGCCTCCATTGTCGGACGTTAGGGTCTGCAATTTCTTGGAGGTATGTCGCTCTGCAAATGTCACAAACTTCTTGAATGCTTGAAACACTTTGGACTTCTTCTTCAAGTAGTATATTGTCGTCATCCTGCTGTAATCATCAACAAATGTGAGGAAATATCGCGATCCAGAGAGGGAGTCGACTTTCATCGATCCGAAGACATATGAGTGAACTAGCTCAAGAATGTCCTTGGCTCTTTTTCCTTCATGCACAAATGGACTTCGATGCTGCTTGCCCTTTTGATAGGCTTCACAGAAGTCGGAGTCTGTACTTGTAATTCACAGACCACTCACTAGCTCCTTGTTCAACAATCTTTTATACTACATTTTTATACTTTTGAGATAAGTATAGTGCGACAAAAATCAAATTCCAAAATAGCATGTGTTTGTATTAAGATCACCTTGTGTAGATCCTAAAGATCTTGTTGCGATTACCAAAAGGATATTTGTGGAGAAAACCACCCAACCAAAGAGAAATTGATGATCCCTCAATAGCTTCACCCTAGAGCCACAATGACTGAATACAAGAGGTTTTTTGATAGCTAGAAACTAGAATCCAGAAGTGAAGTAGGGCAAGTTTCTATATGTATATATAAACTCTAAGAGCCTAAGAATATTTCCTCCTAATCCTCTTCAAAACTCATATTAAGTTACTCTAAGATTTTGATCAACCAATGATGAATCAACATTTGTCGATGGTCCATGCAAAATCTAGTGTATTTTTGCATGTTTTGCCAAATCTTGTGTATTTTATAGATTGTGCCAAATTTTGTGTATTTTTGCAGACTATTAAAAATTCGAGTATTTTGCATATTGAACAAGTCCGATCCTTGTCCAAGAAGAATCAAGTGAAAATTCTAACACTCCCCCTTAATGAGAATTCCTATAACTTCATGATCCTTAACTTGAGTATCTCACAAAATTTATTATGACTCTCTGTGAGGGAATCGAATCTGTGTGTGTGCCAACCCCAATGATCACATTGTTATTTATTTAATAGATAGCGATAAAAGTGACTAATAGGCCATTTTCGGAAGTTAGGTGGTTTAGAGGCCTAAAGTCATGTTAGTGAATATAGAGATGTTTCCCACCATTTTTCAAATTCAAATAATAAGGGAGGTAGAAATTGGCCAATAGCCATTGAGGTCAAGTGCCCGTTCTCCACTATAATTAGTGGAGCCAAATACTTCATTTTTTATGTTCAATCAAAGAAGGTGGAACCTCTACCATTTTAGCAATTGAATGTCCTTGCTTTTCCTTCTCCTCTATCTCTCTCTTGTTTTTGTTATCTTTTCTTATTTAAATTTGCTATTTGTCGGATTTGAATATTGTTACTAGCCTTGAGAGAGAGAGAGAGAGAGAGAGAGAGAGAGAGAGAGAGAGAGAGAGAGAGAGAGAGAGAGAGAGAGAGAGAGAGAGAGAGAGAGAGAGAGAGAGAGAGAGAGAGAGAGAGAGAGAGGTAAGCTTGATCATGGAGAATAAGGGTTAATGGATGTTAGAGTTAGATTGTCATCATAGCATGCATAACACTTTGGATTTGAGCTTTGCTCTCATGAATCTTCTTCACATCTTGTTTGTTTTGCCTTTGCTCATACAACACAATCAACCATGGCTTAGCAAAAAAAAGAGCTTGATTCCTTTCAAAAAACTATTCTTAACTAAAATGAACCAAAATAGGGATTACATGCAAGCTACCAATTTTGAGGGGGTTTCCATTGCATGGTGTCTAGGCCCTTGTTACAAAACAACTATCCCAAGCTCTAAAAACAATGTGCCCTCATGTGGGACTCACCATAACTACTTACTAATGCAATAAGATTGTTATTTACAATGTGACGATAAGATAAATTATCGCTTACCAAATCAACACTCTCTCTTAACCCTAATTTATTTTACATATACCAAGTTTCTCTCTTAAAAAACTCAAACTTAGCAATACATAGTGCCTTGGTAAAAAGTCAACCAATTGATTCTCTATCCTGCAATGTACCACATCTATATCTTTAGATGAGACCTTTTTTCTAATGAAATGGTGTTTCACTTCTATATGCTTAGTGTGTTCATGAAACATAGGATGCTTTGCTAGTCATATGTCACTTTGGCTATCACTCTTGATTACCATAGGCTTCACATGTTGAATACCAATGTCCTCCAACACACTGTCCATTAAAATCAATAGTGAGTAATTATCCATGCTCAAAAGCAAAGATGATGAATGAAGAGATGTGAATATAACGGGAGGTATCTACCATCCACCACAAATGAAGATGTGGATATAAGAGGAGGTATCTACCATCCACCCACAATTAGAAAGCATGAATGTAGAAATTTTTTTCTCGTTGGAAGGGTGCCAAACCTTTCCCATCCCTTGAGGTTTTTCACTAGTTACCTCTTCGGCTTCCTCATCACGCCACAATAGTGGAGCAGATGGATGTAGTTGGTGCAAAATTTCAGTAATATAAAAGAGAGATTCATGTACTAACCATCTCTCTAACATGCTACCTTCAGGCCTTGCCTTTTGACGCACAAATTTTTTTAAGACTTTCATGTATCTTTCCATAAAGAACATCCACCTAAGAAGTGTGAAAAATGCAAAAATAAGCTTGGTAGAGGCCAAAAATCTTGTATAGATAAACACACATGTGTGGAGCCTATTCCCACATGTGAAAATAGTGTACTTGTCATGTACCATAATCATATAAGTTGTACATATGATTTAATTCAAGTTCTAGTGGCTAAAAAGGCCAAAAACTAGTTTTCTAGACATATGACACATGACATCAGTCTATTGCTTGCATGAGCCACATCCTTTGGTTAGGTGTCACATCCCATGTGTAGAGGACAGCTCACATGTGTGGAATAAGCTGAAGTAGACGAATTTTGACTTCTAGAAGATTTTCAAGTAGATCTCCATATAGAAGGAAAATGGACCAAAAGTGCTCAAAATAGAAGGTTTTGTCCAAGTGTCAGTTTTGCATGATGAATCATCATATGACAAAGCACCTTCACACATGTGGGATCAAAGGGATAATCAGTACCACGAGCTCCCACTTATTGTATATATAGAGCCACATTTGGCCATAATCAGTGTGAGACACCAATCTTGGTTTTGGAAGCAATTTTGAGTGATTCTCTCCATTTGTCTACATTTTTGTTTTGATTGTTTTGAGGTTCTATCAATGTGTACTTGATTTTCAGGTTGGAGTCCGTACTCAGACAGTGTTTCACACGTGTGAAACCATAAAGTACACTTACCTTCAATTAATGATTGTTCTTGTTAGGATTTTGTGTCTAGAATTGATCTAGATTGATCTTAATATGAAGTAGATTGATCGATCAAGTAATCTGACAACCAATCCCTCTTGAGGATCAGATTAGGATCCACTCTTGGTCCTTTTTGTACTTTTTCCACATGGTATCAGAGCCTAGTACAAGAGGTTTTGTTGAAATTGATAGGGTTAATCCAAATCAAAGCCAAAATTAGCAGTTTTTGGAAACTAGTCAAATTTTGTGTAGCGAGTTGGATTTGATAGCTATCCTCAACATTTTTGGTCCAGATCTTGTTGTGGGCTGTAGGAATCCTTTTCACACGTGTGAGGCCGTACAGCTCCGGTTTTGGCTGAGAAATTTCAAAAATTTGTACAATTTGATTCACACACCCAATTAGTTCTTGGATTAGATCAACCAAAAAATTAAATTTGAAGCTTGAATTAGGTGCATTAATTGATTAGTTCTGATTTTTTGAGTGCATGTTGAAGTTGAGAGTGATTTTGCCAAAAATCATAGATTAAGGAGTGATATGCAAGGTGAGAGGATGAAATCCATTGTACCATCACTCTAGATTTGTTCAAGAGTGATAGGGTCAAGTTTAGAAGCATCAATTTGCTAGAAAACATCCTTGGATCTGTCCTCCAAGTGAAACCTTTGAGAGTTTCTAGTGCATATAGAGCATCTATGCAAATTTTTTGTAGAATTTGACATAGATTCGCTTAAATTGAGAGTTCTAGAAATAAGATTGAGATCCAAGTCACATTGTTCAACCCTACTCAATTTGTTTAAGTGATTGTAAGGTTTGAAAAGAGTCATTAAGGTGTCTATGGCAAATGTGTAGAGAGAGATCCAATTTTCTAAGTGTTCCTTTCTTTGTAGAGGGCAAGATGGCTAAATGGGCTTTGGGTCAGCTTAGATGGTTTGAATCGCTTGATGAGAGATTATTCCGTGGTTTCCCATGACTCAATATTGGTACTCTCTAGATACAAATACCACTCTTTTGCATCGCCATTGAGAATCATTGGAAACAACCTTTATTTTTTAGCTTTAGAGCTGTCTCCATAGAACTTACAAGCGTTATCAAAATCTTGGAGGAACCTGACTGGGTCCGATTATCCATCGTACTTGGGCATTGATTCTTGGAATCCTCTTATCTACTTGTGGTGGAGGTGGATTGTTTGTCTCCCCTGACATTCTGATGTAAGATAGATGATTCTACACACAATGGTTAGATGATGAATGTGGAAGGTTATTCACAAGATGGTGATCTTATCACGAGGAATCTATGGCTTTCTACTGGGTCACATCTAAGGCGCTTCCCTACTAGAGTGCCTAAAGTTATTTCCAACTATATTGTCTCATGATAGGATGTGGAAAGTGGATTGGTACATGGCTATGTGTAGTGCATCTGATGATAGATCGACTTATCCTGGTGAAACAGTTTTGTTGTGCAACCGAGGGTGATACTAGAATTTAGGTTTTCTCAGTGAATGGTGCTACTCAGGCTCATTAGTGTACTCTTTTGGAGAGAATTCACACACCTACCTGGGAACTTGCAGAAGTCTAAAGCTTGCCAAAAATAGACTATGCAATTACTATTTGAGGAAGATCAAGAACTTGTACTGGGGCCTTTTTCGAATTCTTGGTCAAGAGATGTAAGTAGAGTATTCGAACGATGACTCATGACTTGCAGCTCTGTTTCTAATGATGACTCATGACTTCAGCTCTGGATAGAGGCTCTAAAATCGTTGGTTAGTCGCCAAGGTCTACTGCTCAAAAATAAAGGGCAATGTTAGGACCACCAATCAGAATTCTAGTAGAGCTGTGGATGATTTGTGCTCATATGTGGACAGTTGTTGGCAGCACTTACTTGACATGAAGGTGTGCTCAGATCAGAAGTGTTTCAGACTTAGAGATCTTAAAAAATCATCAAGAAACAGCTGATATGAAGTAATAACAATAGAGAAGGAAGTATTAAGCTAAAAAGAACAAGGAATAGCTTGAAACAAAGCAAAAAAAAAAAAATCAGAAAGAAACACTGGAAATGAAATAATAACAAGAAAGAAAAAAATATTAAGCTAAAAAGAACAAGAAATAGCTTGAAACAAAGCAACGAATCTAGAGAACAAGGAGAAACAAGAAAAGAGCGACAACGGTGCCAATGTTGGCTCTTCAGCATCCACACCGGCTATGGCTCCAACTAGCATGACTATGGCAGTCTCCCAACTAGTCTACCTATGGCTTCTCCAACTAGCTTGGATATGGATGCAAGAAAGACATTACTGAGCATGGTGGTGAGTATTCTGATGGGTAAGATCCACTCTTCTCTCTTTTCTCTCCTTAACAACTACAAATGATGTCAGGCTTACCCTACTAGAGAATGGAGGGCCTGGATTAACTTAACTTGTTGCAAGATCAATACTGTACAATACAATGTGAAGTGACACAATACATGAAACCACACAAGGGCGAACACTCAGAGAGAAAAGATGGGCATATATTGCAAATGAGGTTCTTCTCGAAAATGGACTCTTCCACTCCTATTTATACTTGGAGTGGTAGTCACTTACAGAAATGCACTATGGGACAAATAAGCCACATAGACTAACTTAACTTTGAATCATACTTGTGCCATGGGACAAACCCCCAATAGGCCTTTGTGACTAACTTTTACATAACTTGAAATTACATATCTATGTGCAATGCCCATGGCAATTTAGACTTAGAACTAAATAACTTAAGCCAGTACGGATACTGTAAAAGCCTAAACTTGCTGGGCAAGTTCTACGTTTAAATCCTATCCCGGGCAAGTGCGTTCAAATTCTTTCAGTGTCATTCAAGTGAAAATTGACAAATTCTAACATGTGACGAATTGTAACATGTGACAAAAATTGACAAAATAGTCTTTGTTCATTTAGTGCATTTGCAACCTTCATTTGTGATGGAGGACATAAATCAATATACATACATGTGATGGATCAATAGGCGGTCTACGTCAACTGATGGAAGAGCTTGAAGATGAACCAGTCAATAGTTGTTCATTGTACTTTAGTCTTGCTTGTTCCTTTTTTCTGTGATAGAGCTCAATTGTTTTTTCTTTTTCTAAATCATGTGGAGGTACGATAATTTTCCTAGAATTCATAATTCCAATCAAATGTCATTGTAAGGATAAATTTGCAAGAAAAATTATACACTCATATTCAAATAACAAATAAAGTGCAATTGATGTCAATATTAATAACAATATATAGCTGCTGTTGCGATCATGAGATGAATTGCTATCTGATGATGATGACATCATCGATGACATATACACACTATAGCCATCTACTCTATACCACATCATAAGTAATCATTATGAGACCGTATATACTAAACAAATATAATAAAATTTGTTAAAGACATGCCAACATCTAATCCATGTATATTTTACTTATACTTAATGTGAATCTAATATTCTAGTAATGTTGCTATCAAGAAAATTGCTTGGGTGGGGCAACACATGACGAGCAATCAAAAAGAGGTTCATACTGACAAATGTTAGACATCAGTAGATAGTGCGCACAGGCCTATCTCAACTAATTTAAAGACCATAGCAGTCAATGTTCCAAGCTTTCAGTTTGAACTCTTGTCCAAGATGAGTGACGATCTCACTCAATCTTTCATTAGAGGAGTTCTAAATCCCAAAAAGACCCTTTGTAAAGATTCTTTTTATATTCTGTCTCAATTTTTTCTTACACATGGACCAATCAAAACACTCAAATTTGAAATCTACGTAGCGTAACTTTTTGAATCCACATTTTGATTCCACACTAAAAATGGCATAACTTTTTAGTGGTAAGTCCGAATTCAGCGGAGTTTCATGCATTGGAAAGCGCTCAACAAGGACTTTCCAATAATATGTTATGTAACATAATTCTGAGCTAAGATTGCAAAGTTATGGCAAGTCAAATGTATTAGTGTTATAATATTTTAATAATATAAACTACATCTTGCACGAATTCTTAAAGGGTCTTTTTGGAGCTCAAAACTCCTCTAATGCTTTCAAGATGGAATGATCAAAATCAAACAATCAGTCATATACTCAATTGATTCATTGCCCACAAAATCACTCATTTGATTAATTAATACTTGGCTCGAGTTAGTTAGGGATAAATCTCTTTGGATTGGCCTAGTGTGCCATGGTATCTCATGACGAGCAATATGCATTCTCCCTTTCTATCTATGGTGCTTTGTATGCAAGATGATGTTCCTCGAATCGAAAAGAAAAGACAAGCAGTTGGACAATGTCAATCAATCATATACTAGATAGCACACCATTGATCAACATCTTTATTGTAATGCTAAATGATATTTCAACTAATTACTATGATTTCATATAAGGTTATATAGGTCACACACAAACAATTAAAAAGATATATCATATAGGTCACATATCACTAAGGTCCTCAATATAACATAAATGCTTTTGACCATGAATCTAAATTTTCTCATGCAACCATTTAAGAGGCCACATGACAAAAGCAAAAATTTTCTATTTGACCATATAATTATGTCATCAAATTATATCAGATCTATGACACCTAGATTATTAATAAACTAAATTTTTTATGACATCACCGATTTGACATAATATTATGTCATAATATCTCTAAAAAACTTGTCAAATTACTTGTTTACTAATAATATGTACTATTTCTTATCTCATGATTTTGTCTTGTATGTCAAATCTCAAGAAAAATAAAATTTATAACAATATAAAACTAGTTTTAACAATTAAATACTACCATAATGATCTTTGAATTGATTTTTTTATGTTTCATCAAATTAAAAATATATTTTTTGTAAAATCCTACAATAAAATATTCTCATAAAATCTAGAAAAGATTATGAGAATATTGAATGACATTTGAAGCATGCAAGCCCATGTGGGGGACCCTCTCAGGTGTGCAGAGAGGGAAAAAAAACTGCGTGGAACATCCACACATGGATATCACGTGGATTATCCACGCATGGATAACTACTGTGTGGATAATCCACGCGAAACTTGAATGCTAATTAAAACAGCATTTTTGCGAGCATTCTTGCTCTTCTTTTGCTTTCAAGTTTTATAGGTTTTTCTAATCTGGTGTTTAGTGCTCTTGCTTGCTATTGCTCAATAAATGGAATAAGGTCATAATTTTTGAGTGGTAGCTCTATATTCGATTAAAAAAACAAGTATATCGAATATTGTAAAGAGTACTTGGATCCAAATATTATTGATTTCCATTAATTTCAGGCAACTTTAATGAAGTAATGGAGCTGGTGTGGTCAAAAGGAAAGTAGCCTAACATTTACTTGTGTCAAAGGAATTTTCGGAGACCTTCGCTAATGAAATTTTTTGAGTGACCAAAAAATCTAAAGGAGGAAGAAAATGAGACACCAGAGTAGGTAAATGTGATTGTGTTATGTAGTTTGGATTGGCTAATAATCCTTGTTTGAAAATTGCATAGCACCGTTTTTTTGAATTCATTGAGTTGAATTTATTTCGAATGTCTATAGGACCATGAATTGACTCTATTTGTTATAGGAAATTGTGACATGGAATGAGAATGGACACTGGGTTCGCATTTGTACTGTAAAGAACCTTATTCCTAAGAGTTGTAACTCTCAAATGGTAGGAATTCGGGATGAATAGTACCAACTAGAGGGGTTGTTTTATGTGACGGAAATACCATGTGCAGGTTCTTGTTAAATCACAATTTTGGCAATGAATTATTGTGAACCATTAGGAACAAGTATGGGAGTACTCCAGTATTTGGTGGAATAGATATGTGCATATCTGGTATTGGAAATCCAGATGGAGTTTTTAAGATATCTGGACTATCGGATAATGCGGTTTAAGATCTTTTTGAAGATCGAATCCTATGTTTGGTTATAGGATGATCAGATAATCTTTTTGATTTTCTATTGATCAGATCTAAAAGCAAAAAAATTTCTTGGAGAAAAAACTGTGAAGAATTGCCAAAAATTGGCAAATCTAGCTTGATCAAAAACCATGTAGAACTTTGTAAATATTGTGTATAATTGGGTTCCACACATGTAATGCCAAGATGCCACGTGGCAACCCACTCCTAATATAGGTTAGTTCAAGTCAAGAGAGTTGATCATGTCTATTTGGTGGTCATCCCTACTTTATAGGACCTACACCTAAGTTTAAGGTGAAAATTTGACCAACTAGCTACCTACCAAGCATAACTCTAGGATCTAGGCTAGGTTTCATTTTAGGTCAAGGAGAGTGAGTTAACTTCCTTATTACATGCTGGAAATCCACCTAACTTCAAGAAGGAAGTCGAATTTGCTATGTATTCCCTCTCTCCATAGTGAGAAAATAGAAAATTTTTGGAGCTCATTGGCAATCTCAAGCTAGTTCACTATGTACATTGAGTTTTTGTGATCCAAACGAAACCAAATCAATTTCTACTTGTTTCTCAGGTTGAAGGCCATACTACGGCCTGTAGGACACGCGTGTGGGCTCAGATTTCAATGTTGATCAAGTCTTTTGATTGTTAATGCTTGTTGTTTGTCAAATAGCCAATCTAGATCAACTTTTTTGTGTCTAGTTTTTTGATAGATTGTTAAGCAAGCATCCAATCACTCTTGTGGATCTTTTGTAGATCCATTTATGGTCCTAAAGTATAGTACGTTCACATGGTATCAGAGCCAAGTACAAGAGCATAATCCATTGATCTAATGCACTTCCATTTTAGCAAGTTTTGGTGCTAAAAACTAGTATAGAGAGGGCAAGCTAGAATCTTGATTTTGGTGAGGAGATTTGATCCCAAACTTGGTAGGGGTCCAAATCCATACTATTCACATGTGTGGGCACCTCTAAACCTACATTTAATGCGTGGTATTCATTTGATCCAAAGCAATTCAATTTGTGAGTCTTTGATGTAATTTTTGGTGGAAATCTTAGCATAAACTACCAATATTGAGTGCCATTGATTAGATTTGACATAGGGTCATGAAGTCTAATTAGTCTAGGCTGAAAACAGGTCCTCTAAACTTGTTTTACAGGTCTTGAAAGTACATTAAAAAGTGTGAGGGAGATTTAGTCATGTTATTGTCCAAAAATAGCCAAAATTGACAAGATTTGATTGTAAGTAGATTTCACATCATCTTATCTTCATTTCAACTTTGTGAGGGAGTGCTAGAACTGATATTATAAGTCCATTTGTTGGATTAGAAATCTAATTTGAGTGAAAAACTACAAGAGAGAGACCTTAGTGAGTTTCTAGAGACAATCAAATTCATTTCTTGGCAAGATTTGTTTGAAAGTAGTTTTCACTTCATCTTATCTTCATTCCAGCTTTGTGAGAGAGTGACAGAACTATGATTATAAGTCCATTTGTTGGATTGGAAATCAAATTTGAGTGGCTTTTTAATCTGTTCAGAAATGGGCGGAATAGTCACCAAAAAGCCATTACGTACAGTGGAAGGTAGTAAAATATTGTTAGATATTGGTGTTTTGCATTTCTGGAGCTGGCACTTACAATCCACGTTCAAATTTCGACTTGCTTACTTGTCAATGCATGAAGGTATATTTAGCACTCAAAAGTGCTGAGATTAGGGAAAGTGCCAAAGCAAAACTGGAATATGGCGATATCTAACTGAAATGATCTATTTAGTGCAGTAGAATAATTAATGAGATCTGGCTTTCTTCGTACCCGCAGAACCATTACAATATGGCTCGGTTCAAAGTACAACGTTCTGGAGTCAATTACTCAATGTAGCCGATTAAGGGAGTCATAAAACGCGCAATTAAATGATACCATTGTAATTGCTGATAACGGGGAGGCATTCTTTCTGCGGCCAGAAACAAAAACTAAAGAAAGGACTGTGGTCTCCTGAAGAAGATGGAAACTGATGCGATACATCACGACATATGGTCACAGTATAGATCTTCATGCTGTTCTTGGCTACAGGTCTCGATTCTCAGACCTTCAACCATTTTTACGCACTTCTTAATTTTATGTGCTGTTACAGAGTACTTTTTAATGTTTTGTGAATCAGAGCCTGAGTCAATGGCTGTTACGCCTCAGCTTCCATATCACGTACTACGCTTTCAGATACAGAAGTTTAACTAGCATTGGCAGATCTGACAATAATAAGAGCTGATCAATTGGCTTTAGTTTATTAAGAGAAGTCTTTGCCAGCAGGTGGTCTCAGATAGCTAGTCAGCTATTAGGTCGCACGGATAACGAAATGAAAAACTTATGGAACACTTGTCTTAAAAAGAAACTCAAACGTAACAGAGTGGGTTATAAGATCCTAGCACTCATAATCCAATCGAAGAGATCGAACGACCAGTTGGGGAATCAAGAGGATGTATAAGGAGTCCTGACTCCTCGATGGAAGGAACATTTTCGGTGATTCGAAAATTGACCTTGCTGTCAGCTGTGACTGGAAAACGACTCGTTTTCTTCTTCTTTACAACGGCTTGCGTGGTTCTGAAACGTAATAGACAAATAACAGCCAGAACTTCTGAGCACGATTACATGTCGCAAGCGCAGGTTCTGCTAATGACATCTACGTTTTCTTCAATTGCACATTCGTGTGAAGTTATGCAATATAAACCTTCGACCTTCAAAGTTCATATATAGTCAAATGACCACGGCCCCTATTTAGTAATGGACATCCGTGCAAGCGAATGCAATTGACTATGCATAGATATATTGACGGTGAGATTGTTTAAGATGTGTTTCACCTCAAAATAAGATATCTGTCTTGAGAGAAGATGTTCAAAGCGGAGGATGCTTATTACATTGTCTATGCTCATGCATGGGCTGCATCACCACTTCAATGACAGATCCAAATACGGAGTGGGAGGAAAAGCACGTGATGCTGCATTGCTACCCTTCGAAACGTTGAGGACGTCGTGATCAATGGCCGCTTGATACCGCAGCCTGATTAATTGTCAAGAATTGATTGATGGAGGATGCAGAATATAATTTATTGTGTTACAGAAGTGCTTTTTCAAAGTTAATCTAATCTGGCTGTTCTCAACTCTTCAGTAATATATCCAGAATAGTATGACGTGCTTGCAAAGATATTGTTAACGCTTAGAATGAAACATAACTTTTTCCACTGTAACGCAATTTCATGGACTTTTATTTATGGCTGTTTTAATGGAATCAGCCGTTTTTGATTAAGTATGCATTGAACTTTGGATTTGAAAACTTCATGATATGCTATGAAGTACTTTGATTTGTGAACTTTGAACTGTTCATCAGGTCTCAAGATATCTCTTTAAGGATTCGGTTGGTTTATGCCCGACTTTGCAGAATGGAAAAGTTTTCGAGTATGTAGCTGAAGAAGAATTGCTCGTGTAAACGAACGCTTTACGCTCTCCGTATTCTGGATCTACCTTGACTCTGCCTGCATTATTTCAGACACTGTTATCTAACTCACCGTTTACGTATTATGGAATGAGCCTGGCTTCAGCCCGGTAAAAAAATTTGGGCGAGGCCCGGAGGGGCCGAGCCTAATTTTTTTTGGAAAGCCGAACCGGGCAGGATGGCCTTTGCCCGGCTCCTTCTATTGCGTAATGGATACCTGAAATTTTTTCAGAAGCACATTACGAAGCATAATAGGCAGGTTTGTCTTTGACTGACCAACACAAAATGTGCCATGTGGTAGCTGTACGGAATCTGTACGGACGTGCATAGACAGGCAGAAAAAAAAAAAAACAGAATCTGCCATTGAAAAAAACGCATGCATTATCTGCTTTTTAATTTATTTGAAAATGGGCATAATATGCAACAAGTATCCATTACTTAACTGTGATGTTTTTCTATGAGGCTCGACTCTCTCTCTCTCTCTCTCTCTCTCTCTCTCTCTCTCTCTCTCTCTCTCTCACATTATTGCTATTTTTCATATCGAAATCCTAAAACACCTTTAACCCTAAAAAAACCCTAAATCCAAAAAAAAATTTCCTCTCCCTCCACTCACGACGCGTTCTCTCTCTCTCAACTCACATTATTGCTCTTTTTCTTGTAAAACCTAAAGAAACCCTAAAAGAACCTTAAAAGATTAAAAAACAGCTCCTTTGTCTCTCTCCTATGCATGCCTCTCCTTCTCTCTCTTGGCCTTTTATACCTTTCTCTCTTTCTAAAAACTTCTCTTTCTATGAATTTCTAAAGTCAAATGTTCTCTCTCTAGAAATTTCTAAATGCACATGTCATTTTCAAGCATTTCAAATGCCCTTCAAATAAACTTTAGGGCAAACATGGACCAATAAGAATAGACAAAACCCTTTTTGTCTATCATTGCCCACATTCTCTCGCTCTCGCTCTCACATCTCTCCCTCCACTCTCACGACTCCTCGTCTGACTCTACTCTCTACCTCTCTCTGTCTCTCTTCTCTAACTCACATATCTCCCTCTTACTCATCTCGTCCTCTCATTCGCGTCCTCGTGGTAGCGCGTGCTCTCTCTCTCTCTCTCTCATTCATGAATGAATTGCACACCTCAAGTGCGATCCAGAGCTTGGCCAGATTGGTGTGCAATATCAAGCCAGTTTGGTGCCTTGAGCGCATCTGGCAATGCCACACTTCTTGCATACGTCGCATCCCTTCCAAGCTCTGGATCGTCATTGTCGTCCAAGCCTCAAAGCTCCACGATTCTACTCCCATGTCCATCCATCAACAACGGGTCTGTAACGAAAATCATGAAAAACCGACGAACACTATCGGTGATGGAGATGCCTCAGGTGGACGATCCAGTATACAGAAGCTCATCAAAAGCCATGATCATCCTGATATTATTGCCCTCCGTTCTACTCCGTAGTAGAACAATGTGGAGATGAAATCCATCATTGTCTCCCGCTTTCTCTCTACCATCGCTCTCTCCCTCAACTCACATTATCCATTGATCATTGCTCTCTCTCTCTCTCTCTCTCTCTCTCTCTCTCTCTCTCTCTCTCTCTCTCTCTCTCATTCCTCTCTATCTCAATCGAATTCTTTGGATCCATCGCTAGCCCGCTCTTTCTCTCTCGAAAAGTCTCTCTCTGGAAGTTTCCAAAAGCACACATTCTCTCTCTAAAATCCACGTGTTTGCCCTTCAATCACATTTCAACACTTCAACTGCCCATCAACGACATTCTAGGGCAATCATGGACCAATGAAAATTTGCAAAACCCAAGTTTGTCCATCACTGCCCACATTCTTGCTATTTTTATCTTAAACCTAAAAAAAATCCTAAAAGAACCCTATAATATAAAAAACAGTGCCTCTCTCTCTCTTTATCATGATGGGAGCCTCTCCTTTTCTCTCTTGCCCTTTTATACCTTCTCTCTTTCTAGAAACTTCTCTTTCTATGAATTTCTAAAGTCACATGTTCTCTCTAGAAATTTCTAAATACACGTCATTTTCAAGCATTTCAACTGCACTTCAAATGCCCTTCAAATAAATTTTAGGGCAAACATGGACCAATGAGGATAGACAAAACCGTTTGTGTCTATCATTGCCCACATTCTCTCTCTCTCTCTCTCTCTCTCTCTCTCTCTCTCTCTCTCTCTCTCTCTCTCTCTCTCTCTCTCTCTCTCCCCTTGCTCCTCCCTAAGCACCAAAAAACAGCTTGATTGAGCATTAATAAATGAGAACTCTCCCTCTCTATTGCTCACATTTTCTGTACGTCGCTAATCACGGAGTTCATCTTCCTGGCTTCATCTTGAGGAGATGTGACAAAAGTGAAGAAGGGGATTATTGAGGAAGGAGCACACGCAATCTGAAAGTGTAGACGATCCAAGATACAATGAAAAGAATGATTGATTAATTAGGGCATGGAGAAGGCAAAGGAGAAAGACTTGGTTGCAGATTCTGTCACACCATAGTTAGAGCTTCTCTTGCCTAAATCAATCCACTGTTGTCAAAATCTCTCACTGGTTATGCCAGTCACATTTGAGTGTCACGAAGAGGACGCTCCTGTACCTGCAATTGGGAATCCTCTCAAGCGAAGCAGACACAGCTTACTCCCTCCCACTCATACTTTCTCTCTCTCTCTCTAAGCTCGATTCATTGCTCGTGGTCTCTCTCTCTCTCTCAAATGCTTTCTAGAAGTTTCTCTCTCTCTCTCTCTCTCTCTCTCTCTCTCTCTCTCTCTCTCTCTCTCTCTCTCTCTCTCTCTCTCTCTCTCTCTCTCTCTCTCTCTCTCTCTCTCTCGATCCATCGCACGTGATCCATCTGCCTTTCAACCTCACTTCAACGCCTTTCAAATGCCCATCAAATACGATATAGGGCAAACGTGGACCAATGAGAAGAGACAAAACTCGTTTTGTCTATCACTGCTGACATTCTCGCTCTCTCTCTCTATGATTTTTTCCAGAAGTTTTTCTCTCTCTCGATCCATCGCACATGATCCACCTACCTTCCAACCTCATCAGATTGATGACATCTAAATGAAATCCCTCCTTTGTTACTAAGTTTTTCTACCAAACTTATGCTACCATTGATAGGGAGATGTTGTAAAGCTAGCTACAAGTGCAATCTTTACTCCCATCGTCACTGGCACACTCACATTGTTCTTGCTCACCAGCAACCCAATTGTCGCTCACGAACTACAACTAGCATCCAGCCGGCACCAAGTTCCTATGCTCAAATACTTTGATCAAATCATTAGCAAAGTCCAAATAGCTCAGATCGATGTGCAATCACCTCACACAATCTAGGCATGATTAAGGGAAGCATATGGATCAATAAATTCTAGAGAGAAAAAATGACTTTCTAGAAAGAGAAAAATGTGCTTTACCAATTTGGTCTAAACACTTGCTGTAAAGAGAGGTAGCAAATCCTACCATAACTAAAGGGGGATGCAAGTTGCGACTCAAGGCGACCTCCAACCAAGTCTCAGCTCCGCTTCCTAGAATGTTGTCTCGGCGTCTGCCTCGGCATGCCAACGCCCTGAAGACCAGAATCAGTCACACACTTGAGATGTAAAATTCTCGGATTTATTAATAAAGAGAGATTTTTCTCAAGCTGACTTTGATAACCTTCTGGATTTCAATATTTAGTAAAGCGCCAGTTGTAACACCACTTCAAATCATTTTGATCTGGTGCCTAGCTTAGGTCATGTTCTGGGACTCCAGCGGTATGCCATTAGGGCCATTCGATTTGGATGGTATGTTGTCGGGACCATTAGGTCCAGAAACTAGTTATCTCCATATCTGTCACAACTTGTGGTTCTTAGTATTCCTTAATTGAATGTAAACTATGTTGGACTCTTGGAACGGGCTCTAACATGTTGGCTGAGTTGGTCCTAGGATGGCCACCTTGGGATCTGATGTATGTTAACATGTTGGCTACTTGTATGTCAAGTGGGTTGGATGGCAAGAGTCGAAAGCTAGAAAGCTAAGTCGTGGTTCCCAAGTCCCTATGGTGCGCTAAATCTGGTATCAGAGCTTAGTCAGCAACATGGGATTCATGGATCGGCCAAAAAAAGAAAATGTTGTGAAAGACGTGCAACAAGGAAGAGTGTAAAGCACAGGTGGTTATGAGACTCTCGGGCTGATGATCGACTTGGTTGGCAGAACGATTGTATGATGTGTCAATGTGTTGCCTATGATATGATAGGTGTATGCATGATCAATACCTCGCTAGTTCAAACCTATAATTGATTGCACAAAGCTAATGAGTCAATGTGCTTTTCGATGGAAATTGGGAGACTCCGATGAGTGTTAGTGCGTTAGTGTGCTTTTGAGCCCACTGCCAAGACCAGTGCAAGGCACTAGTGGTTATGAGACTCTCGAGCACGAGTGGTAATGGAACACTCCGGTATTTTACCTAAGCGTGCACTTCTGAAATTGTGTGAGGTGTAAGCATGACTAGTATTCCAATGATGTTTTGGATGTCGGTCGTTCAACTGTTTGGTACAAGGAATAATAAGTTAAGGTGATTCCCATCTCTAGTGGGTCTAAGCATGAGCATGGGCATGGGCCTTCATGTCGGTGTCGGTTGTTTTCCAATGTGGAGGAGCCTACTTGCTAATGTGTGGCCTAGTATGAGTGGAAGAACAAGCATGTTAATATCCATGAGTTCTATGGTGCACATCTAGGCAAAGATTCTTGGTAGGGCTATCTAAAGGGGGGCACTTGCCTTTGTTACATGTTAGTAAGCCTACTTGAATGTCTTACTTGTATGAATCCATGGTAGGTCTTAGTACACGTGCTTTGCTTGGTTTGCATGATTGTTTGTGATTCAAGGAGTTGTTAAGCTCAAGAAGGGACTATTCCTTTGGAGGCTGATACCATCAAAACAAAGAGGATTACAGAGTCCATGGGGTGGATTTGTAGTTCAATACTCTTGTGGGAATGGCAACGAAAGTTGAAAAGATCAATTTCAAGGGAGATCTTCTTTGGAGTAGTTGGTCTTCATGGGGACGACTACATTTGGAATTGAAACTCATTGAGCATGGGTGATATCCACTTTCGGTTGGGTTTTTTAAAGGGGAGGCTAGGATCACCTTAAGATACTGGCAACAAGTTGGGACCAAGGCTAGAATCCTAGCGAAATGGAAAATAAGGTGTTGGAAAACTTTTTGTCTAAGAATTCAACTCTAATTCTGGTCAGCTAATTTTAGAAGTGGGGGGAGTGTGAAAGATTTCAACTAGTTTTACTATTTTGGTCATATTTGTATATTTGGCAATTGAGGCCAATTTTCATATTAGACTTAGAGTTTGACTTTTCAAAAATATATTAGTCTAAAAGCATTTGAATAAGCACTTTTTGAAAGTGTGGAAAACTATAGAACACGAGTTTTGGAGATTCAATTTCAGTAGTAGATACAAAAATTGTGCATTATGGAGGAAAACCAAAGTTTGAATTTAGGTTTGGACCTGTTATAAAAGGATGTAACTCATGGGAAGAGAAGACATTTTCTCTCCCTTATCTCATTCATGCTTATACATAGTTCTCTTGGATTCTACTATCCATTGCAATGTGCACTGTACCTGTGATATCTTGCAATTCAATGTGTAGAATGTTCATTAAATGCTATTTTTAGATCCACACGTGTGAAATATAGTAGCTTACTATTCTTGTATAGACAGAAACATTATTTTATGTTTTGATTGATGTTTGATCAAGATCTGTTAGATTTTGCATCTCATTCATAGTGTAGATGTTGGTTTTTCTACATTGGCAAGATTGGTGATTTGCTTGTCTTTCTAACCAAAGATCAAAGGGATATTTTGGATCTTAATGTCTAAAATTCTTCACATGGTATCAGAGCTTGTGTTCCAGGTTATGAAGGAAGCATTCACAATATAATAATGATTTGGAGAAGATATCAATGCTAGAGCATGCTAGATTGGATTCTACACCAAAATGGAGTTTCTTGCATATGTAGATTGGATCTTTTGTAGATCAAAACTCTATTTAGGGTTATGATCTTGATCAATTCCAATTTCACACACTACTTACTGGAAATGGCCAATTTTTAGAGCATTGGAAAAGCCTAAGTGGTGGCTACAAGATTGCATATCAAGTTTTAGGCGATTGCATGTAGATTTTGAAATAATCAATTTTTTGTAATTTTGTCAAAACCCTAATTTTGATTGGATCTCTAGATTGTGATGTTATTTCGGTTTGTTGGAAGAGAATTTTTAGGTTTACTAAGTTTTTGTAAAATTGAAGGTTTATAAGAAACTTGTAAATTGGTTCCTAAAGTTTTCTTAGCTCGTTGGGTTGGAAAGAGTTATATTGATAAACTTTTTATAAGTTTAGTTCAATGTTTATGTCACGCAAGTATTTCCTCACCTTGGTATTTGTGGGCTTATTAGAGGCAAGCATTTTGGGAATCAATTTGGTGGCCAGCGCGCAGTTCAAGCGCCAGCCCTCTTGCCTCGTATTGTCCATTGGACAGAGATTGTACTCTTCAAAAAAAAAAATTGTTCTTTTTTAATCATTATCGCGCCAAGCCAGCACGCTATGGAGACCCCAGGCTTCTACTTGGGTGGTTTGTGCTTTGAAATCCACGCTTGTACCATCTTGGAATGATGTACCTTTTGTTCGGATTCGTACAGCTAGCCGCGACTGTCGCGCTACTGCTCCTGGTGCTAAGAAGCAATTTGGGAGGGGGGGGGGGAAGTTAATATCTTCTCCAAGAACTTAAGAGTTCGTGATGTGACAGGCTGGGGAGAAGCGCGCCTCCCCATGGCCCTGTCCATCCTCCCTTCTTTAAGCCATGGTTTTAAACACAAGCTAAGCAATATATTATAAAATTTTATGCTAAGTTCAAAACTTATGCCTTGCTAAGCTTATGCTTCTTTTAACTTAGAAGCTTTAAGCTTATAGCAAAAATGGTTGAAGTTGAATCTTGGTGGCATGTCCTTACAAGCCGTACTTTCTCCTTTCTCCTCCTCTGTACCTGCAAATCTCCAAAGGAGTGGAGAGAGCTGTAGTACGTAGGAGTTGGAGAGGGGAGAAAGGGCCAAAAATTGAATAGGAGAAATCCTTGGGGTCCATAAGCCATGTGGCACCTAGGGGTGGCCCCACATGGCTAGAAAGGCCTAGAAGGGACAAATGTGTTGAAATATTGGAAAAATCTATCTAATGTTGTAAGTAGGGGTCCTAAAAATGCCAAAGATGAATTGAGCTCTTTTGGCCTAGTAAAGACCCATCTTACAATAAAATATTCAAGGTAGGTAGAAGTAGAAACTTGAGCTACCATAGGAGTTGCCATTTGTACTTTGCATGCCACATTTAATGCATGAAAATACTAGGTGGCACAATTAGACATATTGAGGTGGCTTGAATAAGTCTAGATAGCTTGAGAGGTGGATTCATAACTCCAATTCAACTCAAAGTAAGAGGAGAGTCCATGGATCTATATATATGTGATGTACTCTCATTGAGAAGATGATGAAATTTGTGTATAATGCAAATTTGGAGACTAAGGTCTTTGTGCCCTCTCTCTCTCTACTCGAGTTTGTACTTTCATATTCTCTCTCTAAGCCAAGTTGAGGCATTTATTGTACTTAGTTTCATGTTTTGTTGACAGATCTTGCTTGTAACACAATAATATTTCTTGTATGATCAGCTTTCCTATTGTCAATCAATGCTAGTTTGATCTTTATGGTATTATTGGGCTTAGGAGATCAAAAATACATGTGTAGGGCATCCCACACGTGTGAATTCATCATGGTATCAGAGCCTACCTAAGATTTACAAGCAAATCTAATCAAAAAGTTTGCAAATTTAATCAGAATTCAAGCTAGAAATTGTCTAGATTCTACTTTCTAGCTAGTTTGCAGTTTTCTGGTGATATAGAGCTTCAAACCACCTTGAATGGTCCAGCTCAGGTACTGTACGGAATTTCAGGTGCAGGCACGTGTGAAATCCGCCCATTTTCAGTTTGGTGGTTCTCTCTCAACTTAGATCCAAATTTCATGCAATTTGGCCCACTGAAAGCTAGAATGTGTAGAATCTGATGCAATTTGAATCATGACAGTTTATTAAGCCAATTAAAAGTTATAAGCTTTTGAATAGTTGTAGGTAGGACGCCTAGACCTATGGCAAATCGTGAGTAGATGTCATTTATTGCTTGAATGATCACAAAAATCATCCAAAAATTGACCAATCTCATCTATATGTGATTTAGGCAAAATTTAGAGAATCTAGGCAAATTGTTTCATACAAATAGATTGTATTTGAGTCAATTTGACATTTTTGGAGTATTTCACACGTGTGAAATTCAGAGAACCATAACTTTTGCCATACGTCATCTTTTTTGATGATTCAAATCTTGTTTTAGAGAGATTGTCGAGCTAGTGAGATATATCTCACAGTTTTTTGCTTAGTCTTGCATAGGATTTGGTTTTGTACCCTTGATTGGTTCCTGTAGTGAGAAGACAAGCAATTTTTTTCATCCATCTTTTTTTATTTCCATCATTCTGTATGACTTCAATGGGTGTCTTTCTATTAGAAGCAAATGAAAGATTGTCAACCTCCAATTACTCAATTTGGAAGGTTAGGATGGAATCTATCTTAATACTACAAGATGTGATGGATATTGTACTTGGAATTGAAGAAAAAACTCAAGAAATTCCAAAGTACAAAAAGAGAGCTTGAATGGCTCTGCATTATATTAAAATGAATGTCTCAAATGACATCTTAAGAGAAATTGGTGCTTGTACTAATGCCAAAGATGCTTGGGATATTCTCAAGTCCATCTATGAGGCAAAGAATACTTCTAGACTTCTAACACTAAGAAACCAATTTTTTTAAATTGTATAGAGAAGTGATGAATGTGCTTCAGCTTATGTAATGAGAGTTAAAGACCTCCATAGAGAATTGTCATGCATAGGAGACTCCATCAACCAAAATGAACTTGTTCAAGTCATACTTAATGGATTAAAGGAGGAATATGACAACCTTGTTCAAAGTTATGCCATTAAGGAGGAGCTACCAAGTTTGGAAGCACTCCAAAGTGTGCACATTTTTGAAGAATCAAGACAAGAGTATAAACTCTTGAAAATGGAAAGACTGTCTCTCAACATTGATGGTAAAGCCCTCTTTACCAAAGACAAGCACAAGACAAGAAGTAAGAATCAACACCAACCCTCTTCAAGCAAGAACAATCTTATTTCCAAGGAGAAAGGAGAAGAGGATGAGTCCTCTCAAGCTTTCACATCCAAGAAGAAGAAGAAAAACATCAAGTGTTTCTTTTGTGGCAAGAAGGGGCATTATGCCACCAATTGCTTCAAGAAGAAGAGTCAATTCAAGCCAGCCAACATTTCCAATGAAGAGAAGGAAGATGCTCATGCAAGTGATGGAGAGGGATCTCTTATGTTCTCGAGTTTTTCTTCATCACCTTTCAAGAAGAATGGTTCATGGTACATCGACAGTGGAGCTTCCTCACATATGTGTAGCTCCAAGCATTTTTTTTCATCCATGACACCTTATGAAGGAGCCAAGAAGTCCATCTACACAGCAAATGATCGCGAGTGTACTATTGAAGGCATAGGGACCATTCCCTTAAAGCTTTCATCATCAAAAGTTCTTTCTCTGTCTAAAGTACTTTTTGTTCCTAAGTTAACAAAAAATCTTATTAGTGTTGGGCAATTGTTTGATAGTGGACTAGATGTGAATTTCAATGTTGATACATGTACAATCAAGAAGCATGATGAGATCCTTGCATTTGGGTCTAGATATGGTGGAATCTACAAGCTTGATCCCAAAGAGTATGCTAACTCTTGTGATGGTGCTTTTGCTTCTCATATTTCTTTGGAGGAACTATGGCATAGAAGGTTGGGGCATCCTAACTATAGTTCTATGGTGTCCATGGTCAAGAAAGCAAAGTTATTGGCTTGCCTAATCTTATCTCCAACAATTTCAAGCCATGTGAGGCTTGTGCCATATCTAAGTCTCATAAGAAGCCTTTTTCAAAGTCATCTATTAAGATTACACATCCATTGGAGCTCATACACTTGGATGTGCACTTCTCATCTTCAAAGAGCAAGGGTGGTGCTACTTGCTTTGTAACTTTCATTGATGATTTCACAAGATTTACTTGGTTATATCTTCTAGCTTCAAAGTCTATGGTATTTGACTATTTCCTAAAGCTCAAAGCTCTAGTTGAAAAGCAATTTTCATACAAAATCAAGATTCTTAGAAGTGATGGAGGTGGTGAGTACACTTCCGATGAATTTCATGATTATTGTGAGCTTGAAGACATTAAAAGGGAGTTTTCTTGTGCATATACACCATCTCAAAATGGGGTGGCTGAAAGAAAGAATAGAACCTTGTGTGAATGTGCCAAAATCATAAGAATTGAGACATCCTTGCCAAAAGACTTTGGGATGAGGCAATCAATTGTTCAAACTATCTTTGCAATCGACTCCCTCATGTTGCACTTGAAGGAAAGTCACCATATGAAGCACTCTATTTGAAGAAACCTAAGGTTGATCACCTTAGAGTATTTGGATGCATATGCTTTGTCCATATTCCCTTGGAAACGAGAAAGAAGGATGATCCTTGTGCAAGCAAAGTTGTAATGGTTGGATATTCATCCAACAAGAAAGCCTATCGAATCTACATGCTCTCTACTTCTAAAGTAATTGAAAGTAGAGATGTAGTTTTTCATGAAGAAGAAAAGTACAATCTTGGAGGGGCTGAGATCAAGCAACCTCAAAATCTATCACCTTTTGTTATTGAAGACAATCAACATATGGAGGGGTCGAGATTTGAAGATGGAAGTCCTCGGATTTTCACTCCTAGAAGATCCATGAGGGAGAGATCCGAGCCTAAGAGGCTCACTTATGATGACAAAGGAAAACAAGTGGATCTTGATTCCACTTATGCTTATTTTGTTTCTCATGAGGAGCACAAAGATGTCCAAGAAGCCCTCAATACCAAGGAGTGGTATGAGGCCATGAAGATTGAATATGATGCCTTGATCACCAACCACACATGGGAGCCAGTGGATCCACCACCTAACATGCATATCATTGGATGCAAGTGGGTGTTCAAGATCAAGTACAATCATGATGGCTCCATCAACAAGTACAAGGCAAGATTATGTGCTAAAGGCTTTGCACAAATATATGGCCTTGACTATGAAGAAACCTTTGCTCCTGTAGCAAAGATGGTGACAATAAGAATCATAATCTCTCTTACCTTATTTCTTAAGTGGAAATTTTATCAACTTGATGTCTCCAACGCTTTTTTGAATGGCTATCTTGAGGAGGAGATATACATGGAACAACCTCAAGGATTCATCAAGGATAAATCTAAGGTGTGTTTGCTATTTAGAAGTCTTTATGGCTTGAAGCAAGCACCTAGATCATGGTATTCAAGAATCAACAACTTTCTACTTTCATTAGGATTTGTGCTTAGTGACTATGATCCTTCTATGTACTTAAAGTTTGATGGTAGTAATATTGTCATTCTTCTAATCTATGTAGATGACACTATTCTTAGTGGAAGTTGTTTGATGCTAGTTCAAGAAACTAAGGATGCATTAGGAGGAGAATTTAAAATGCAAGATCTAGGAGAGATCCATTACATTTTAGGCCTTGAGATTGATTTTCATGAAGAGTATGCTTTCATTTGTCAATCTAAATATGTCTTTTCTATGTTGAGAAAATTCAATATGCAAAATTGTAAAGGCATAGATACTCCCATGGAGCAACATGTAAAAGACCCTATTAAAGGTGATGAAAGATCCTTCGAGGACATCACACTTTATAGGAGTCTTATAGGCTCCTTAATTTGGCTTACTATCACTAGGCCCGATTTGAGCTATTGTGTGCACAAATTGAGTCAATTTATGCAAGATCCTAAGATCCAACATTGGAAGATGGCCAAGAGAGTTCTAAGATATGTATCTTCTACTCAAGATTATGGTTTATTGTACAAGAATGAAGATCTAACCATTGTTGGCTATTCGGATTCCGATTTTGCAAGTGATAAGATGGATCGAAAGTCCGTTAATGCATATACTATCTTTCTTGGAGGCAATCTTGTGTCTTGGCTTTCAAAGAAACAAGATACCATATCCCTATCTTCTTGTGAGGCCGAGTACAAAGCACTCACTACAACAACTAAAGAGGTGCTTTGGATCAAGAGGTTAGTCATGGAGCTAAAGTGCATCAAAGAGGATGATCTTCCCTTGATCAAGTGTGACAACATATCGGCCCAAGCTCTTGCAAACAATCCTATTTTTCATGCAAGAAGCAAGCATATAGAAGTGGCACACCATTTTGTAAGGGAAAAGCTCATTGGAGGTGAAATAAACTTGGAACATGTCGACACATCTTCATGTATTGCTGATCTTCTCACAAAGCCACTTTGCAAAAGTGCCTTCTCAAAGCATAAATCTCATCTTGGTCTTTTGTCAAGATCGATGCTTGATCCACATTAGTGTTGAATTTCACACGTGTGGACTGTCCACTACATGTACTTGTGATCTCCTAAGGTGTGTAGATGCACCAAGATCAAGACTAGATTGAGATTCAAGATCAATCTTGAATCCTATGGCAAAAGCACACTACTACATGCATTCAATCACTTACAACTCTCACTCACACGTGTGGGAAGTATTCAAAAAATAATCTAAGTAAAAACAAGCTGCTCTCCTCGGGTAGAGAGAGAAAATGCATCAAGAGCTCTCGGGTAGAGAGAGAAAGCTAGAAATCCAATAACTCACAAAATCCATGAAATCACCAAATCAATTGACTTCAAAATGAGGAGTACAATGATACTAGTAGGTCCACGAGCTACCACTATGCTTAACTATGATTGGACCACATTTCGTCACCTCTTGATCCTATTGGATCATTGATCTATGCACCTCTTAATTCTATTGGACTATATTCAAGCACACCTCAATTTCCTATTGGACCTCACAAGGTTCCACCTCTATATCCTATTGGACCTCTTGGAATTCATCAAACAAAAACTTTACACTTGTCTACACTCTAATTAGCAAGTGTTTAGCCTCTTACTCTATTTTGGCTCAATAGTGGCATTACAAGTGGAAATGCATAATTTGCCATCTATGCCAAATTTATTCCTATCAACATCCTACACCTAGATGCTTGATGTAAAAAACATAAGACCCCTATATCTAACATAGATAATCTTTTTCAATTCTTCACAATTAGATACTTTTTTAGGAGGAGTGTTGAAATATTGAAAAAATCTCTCTAATGTTGTAAGTAGGGGTCCTAAAAATGCCAAAGATGAATTGAGCTCTTTTGGCCTAGTAAAGACCCATCTTACAATAAAATATTCAAGGTAGGTAGAAGTAGAAACTTGAGCTACCATAGGAATTGCCATTTGTACTTTGCATGCCACATTTAATGCATGAAAATACTAGGTGGCACAATTAGACATATTGAGGTGGCTTGAATAAGTCTAGATAGCTTGAGAGGTGGATTCATAACTCCAATTCAACTCAAAGTAAGAGGAGAGTCCATGGATCTATATATATGTGATGTACTCTCATTGAGAAGATGATGAAATTTGTGTATAATGCAAATTTGGAGACTAAGCTCTTTGTGCTCTCTCTCTCTACTTGAGTTTGTACTCTCATATTCTCTCTCTAAGCCGAGTTGAGACATTTATTGTACTTAGTTTCATGTTTTGTTGATAGATCTTGCTTGTAACACAATAATATTTCTTGTCTGATCAGCTTTCCTATTGTCAATCAATGCTAGTTTGATCTTTATGGTATTATTGGGCTTAGGAGATCAAAAGTACATGTGTAGGGCGTCCCACACGTGTGAATTCATCAAATGGGGCCTTTCTTGGGCCCCACCTATCATTTTTGCATGAGGGTGGAGAGGAGCTTTGGGGAGGGGGTAAAGGAGGTACGTTCACTTCCTTTGCCTCATTCTCTCAAGTTGTTGTAGAGTTTGTGAGTTCTCAAGTTTGTTATTTCTTGAGGCCTTATGCTCTAGTTATTGCCATTTTACAATTTTTACACCGTAAACTCTCCTTTTTTCTCAAGTTTTTTGCTAGCTACCCCTTTTAATTTATTACAGCAACAAATTGTGGACATGCGCTCTAAACATGAATGGACGGAGGCTGAGATTCGGGCTATGTCCCAATCTCGACAAGCTCTCCTTAACCCGATGTTTACTCCGGAATTTTTTATCGGAGAGAAAAAGAACAGACACCAAGATGTGGTGTTGGCCTGGTTAGATTGATGGACATCGCATTTCTCCATGCACGATCTACCAAATAGCTCGCGTATTTCAACGACCATCATGTTTTTATGCGGTAAGGCGTATTTGTGGTGGCAGGATCTTAAAGACCGAGTTACGGTCCCAACCACTTGGGATGACTTCAAGGTAGCCTTTAAGGGTGTCTTTATGTTTGTCCTGGACGATTTTGAATACCATCGTCGATTTGCCACATTGCAAATGGGGACGAAGCCCTTGGACATCTACTTGCAAGACTTTCAAGAGGCTGCTTCACGGTTTTTTAACCGCATAGATGGGGCACTTCTTAAACTACATTTCATTTTGGGCTTGCCCAAGGATTATCAATTGGAGGTACGCTGTAATCAGCCACAGTCCTTAGAGGATGCCGTGCGTTTCGTTCGAATTTTCAACGATATGCACAGTGTAACCGACAAAGAATAGCCAAAGCTCGAAGCCAAATGCAAATCCTCTGCGGGCCCTTCTTTCAAAAAGGGCAAGGAGCATATGGTCGGCCAAGCTTCTCCTTCAGGGAAGAAAAAAAAGCACCCTCGGTTGGAGAGAGTGGACTTCGACAAGGCCAAAAGAAACATGTTGTGTTTCTCCTGCATGGAGAAGGGGCACCTTTCCAAGGACTGCCCGAAGAGATGGAAGAAAGGTGGCCGTTCCTTTAAGGCACCAGGTAATTCATCTATTTCTTGAATTGATGTATCTTTTAAAGATGAAACAGTGTGTAGAAATTGTTGTTTTAATACTGCAGTGTTTGGACCTCATGACCTCATTCGTATGAGTGGGTTCGTAGGCAGCCAACTTGTGAGTGTTCTTTTTGACGATGGTTTTACGCATAATTTTATTAATGCTAAATTGGTGCAGAAGCTGCAGTTGGCAACTGCACCAAGTGACCACAAGTACGTGGTTAGGATGGCAGCTGGTGGGGAGCAGTAGGTCTGGGACCACTTTGTCTCTCACATGCCATTGAAGATTCAGGACTATGTAGATAGTTTATCTTTTCATGTCATGAATCTAGATAAGGTGGATTTAATCCTAGGTAAAGAGTGGTTTTATGCTAGGAATGAGTCCTTAAAGAAAGACTATGTATCTCATTGTATTTCTTTCTTGCATAATGACTCAATGGTTTGTCTTAAAGGCGATGAGCCAGATCTAACTTTTGTATCTGCTCGTGAAACGAATCAATGTATTTTGAATTCTGAGTATTTTTCATATTTATGTTATCTAAAAGATGAATCTTACATAGATGCTTTTGGTACTCATAATGTCAAGGTTGATGTATCGTCTTTCCCTAGAGCATTGTCTTTTCCCAGATAATAATTTAGAATCTTCGCCTGAGGGCAAAATCTTTAAGAGACTTAGGGAAGAGTATATCAATATATTTCCTGAGCAGTTGCCGGAGGGTCTTCCCCCCTCACGGGGAGTAGACCATCACATAGATCTTCTTTTCGCGACAACTCTCATGTATTGCTTTCAACCCTACAGGATGAGCCTAAAGGAAGAAGATAAAGTTGCTAGTCAACTCAAGGAGTTGTTACGTAAAGGCCATACATTAGGGGAGTTTTGAGCTCCAAAAAGACCCTTAAAAATTCGTGCAAGATGTCTTTTATATTATTAAAATATTATAACACTAATACATTTGACTTGCCATAACTTTTTAATCATAGCTCAAAAGTATTCATGTAACATATCATTGGAAAGCCCTTTTGAGCGCTTTCCAGTGCACCAAACTCCGCTAAATTTGGGCTTACCACTAAAATTATGCCATTTTTAGTGTGGACTCAAAAACTTACGTTACGTAGATTTTAAATTTGAGTGTTTTGATTGGTCCATGTGTAAGAAAAATTTAAAAAAAAAAATATAAAAAGAATCTTTACAAAGGGTCTTTTTTGGATTCAGAACTCCTCTGATGTCCGGCCTAGTAAATCCCCTTCCGGGAGCTCCTGTTTTGCTAACCAGCTGGAAAGACGGTGGTATTTGTCTTTGTGCCGATTACAAAAAGCTTAATAAAATGACAATTAAAAACCATTATCCCTTACCTCGGATGGATGACTGAATGGACTGATTGAATGGTGCTAAGTATTTCACCAAATTGGACCTTTGGTCGGGGTACCATCAAATTAAAACACACAAGGGGGATGTTTCCAAAACTGGTTTTCGTACTAGGTATGGCCATTACGAATTTTTAGTTTTACCCTTTGGTCTAACTAATGCCCTGGCAACCTTCCAACAAATGATGAACGATATTCTTCATCCATATTTGGAGAAGTTTCTCGTGGTATTTTTAGATGACATATTGATTTACATTAAGACTCTTGAGGAGCACGAAGTGCATTTGCATACAGTCTTAGATAATCTAAGGCAGGCAAAGCTTTATGCTAAGGAGTCTAAATGTGAGTTCTTTCAAACAAGACTCAAGTATTTAGGACATATCGTTTTCGATCGAGGTCTTAAAATCGATTATGATAAGGTCCAAGGGGGTGGGTTGGTTGTGACCCTACGGATGGGCGGTTACGGTGTGTCGTCACTAGTATGGGGTGTGCGAAACCTTCAAGGCAGTCGATGATCATAGGGAGTTGTAACAAGTGGACACCCCTTTAGGAATTTGTCTCTTAATCTCAAACTTGTCCCATTTGTCAAAAAATTTATCAACCAAATCCCATATCTAAAATAGAAATTATTGTAAATATCAAATACTAAAAAATTGGACCTAAAAAATTTGATAGATTCAAAAAGTTTAATTGAGGTAGCTGAAAAATCACCTGTCCAGTTCGGAAGGCTAGCTGAAAAAAATTATCGTATATGGTCAAAGAGGTGGCTGTAGTCTTCTCATCAAAAGAAAGCCTAGTCCCTTGAGTGCAGAGGCACTTTAGTTGTATATTTGTTTTGTCATCCTCTTTGTGGAGTCTAAGATATTCCTTGTGAACAAATCTCACTCTTTGAATAACAATCATCTTTAGTCTGTAATCTTGATCAATGGTGTGATCCCAAACAAGGAGCTTGGCCTCTTCAACACTCAAGCCAACAAAAACGCTGGCACTAAGTTGCCTAAAGGACAATATGTGGGAATATTTTAGAGACAGCTCTTTTCGAGCTTGTAATCTATGGATCCCGCCCAAAACAAAAAATTTATAGGAATCAATTAATTTAACATCAAAATCTGCTATTGTGGGGCAGATAGTAGGATCAACAAGAACACTGAATGGGGTCACAATGGCCTGAGTGTGGTCTTTAGATTTTATTTTTAAATTATGTACATGGGAGCTGTTAGGTTCCCTGACCTCCAAGGGCCTGTCATTAGTAAGAGGGTTATTAGTAAGAGGGTCAATAGGTGGCCTCTCACATTGTTCAATGTCCAAGATAAAAGTAGTTTCTTGGACTTTTTTGTTTTCATGAATTAAGGCACACATTTTTGCAACGTCTCTGCTAGACGCATCGAGCTTAATGGTAGCTCCAGGCAGATTCAAGTTACTTGAGGGAGGAGAGGGTTTTTTCAAGATTTTCGGACCTGTGCCTTTGGGAGCCATGCTTTTGAATTTCCTAGTTTTTGTTACAGGAGGCTGAAGCATTAACCGAGACAGTCTCAACTTGGGTACACTTTCTCTTAGGGGGAGAGAATATGGCTGTATCTTTGGAGGAGTCAAAGGGTTGGGAGTCCTTTTGTGAGGAGGAAACCAAGCCCTTATGGGAGGACGTTGATCTAACAGGCTTCCGCAGAATTGGGTCATTTTTTCTCTCAAGCACCTCAGCCACCATCAAAATTGACGCTTTTAATGTTTGAAAAAAGTACAACAGTGAAAATGGTTTAGATAAACCCATGACCAGCATAAAGACGGACAATAACATTCAAAATCATTATGGTGAAAGAGGAAGAATAACTCACAAGGGTCTTCAACACATCATCAAAAAAGTATCTCACTATCGCATGCTCACAAAGGCGTATCTCCATGAATCCATTCTCCACAATGTATAAATAAACTTTTTTTGTCAATGGCTTTTCATGGGATTTTGGTAAACCCAACATCATCATCTGCCACCGATACTTTGTGAAGCACATGAACTTGTGCTACAAAAGTAGTCAAGCCTTTGTCAATAGTCTCTGCTATCCAGAGATAAAGCTCTATGAATTTCTATCCTTCGCAGCCCTTTGTAAAATAGAAAATAGAACATGTGGTTTGTCATGTCAACTTTCTGAAGATCGAATGGATTTATTGGTGGACAAACTCTAATTTGAGCCATTGTGAAAAAATATGAAAATCAACAAGCAAGAACATTACCTATGATAGAAGATGCAAACACAAAATCTAGAAACAACATAGATCTATTTGATAATATATTTCATAGGTCCTTATTAAACCTATTCTCAACATACATCCTCTCTCCACTTATGCTCAACATAGTCGAGAGAGGACACTCATGTTGAGCATAGGTCGAGACAAGACCTATGCTCAACATAGGTCTTGTCTCGAACTATGTTGAGCAGAGACTTATGTTGTCCCGTCTCCACCTATGCTGACTTTAATTTGTGAAATGTGGAAATGCCACTAGAATGCCACCTAAGGAGCTCTCTTGCTTATTTAAGAGACTCCCTATTTGTAGAAGGGAGCTTTTTGTGTAATGCATCTACTCTATGTCCAAATGAGAAGAGCCTCCATGAGTTTGGTGCATCATTTGAGCTCCTTGATCATGATTGTTTCTTGAGTGATTCTCTTATGATCATGCCCTTCCATCCCTTGTATGTGGTTGTGGAAGTTAGAGTGAATTAGTTTTCTTGCTTTCCTAGTTGTGAATTAGATTTCCTTTCTTGCTTGTGGATTAATGTAGTTTTCAGCATTTAGGTAAACTATAGAGGCTAGAAATGTGGTGTAAATCTTGCAGATTCTTGACATTCTAGTTCTTGATGTTCTTGGGATGTCCAAGAATCAAGAAATGAGTGTTTCTTGATTCTTGGACTTCTAAAATGCTGCTAGATTAATTTCTTGTTTTTTTTTGTGGATTAATGCTAGTGTAGAATAGTTTTAATGTTTAAGATCTGTTTAAAACTCGTTTTTGCAGTATTAAAATAGAAACTCATTGTTTGTTCAACAAATCTGCACACTGATTTTATGGTTGAACATTTTGACATGTATGAGTGGTTGTTTATGCATGTGCATTAGTCCAAGAGTGACCTTCCTTGGTGTCCTCTGACAAGCAGAACATTACTATAACGTCCATCAGTCTCCTCTGCCTAATTTTGGGCTCTAAAACAAGAAAGAATAACTTAAGCAAGAGCCCACTATCTTTGTTGACAAGCAAAAAACGAAGTAAAAGAACTAAACCAGCTCACAAATCCTCTAGAGCAGGGGATCTGTCAACAATGCTATCATCTTGCTAATCTATGTGGATGATATCATCTTGAGTGGTGGAGACAATCAAGATGTGGAGGATATCAAGAGTGCTCTTAAGAAGGAATTTGAGGTGCATGATCTTGATAATTTGCATTACATTTTAGCAATAGAAGTGATTAGATCTTTTCAATCTACTTTCATTTGTCAAGAGTATGCTAATTCTATTCTAAAAAGATTTTATATGGTAGATGCAAAAGCTTGTGAACACCTATGGAGTCAAATGTGAAGCTAACTATAAGAGGTAATGAGAGATCCTTTGAGGACATATATCATGGATTGAAAAAACAAGCCACTATCTCATTGCCATCTAGTGAGGCCGAGTACAAAAAAAAAGCTCTTACACATTGCACAAAGGAAATGGTATGGATCAAGAGGATGATCAAGGATCTTCACTTGCTAGATTTTTCAGAGAGCCCAATCATCTTTTGTGACAACCTATCAACCCAAAAGTTGGCAACCAATCATACCTTTCATGCTAGGAGCAAGCATATTGAGGTGGCATATCACTTTGTGAGGGAGCAAGTCATGGCAAAGGAGGTGGAGCTTCAACACGTATCCTCACAAAGGGAATGTATAGTTGATATCTTCACCAAAGCATTGGGAAAGGACTTGTTCATGAAGCATAGAACTTCACTTGGAGTGTTTTCAAAGTCTATGCTTAAACTAGTCGAAAAGGGAGTGTGAAAGATTTCAACTAGTTTTACTATTTTGGTCATATTTGTATATTTGGCAATTGAGGCCAATTTTCATATTAGACTTAGAGTTTGACCTTTCAAAGTTCTATTATTCTAAATTCATTTGAATAAATACTTTTGGAAAGTGTGGGAAACTATAGAATACAAGTTTTGGATAGATTCAATTTGAGTAGTATATACATTGAATCTAGTCACAAAAATAGTAGGGTTTTCATTATGGAGGGAAACCAAAGTTTGAATTTAGGTTTGGACCTATTATAAAAGGATGTAACTCATAGGAAGAGAAGATATTCTCTCTATCTTATCTCATTCATGCTTATACATGGTTCTCTTGGTTTCTACTATCCATTGGTACACTATATTTGTGTATCTTGCCATTCTATGTGTAGAATGTTCATTAAATGCTATTTTCAGATCCACATGTGTGAAATATAGTAGGTTACTATTTTTGTACGGATAGCAACATTAGTTTATGTTTGGATTGATGTTTGATCAAGATCTATTAGATGTTGCATCTCATTCATAGTGTAGGTGTTGGTCTTTCTACATTGGCAAGATTGGTGATTTGCTTGTCTTTCTAACCATTGGAAAAGATCAAAGAGATATTTTGGATCTTAATAATCTGAAATTCTTCACAGGGAAAACCATCGCACATGCCTCTCTTGGTGCAAAGTATGGGCAATAGTTGATCAGAATTGGGAGAAAATTCATAGTGACCTAGTCAAACTCCCTCAAGTAGGCTAGTGAACTTTGGATCTAGGATGTCAACAAATTATTGTCATGAAAAGAGAAGTTTTTTAATGGGATCTCATGCCATGGCTATTGGCTCTTATCCTACATTTGTCTGAGCTATTAGTTATGGTCTTGATTTCAACATGCTTTTCGTGGATCAATAATGATAAGGAGACATAATTAGTATGCTGACTTGTGTTAAGTGTAAAGAAAAGCTTAGCAATTAAGGAACCACAAAAGTTAAGTTTGCACAAGAGACATGGTACTTCAAACGAATATTGAGAGATAATTCATATTAGAATTAGACAAACGCAATCTCTTGACTCTCAACCATCAAAGGTCGAGTCAATGGTTATACATGTCTGGTTAAAAAACAGCTGCTCCAAGCCAAGTGAGATTGACACTTTTTGTTTCAACTATAAGGTGGTTGATTAGTTATAGAATTGAGAAAGGAGAGAATATAGGGCCAAAATAACAATTTTGTATCGCATATGTATAATAGATTGATACAAAAAATAATAATCATGAAACACTATTTACATGATGCATATTTAATTTTCATCAAAGAAGAAGACAACTCCTCTTCTAATTCCTACATGCTCATCACCATCACCATCGGTCTCCTCACTAACAGTTGCAGCTCGACACCCAACAAGTATTCGACAAACAATCAAATTCAAACTTTGCAATATTGAATCTCACTCAACGCTCTCCTCACTAACAGTTGCAGCTCGACACTCGACCATTATTCGACAAACAATCACATTCGAACTTTTCAAAATTCAAATCTCACTAGCACTCTATTTGATATTTGTTTGAAACTTGTTCGATAGTCTTTTATAGTTTTGTCTAAGCCATCAAATACTTATGCATATCAATCGGCAACTTTTCAGATAAGGTAAGCTTGTGAAAATTTCGTATGAACATTATTATTTGTGTAAATATTATGACTAGATATTTTCCTGCTCTTTTCACAAGTGTCAAGAGAAGACCATGAGATGTTGTCATGGATATTTAATAAAACATCTTATTCTGCAACTATAGAAAATCACATGGATCGAGATCGACTAGGTATTCCTGAAATTGGCAATTTCAACATCGAGTGGCATTTAGCTGGAGATTTTGGACATGATGAGGAGTCCAAATATATCAAGAGATAGAGAAGATGCAAACTGGAAACCAGTGTTGTCGATTCCAATTCATAATGTTCATATTTGTACACTCCATGCAGAGGTGCATATAATAGAAAAAAATATATATTTCCATACAATGTTTGCGTGGAATACCAAACCAGAGCCATCTTCAAAGTAACCCATTTCCATTTTAGAAGAAGTTTTGTCTAAAGTAGGCTTACATAAAGACCATGTTAAAATAAAGAAAGACGACAAACTTTCAAGTAAATATTCCTTCTAAACCAAGCATTGGAGGATCCAAGGCTCTTAGATTTTTATCAAATTATTCTAGAAAAGAATCCAAATTCAATACTCGGCTTGGAAAGAGATACTAGTTGTTGCTCAAGATTTTGAAAAACGAGGTTCTACCCAATTATTGAAAGCAAAAGTTTGGAAAAAGCTTGACAACATGAGAAAAAGTTTCAAATACTAAATTATGTGCAAATGATATAGAAAACAACATCATACAGCATTCTTTGCAAGAAATTATGGAAGTCTCAACATATGGTCATCACAAGGAATGGAGAAATTTCATTGGCAAGCAAGAGCAGCATTCCACAAGAGCACACAACATGGTGGAACCATCACAAAGAATAGTTACATTTTACAACTTTTCCAATCATTCATTAGAGGAATTCTGAATACAAAAAAGACCCTTTAAGAAATGCCACGTAAATTGACAAAGTTTCTTAATGTAAATTACCAAAATAAATTCATTTTTTTCCCAAATTCTTTTTCATTTCTGACTGCACTATTTTCAATGCTTAACCATTCTATGTACATTACCGTTTTTAGTTCATTGAAAATAGCATAACTTTTTAACCATAGCTCCAATTGAGACAACAATTATACCGTTGGAAAGCGCTCGATGAGGGCTTTCAATGGTATCCTACATCACCTACTTTCGGACTACCGTTCAAAAGTTATGGCTGGTCAAAGTTTTCGGGGAAAAAAAAGCCAAATATCACTCTTGTGCGTGAATAGAGTACCCTCTCACCTACTTCCGAGCTACCGTTCAAAAGTTATGACCGGTCAAAGTTTTTGAAAAAAAAAAAGTACTTACCCAATCTACTTTGTCCTCCTCAATGACTTTGTCATGATCAATGTTATGACCTCCTCTTAACATCAGTGAAAATGGAGCATAAGCAGTTGGATCTGAAAAACAAGGCTAATTTTGAAATCTTAAAACCTCCTCCTCAAAAAGCAAATTTGCTTCATCCTCCTGCATGTTCTCAAGAGCCATTTTCAATCAATCCCTAATGAAACAACCAATAGCCATCTTCAAACAATCCCTTCTAGAAACAAATGCATCATCATCATGTCATCTAAACCTAGTACAAGATCATGAGCTTCATCACCAATAATGTCAAAGAACTCATCAAAATTGCCAACAAAAATACAAAGAGTATCTGCCTCTATGAAATTGAAAAAAGGATCTAATACATCATATACAATGTTTATATTATAAGTAGGAAGGGTAATGAGACCCTTAGAATCAGATTTGAGAAAAGTAGTAGATTGTGAATCAAAAAATAATGCTCTATTTAGATTCTGATCAAAATTTGCACAATCATCGGAATCTTAAGATAGCGGTCTAAATCCACAAGCTTGGACTTCCCAAATGTATGCTAAGTAGAAGTACCAGCCTCAAAGGCAAAATGAAAAGCTTTCTAATAATCAGAAGGGAAAGCTCTCTGATAATTAGAAGGAAAAGCTTTTTGACAATCATCAAAAATATTTGAAAGAAGATAAAAAATAAAAGTAGATTGAAATTCCAAAAACCTACACTTATTATTGTGAAAAATTGTCAAAAATCTGTCTTGGTTATTTTATGATTTTATGTTTGTCAGTACATTTCACATGTGTGAAGTATGTTCCCACATGTGTAAAATAGTTAGAAAGAGTTTATAATATTGACTTAAGGGGTATCATAAAGATTGCTAGTCAAGCATCTTGGTGTCACTAGGTGATAGGGCCAATTTTGGCTTTAGAGGTCAAATGGTCAAGTACAAATGTTTTGTCATGATTAGGCCACAAGTTAATTGTGATGTAACTAGAGCTAGGTTGCTTACACATGTCAAGTTTAAGTTTGAGAGTGATGCACCCTATGTGGTGGCAAAAGTCAAAGGGTCCAATCATAAGAGAGAGATGTGTTGGAAGGGTCCAATTAAAAGTGAGGGATGTTGCATCACACATCCAATAGGATTAGAGAGGCTATGTTTAAGGGGTCCAATAAGAATCAAGCATGGATCTCCACAAGTTCTATATATACATTGATTTTCTAGTATAATCTACTGTGAGTTTTTGAGTCAATTTGGAGATTTGCCAATTTTTCTTGTATTGCCTTCTCTCTCTGGGTGAGCCCAAAAGTGGTATTTTCTCTCTCTACCCGAGGAGAGGAGCTTGTTGGGACTTAGTTTATTTCATGAAGTCTTCCACACGTGTGAAACACTACTTCGGTTATGAATGTACGCATGTAACTTTGCCTCTTTGCCTTAGATTTCATCATTAATCTTGGATTTCAATCAATAGGTGCCAAGCTTAGGAGATCATTTTCACACATTAGGGCATTCCCACATGTGTAAATGTATCAGAGCCTACCTAAGCTTTTGATGTATCTATCATCCATAGTTTCAAAATTTTCATGAAAATCTAGATCTAGAGAGTGTTGATTGCATCTCCCATGCTATCTCAAGGAAATTTGGATCAAGAGAGTTCATTATTATAATGATTGAATCATTTTAGGTACTGTATAGAATTCAGTGTGCAGGCACATGTGAAGTACATCCAAGTTCATTTGAAAAGTTCTCTTCCAAGTTAGATCCAAATTTGGTGCTAGATAGCTTGTTTGAAAGCTAGTTTTGTCTACTTTTTGTAGCAATTTGTTTCAATCCATTTGGTAGAGCCAATCAAAAGTTATATGTTGGGGGTATTCCCAACAAAGTGTAAATAAATAAAATCATCCAATAAAATGTGTTGCGAGGGCATGACATCCTGCGTGTATAAGCCCATGGCCCCCCAATGAGCACACAAATAAAGTTGTAAATAAAATAAACATGACTTGGGCCTTGGAATCAAAATAAAACTAGAGGCCCAATGTCATTTTTAAACTTAGAGATTACTTTTTAGAGTTGGGTCCAAATTGGGACTCACATGAATATTGTGATTTCTAATGCACTTTTTGTGGACCCTTGGATCAAGTTGGGTCCAAGATGAATGGATAGGATCATTGTGAATATCAGCCAATAGGATTGAGGGGCAAGGGCCTTCCCCATTTTATAAAAAGGCACCATTTGTACACTATTTTCATGCTTAGTGAGAAGGAGGAAACTCTACCAATTTTGGAAGAGAAGCATCCTCATTTGCAATTCAATACTTGCTATTGCCCTTGTTGTTTTCAATTGCTTTCAAGTTCATGCTTTTGGGTTTCAATAGTTTATGTTTCTCCTTTAGCAAGTATAATGTGCATTTGAGCTAACCTCCATCCTCACTCTCTATCTCTCTCTCTTTCTCTCTTCTCTTCTCAATCTCTTCTTTTCCATCCCTTCGCTTCACCCAAATCATGATGGATGTTAGTGCAGAGGAGTAGAGTTAAGGGAGAAAGTAGGAAACTAACTAAAAGTAGCATCTATGCATAGTTAGGTACCTACCCAGTGATCTAACCCTTGTTGACAGGCGGGAGGGCTATACTACGTAAGATCTTCGACCCTACAGTGGCGCTGTTGCCGGGGATAGGTTTCCACTAACTAGTTTAACTGCATTTTAGCTATTTTCTTGCTTTTTAGAGTAGTTTAGGTAGATTTTTAGGAGTTTAGAGTTAGTTTTCTGTATTTTTTTGTGTTTGGACTGTTCACAGCTAGCGAAGGAGGTGTGAGAGGGTAGAGGAGGCCCTGAACAGCCTCTGAGGGCTTGAAACCCAAACCAACCAGCCAAAAAACCCAAAAAAACACTCCAATCTGCATTTTGGAGGGAAAAAGAGCTTAAAATCTCATGAGATTTTTATATCTCCAGAATCAGTGAGAATTAACTCTTGCATGACTGGCAGCAGCTCTAGGGTACTGTCCCAGACCTGCATAGAAGCCTGTGAGAGTTAGTTCCAAGCAGATTGTAAAAATTAGAGAAAAATCATAAAAAAATAAAAAAAAAACCCTTGAAAAAATTCAAAAAAATTCAAATCTTCATAAGAACTCTCGTAGAGCCCTCTGAAGTTCCATCTCAGTGAGACCAGGACATAGAGAGACTTGCGAGAGTTAGTTTGATATCTAAGTGTCTGTGTGAGAGTTCCCAGTAAAAAAAAGACGGAAAAGTACCAGTGAACGCTCGCAGACAGCAAAATTTTCAGTTCCAGTGGTCAAGAACTCTTGCAGAGGATTCTAAAGTTCCATCTCAATGAGACCATGACACAGAAGAGCTTGCGAGAGTTAGTCTGATTCCAGTGAGCAAAAAATTGGATTTAAGTGCAAAAAAATCACTAAAAAGTGAAGATCCAACAAATCCTTCCAGTAAGAACTCTTGCAGACCCTCTCAATTGATTCAGAATGTCAATTTACATCAATGATGAAGCCTGCGAGAGTTAGTGTGAAGATTTGGTGAAGATCAAGCCAAAAAAGTGGTTTTGAACCCTCGCAGACAGTGAAATTTTCACTTCTTGCGAGAATTAACTCTCTCAGAGAATTCTATAGTGAGATCTGCATCAGATCCAGCTAATGTGAACCTTGCGAGAGTTACTTCCCAGAGATCTGAAGGATATCAAATTTTTTACCTGCAAAAATAGCCCCTCGCACAACCAACCCTCACACAAGATAACCCTCGCAGACCAGATCAATGGAAAGATCTACATCAGATCCAGTTACTGTCAAAATCTCAGGTCAATCAGTGTAAGGAGTAAAAAGTTATCAAGGAAAAACCACTGTAAAAGACCTAAAATTCACTTCCGGCCGATCAGATCGATCAAATCCTTGAAGATCCAGACTGCATCCTAATGTATAAGCAAGATCCAATCACTTTGGAATCCACCATCGGATGAATCTGAGATTGGGACGATCAATAGCACGAAGGATAACAAATCAGGCACCACACCTTCCCAAATTAGCAGATGTGCAACAAGAGACAGAACCCGAACCAGCACCAATGGATCCAATGGGCCAACCTGTACCTGTCGCTCCCTTGCAAGCAGTCCGGAGAGCACCACATATGGAAATACCAAAATACGACGGATCATCAGATCCCATCCAATTCCTCCAGATCTATGAGCAAGCTTGTGAAATCTACGGCGAACGGACACCTGTGGAAAAGCTGATGCTATTCCATATGTCCTTACTGGCAGTGGCTCAGGATTGGTTTTTCAACCTGTTAGAGGATGAAAAATCCACCTGGGAAGCGGTTAAAGCGGCTCTCATTACGCGATTTAAACCAAGAAAGTTCTTGGATGACCCGTTTCTCCTACTGAGCAAAGTCAAGATGAGAAAACGAGAAAGGGTCCGAGACCATATTGAACAGGTCAAACATCTACGATCTGAGTATAGTATAGCCCTAACTCCCGATCATGCGGTGATCATGTGGTTCCTATCGGATTACGACGATGCATCAGAAGAGAACTGAAACGACCGGAGTAGTACGCTACTCTACAAGAAGCTATGGAAGATGCCATCAAAGAAGATGATGAGGGATCTGACGACGAATATCCTTCCACCCACACTCCTACTCCCTCGATCACATCATCATCATCAAATGCATCCACTCTATCCACAGAACTGTTGTTGGAGCAAATGACAAAATTACACAAACAGCAAATGGAGCAACTTACGACGCAGTTTGACCAAAAACTGAAAGCCTTACAGAGAACTGTAGCAGTAACTCCACATCAATCGGAACCAAACCAGTTGCAGTATCCTCGATGGGAGAATGTACGGTGTTCAATATGCACGCAAAACCATACAACGAACGAGTGTCCAGTCCTAAAGCAAAATCTGAGACTGACACATAGATTCCGCCATCTGTGCAATGCAACATCGCACTATACGACATTTTGCCCGTTTAACCCCCGGATTGTTCAACAGAAGAGAAGTCCTTATCAGACTTCATATCCTTATCATCAAGGGGCGCCCAACGTGACACCAAGGTACGACGCACCAAATCAACCACAACGTATGGCCTTACCTGCTCCACCAGGGCCAGCCAATCCAAGTGGCCCATGTAAATCTAATAGCAGCAGAACCAGAGATGCAAATGCCACCTCAACCTGAGCAGCAGCAATGGTGCGGACCAGATGAACCATTTATGGATCCTGCCATAAATGAATATGTTTCGGCCTATGCAGCTCAAAATCAGCGCCAAGGCGGAAGAAATTACGGCTGCTACAGATGCGGTGAAGGACACATAATAGCAGAATGTCCCTACAAGGGACAATATACAACCTCCTATCGAGAATGCGGTTATGGACACTGTTACAAGAATTGTCCATTTAAACCTGGAACCAGTGCACCTCTTAACCTCATTGCCATACAACAACCAACAGTTCCAGCAGGGATGTCGTCGGAAGGTCGACAATTCCATGCTCCTGTGTTAGCTGTTATGCGAGCACAGAAGAGAAAGGAAGTGACTCCCTCACCACCACCATCGGTGCCTGACGACCAACCCTCAACTTCAGCGCCATATCCAAATGTGAGGGAAGAGAGAAGACAGTACCAGAAAATAAGATACTGGGTACAGAAAGCACAAGCGGAGGAAAAAGAGCAAGAAAGAGACAATCCCACAAAACCTCCAGTCGGCGTCGAGCGGGCACCGCAAGCAGGCTCACCACTGCGCACTGATCAGAATGATTGGTTGCACCAACATGGACCACCTTTTCACATCGTAGAGCCCGAGGAACCATGCACTAAAAGGCTCACACTTTTGCTGTCAAGCCATGTTAGTTTACTACTCGGAGAACTACTGCGGATTGCACCACAAGGGAAAAGCCTCCTAGCTGAATGGGCCAAAGCGGATGAGGAGCCAGTAGCGCCTGAGCCCATATATTGTGCGGGCTATGATGAAAAAAATAACCCAAAGAAATCTTATCATGGATATGGTGAATGTTTAAGGGGTCCAATAAGAATAGAGCCAAAGGATGTTGAAGATGCACTCAATATCAAGGAGTGGTATGATGCCATGAAGCAAGAATATGAAGCCTTGATCATCAACAACACTTCGGAGCTTGTGGATCCTCCATCCAACAAGCACATCATTGGATCAAAGTGGGTATTTCGAATCAAGTATAATCAAGATGGTACCATCAACAAGTACAAGGCAAGATTATGTGCCAAGGGATTTGCTCAAATCCATGGACTTGATTATGAAGAGACCTTTGCACCCGTGGCAAAGATGGTGACAATAAGGATTCTTATATCTCTTGCTATCTATTTCAAGTGGAAAGTGTTCCAATTAGATGTTTCCAATACATTTCTCAATGGTTATCTTCAACAGGAAATTTATATGGAACAACCTCAAGGATTCATCAAGGATAAATCAAAGGAGTGCTTGATTTTCAAAAGTTTTTTGGACTCAAGCAAGCACCAAGATCTTGGTATGAGAGACTCAACTCTTTTCTTATCTCACTAGGATTCACTCTTAGTGACTATGATCCTTCCATGTATATCAAGTTTGTTGCTAGTGATATTGTTATTCTTCTCATTATGTAGATGACATTATCCTTTGTGGAAGTTGTATCAGATTGGTTGAAGAAACCAAAATAGCACTTGGAAAAGAGTTTAAGATGCAAGATCTAGGAGAGATCCATTACATATTAGGCCTAGAGATTGACTTTCATGATGATTATGCTTTTATTTGTAAATCTAGATATGCTCTTGCTATGTTGAAAAAATTTCATTTGGAAAGTTGTAAGGGCATTGACACACCAATGGAGCACATTGTAAAAGATCCTAATAAAGGTGATGAAAGATCCTTCGAGGACATCACACTTTTTAGGAGTCTTATTGGCTCCTTGATATGGCTTACCATCACTAGGCCCGACTTGAGCTATTGTGTGCACAAGTTGAGCCAATCTATGCAAGATCCAAAGATCCAACATTGGAAGATGGCCAAGAGGCTACTAAGGTATATATCTTCATCATTATGGTTTACTTTACAAGAGTGAAGATTTATCTATTATTGGCTACTTGGATTCGGACTTTATCGAAAGTCCACAAGTGCATATACTATTTTTTTTGGAGGAAATCTCATATCTTGGCTTTCCAAAAAGCAAGATATTATCTCTCTTTCTTCTTGTAATCAAAGAGGAGGAGATACCATTGATTTATTGTGACAATATCTCGGCCCAAGCACTTACAAATAATCCAATTTTTCATGCAGAAGCAAGCACATAGAAGTGGCACACCATTTTGTGAGAGAAGCTTATTGGAGGAGAGATCCATTTGGAGCATATTGATTCATCATCTGGTATTGCCGATCTACTCACCAAGCCTCTACTCAAGAGTTCGTTCATCAAACATAGATCCATCAAATCGAGTCGGATCTTATGAAATTCAATCCAAGGCAAAAATCGATACTGTTAGTCGATTCCGACCCAATGTCATAATCAGAAGGACGACATTGACAGTCAGCCCACTTTGTATGTAGATTTATTCTTACAACGATGACTATCTACTATAGGACGGCTCTAGTAAATTAAGTAGATTCAATCTTATACTTTCAAGTACTGATCACTGATCTACAATCATCAACAAATCGATCAAGTGAGTCTATAATAAAAGTTTGAAGTCTGAATCAAGAAGAGGGGGTGCAGAATCAATTCAAGCAACAATCAAGCGACTGAAGACCTATCATTTTGCGCCTCACGGACTCATACACTACTTCGTGCTCATGTACTCTATTTTTTATTAGTCAAATAGTGCAATTGTTTCCACATGACTGATTTGTTCATTGCGCATTTTCTTACAAACTTAATACATCTTGATTCTCGGCTATCTCCGAATCGATTCGATTCAGGCTGAGATACTAATTTTTGATAGTGTATCAAAGCACGTTTCTGATACACCACCATTTTCTGACACCTTTTGAGTCAAGGAGGACTCTTGATTTTCTTATGGAGTTGTAGCTATTTTCAAGGAGGAGCTTTTGGATCAACCATATGCTTCAAGGATGGAACAAATCAATGGAAAAAGTGCTCAAGTGGTGGAAAGCTTCTGAAGATGCTTGGAGATGGTTCTCATACAAAGAAGCCTTGTCGTGGCTATGGTGATGTTGCTACAATTTTAGACTTATTGGCTGGTTTTCTCATCAATTTCATGCCAAAGGATCTACTTGAGAAGCTATTTTTAGCTACTTGAGTTTTGGAGAAAACTAGCTTAGTAATCAAGCTAAATTTTGGGGAGTGTGAAGATTTTGCAATATCTAGCTTGATTAATTTATACTTTCACGTATATATGTAAATCTCACATGTGTGGAGCATGTTCCCACGTGTGGAGGATAGGTCTAATCATTTTAGTTCATTGATCGTGAGTTTGAATCGTCAATAGGCCTCAAACTTGAGATCTAGTGAGATAGTGACATTTGTCACATGATGTTAGGATTGAAATGCATCTGTTTGGCCCAATCACATTTAGAGGCACATATCACAAGGCCAATCACTTTAAGAGGTGCATGAAATGTGGACCAATCATGTTCAGTGGTACACATCATGAGGCCCAATCAAATTGTGAGGTGAAAAATCATGAGGTCCAATAATGATGAGAGGTGCAAATCTAGGGGTCCAATCATGATGCAGAAAGGCAATCAATGGGGTCCAATCACATTCAAGCTTTCCTCATGCTAGATCTCGAGCTACTCCTATAAGGATGTGCTCTCTTATTGTACATATAAGTTTTTGTGAAGAAATCTATGTGTTACACCTTGTTTTTTTTTCATATTCTCTCTCTAGTTGAGGGCTCACCCACTTTCTCTCTACCCGAGAGTAGGCTATTTTCTCTCTCTAAAAGCATGTTGGGAACTTAGTTTTTTCATGTATTTTGATTGCTTTGAGTGCCAATTGAATGTGGATTCATTATTATACATGAAATTGTGCTCTTGCCTTAAAATGAATCTAGGAAGATTGTAGGATGCAATCTATGTGATAAATATATGTGCAATCACAAATTACCTTAGAAGATCATTGTGGGTGTTAGGCAAATCTTCACACATGTGAAACCTTTACAAATATACATCCAAGAGACATTTGATTTGATAGAATAGCAAGAAAATTTTCAACATGTGAATATTATTGGTTCTCTCAGGTATTAAATTATCATTGTACCCCATGAGTATATGTTTGATGTTGAGCAAGCTCCATGGATTTAAAAGATATGATGGAACACTTCCTAGAGCAAATAACAGTGAATTATCTTCAATCAAATGGCTAGAGAATATAATTTGAAGAAAAAAAAATTATAAGTAGATCAATAAATAAATAAATAACAGTGTGGTATATCATGAAAGCATTGCCACAATTTTTTTGCATTAAAAATGTGATTGTCTAAGATTGGAATCAAATCCTAATGGTCTTTTAACTGTGGCATAATGGGTAGCATTTTCGTAGAGATATGACCACAATAAAAGAACATGTATGAAATGATTTCGTGAATGCAAATAGATCATCTTTATTTGATTATTGTTGTTTGTGATTATGTTGGTGCATCATGCAAATTGAGAGCCTAGGAGTGCTCGCAAATAAAAGAGAGGGACGCTTATTTTTTGTTACTTATGATTTGCATATTAAGGTGCATCTAAAGCTTGGGCATGCATGCAAGAAAAAGAGAGGAACGTGAACTTTTTGATATTTACAAAGACATGCATTTGAAGGACCGAATTCTTGCAATAAAGCTCTTAGCAATGTGGCAAAGCTTTATGTGTACACATACCCTTATGATTCAAGACATTGACTTTAATGTTGACCTTCATATAGACTCCATTGACCAACTTGACCACATAGTAGGACAATGCCAAAAAGCGGCATACCAATTGATTCACCTATAATTTCATAATATTTAAGTGTGTAAAGGTTTTGCAATAGTACAATCTTCTAAAATGGTCTTCAACTCTAGAGAAATATTCATAGTTTTCAAGCCTAGTATATTCATAGTATTCAAGTTTATATCTGTTACATTGGAAAGTCCTACATTGGTCTTCCCACTCCATATAAATTACTTGACACTTTCAAAACACATGAACCTTACCCTTTTTGTGGAAAAGTAGAAAAAAACAATTCAAAATTTATAGGTTGCAATTTATATGTAGAAAAAGTAGTTCAAAATTTATAGGTTACAATTTATAGGTGTGCTCAAAAACAGGTCATTAATGAGAATCGGCAAGTGTAAAAAAACAATATGCAATCTCAATGTCTAAATAGAAATGGCACACTTTCAAGATTCACATCTTGTTTGTGATCTAGTTCAAGGTAACACAAATTTATTTAACCAAGAACATTTCATGCCTCCAACTAGCTAGGTATAGTTAGTAGAGTATGAATTTAGCTTACATTGATCATAGTAGCAGGCATTGACAAAACATGCACTAATGACTGCCCTATGCACACAACCTACTTTTATGAACTAAGATAACCTATGTTTAGAGGCACTTTGGTAGAGATATAATGGAGAGTCCTCTCTTTGAGCTATTAGTGCATGTTTATATCAATGCCTTCTATATAGAAGGATGCATGACCTCAAAGCATCTTACTTTATACTATACTTTTGTGGATAGGTGAGTCTTAATCAACCAAACATGTTGAGTCTTCCTAAGGGTGGTTGACTCTCCCTAAGGTTGGTGAGGGCTTAGAACGCCTTTCCATGTTCACCCTCTCACCCAGGATAGGCAACAACACGGGTTGCTCAACGGGTGAGGGGGTTTGCAAGTTTTGGAAAAATCAGCTCCTAGAGAGAACAGGTCACCCATTCTCTTAGGTGCAAAAATGACGTAGGGTGATGCACATCAGGAGTGAGGGGTTGAGCATGGAAAGAGCTCCTTAGTGGGTGGGAGCATTACAGTGGTGAGGGCTTTGTGGAAAGAGCTCCTCAGTGGGTGGGAGCATTAGTGGGTGACTCTCCCTAAGAGTGGTGAGGGTGGGAGCATTATACACAACTCAACCTCCTATCCAACACCCTTAGATTGGGTACCCATAAGTTGGCAAAATAATGAATAATATAGATTGATTCATGTGACAAGTAACTACTAGATAGGGTTATACATCCTTTAAATTGATGTACAGTTCTTCATTGGTGATAGAACTGCTAGCATGCATTCAATGCTTGCATATGAATGTGTTTGATGCTTGCACAAGTTTCCTTATGGAGTCTTTCATCTCAAGGGCAGTAACATAATCAACAAGGAGATGAAAAAAGCTACATAGAGATCGAGCATGAGTTTGGGGTTCACCTGTTTATCTTTTGATCCCGTGAATTGTGTTTTGGCTTCTCATCAAATCAACCAACCAACTCAAGAATGCCATCTTTCTTTGTCATGCAACTCCTCTCTGATATCTAGGATAACCTGATTCAGTGTCTTATGGTGGACAGGAGGGTTAAGGTCCAGGTAATACTGGAACAGATCTTCAAGCTCCTCCTTGTGGGCTTGCAGCTGCTCGCTCACGATCATGCTCATCATAGAGGCCCTGAAATCTTGATAAGGATCGGTGGAATGCTTCACTATCACATCACTATCTTCTACAAAACCACCATCGCTGCCTGTAGTAGTGCCTCTGCTTCCAATTCCACAAGCACTCCGGTTTTCAGGGCCTTCAGTAGTTGAGTCCATGGGAATTTTCTTCTGTTTAGAGTCAGATCGCCCTGTTGATGAGTTTGGGCTGTGATCAATTTGTCCTGAATGTGTTGATGATTGAGGTGAGGGAATAAGCCTGTTGGTGGTGTTTGAGTCGTCTGCGTTAGAGGGATCGAACCCTCTTGATCTGCTGCTGCTGCTGCTAGGACAATCTCTTAAACTGGAAAGAGGATTTGCAAAGGTGACTCTGTTGCTAGAACTGCGGCGCATGCTGCCTGAATAGGAAAAAGAGGCAGACCAGGGCCTTTGCTGCTGTATGTGATCAAGCCATGGCGCTTCAAAGGAAGCAGAAGATGTGTCAGGAAATCGTTTGACAGAGGTACTGGCAGACAGGGGCCTTCGAAAAGATTTCCTCCTTGATGCACTTCTCAGTGCTCCAACGCTTCGAGAGGGAGGCCGAGAGCAAAGGCGGTGAGATGGAGATGGCGGCCTCATTTCTGCACAGTTTTGATCTGGAGAAAAATCAGACAACTTGTTTGCAGATAAAGAAGACCTATGTGGATTTTGTTCTGAGAAAGACGACTCTTCTGTGGCGCTGGATCCAGTCAGGCTTCCGCCGGAATTCCCCTCGGAGATCAGAGTTCGAGCTGAAGGCATTGCGTCTGAGTATGTGCTTCGGTTGCTCAGATCTCCAAGTGCTGGTACCTCCACTGGATTCGCCGCTACTGCTCCAGCACTCTCCCAGGATCGCCCTGAGATAGGGCGGTTCATGCACCTAGAAGGAGGCCTCTCCATCAGCTGCCCTGCCAGCGCTCCTTGCTCCGACCCGGAGGCCGAGCGAGGGGTATCCAATGCAGGGGTTTCAGAAGCGCTGCTGCCAAAGAAAGAGAGCTCTGATTGTGTGGAAGAGAAAGAAGAATGCCTGCTCTTGCTCTTCCTCACAGATGAGCGCTTCTCAGGCCGATGAGTGGTAAACCTGTTCAAATTGCCATCAGAAGCAGGGCGATCAATAAACCTTCTGTACACTCTGCTTGAAGCCGAGGAGCCCCCCGACGTCGGGGGTCGTCTGGAGGAGAAGCTGCAAAAGGGATATGCCCCATTGGAGATGTCGTATAGTAGCGAGAACTGCACCGGCGTGTAGGAAAGAGGAGCTTTGCTAAAGATTGTCATTTTCTTCTGCTTTTGCTTGCGGTTTTTGGCCTCTTCTTCAGGGGAGAGAAAATCCATCTTTTGATCCACAGAGCAGCTCACAGACACAGGCCTGCGCACAAACGCAGGGTAGATTCCTACATCGAAGGGATTCTTCCTCCTTTCTGTAACAGAGCACTGTGACTGTATCCTCCTGCACATGCCCTGCACGTTCTGGAGGTGAGAGAAGGATACAAAGGGCGATACAGATCTATTGTTCTGGATCTCCTTGAGGACTTTTGCAGGCAGATGCAGAGATCGCGATGGAACTAGGCTGCGGACGCGGATTTGACGATTTCTGCTCAGCGTCGGCCCCCTTCTCACCCCCCAATCATGATCATCCCACGCCGAAAATCCGCTCCTCTTCACCTCTGCCACGCGCCGGAATGTTTCCTTCACTTCTCGCATTTCGTCCTGCCATATGTGAGGCCTGGCGGCGTGATTTGGCGGTGTCTTTCTCAGCTTCTCCCTCACCGCCCCGCCCATCCTTTCCCTGTCAATGCTACTTTCTTCTCAGCCCGCCATGGCTGCTACCCCTCCACTCGCTCATTCAGCTTTGCACACAGAATTTGCCATATTTTCACTCCCTGTCAATCCTATTTTCTTTTCAGCCCACCATATCTGGTGTATCTCCACTCTTTCATTCAACTTTGCATAGAGAAGTCGCCATATTTGTGTTACCTGTTGCTATTTTCACTCACCCGCCATTTTTCCACTATTTCTTTGACGAAACTCTGGTACCAAAGTAGGCTTTATGCCAGCGATGTCTCTCCCTTTTCACCTTTCAGACAAAATCTTTAGATCTTTATGCTGTTCTCTTGTTTTGTCCTTTCATGCTCTGTAATAAGTGGATATGTTCTCCAGACCTCAAGGCTAGGAAAGGAGATCTTCACCAACACGCGGCTTATTGGAGGACAAGATGTTTATGCTTTGCAGCCACTCACGCATTATAATATTGTCTCAATCAAATCTTCCCCCCCTCTAATCTTTGCAGCATCTCAGGCCTCAGTAGGCAGAACATAGTTTTAATGCACTCCTCCATAGTAAGTTTGCAGCACCATGTTAAGCATAAGTCTCTCCAGATATAATCCTTGCTTTTGCGGTCGCTCAAATTATTTGTCATTACACAAATTAGTTCCATCAATCATCACGTCAAATGTATTTCTGCAGCGTTCATGCATCACAAAACAGCATGAGGACGATGCTGCGTGTCTGCCATCTTTGCAATCGCGCAAGGATATTGTCCATCATTGAAAACCTTTTATTTTCTCACTCCTGCATCACGAAACCTGATCGGATGATGCATTGTGTCTGCCATTTTTGCATTATGTCATCTCTCATATCTATATCATCTATCAATTATTCTTTAATTGGATGATGCATTGTGTCTGCCATTTTTGCATTATGTCATCACTCATATCTCAATTTTTCTTTGATTGGATGCTGCATTGTGTCTGCCATTTTTGCATTATGTCATCACTCATATCTATATCATCTATCAATTTTTCTTTGATTGGATGCTGCATTGTGTCTGCCATTTTTGCATTATGTCATCACTCATATCTATATCATCTATCAATTCTTCTTTGATTGGATGCTGCATTGTGTCTGCCATTTTTGCATTATGTCATCACTCATATCTATATCATCTATCAATTTTTCTTTGATTGGATGCTGCATTGTGTCTGCCATTTTTGCATTATGTCATCACTCATATCTATATCATCTATCAATTTTTCTTTGATTGGATGCTGCATTGTGTCTGCCATTTTTGCATTATTTACTCACTCATATCTATATCATGTATAAATTTTTCTTTGATTGGACGATGCATTGTGTCTTCTGCCATTTTTGCATTATTTCGTCAGTCATATCTATATCATGTATAAATTTTTCTTTGATTGGACGATGCATTGTGTCTTCTGCCATTTTTGCATTATTTCGTCAGTCATATCTATATCATGTATCAATTTTCCTTTGTATTCCGCAATCGACTTTCCTCTGCTGCCATCGTTATTGGGCAGATCGCCTCTTCTTATTTTCAGCCTATTTTGCATCGCAAACTTACGGCCTTTTGAAACGGTTTTGTTTTGATAGTGCATAATGTGAAGGGTGCGCTGTGTGTCAAAGATCTTGCCCTAACCTGGGGCTGCCTTTTGTGGAGAAAGTAGACATCTTTTGAGTGTGACAGAGGGCTTCTTCACTACCGGTGCTCGCACTCTTCTTCTTTTTTTCGAGTCGGTCGGTCGGTTGGTTTCCTACAGTTTCTTAGTTCAACCGGTTTGTTTTTTGCCTCGAACCTCCAAGTTCCTGCGACTTTCAAAGTTGGTCGATTTTTCATTGAAGTGAAACGGTTTGCTTGTTCGGTAGGTTGAGAGAAGCCAGCCTTGCTGGAAGTTGTGTTGTATTTTGCTCCCCTATAAGATTTGAAGAGAGAGAAGTGAAACGACCCTTTTTGGTTACTATTGGAAAGATTATTGCTGATGACACGCATATTGTGAGACCTGCTAACGATGTCATTCCAGCTTTCTTGCATTTCTCTCAACAACTCTCGGCTTTGGGCCTGATTGTGAATCCCTCTAAGTGTGTTGCTTGGTGTCCTCAGGGCCTCCTTCCCCTGCCAATTTTTCCAGCGACCAAAGCCTTCAAAACTTTCAAAACTATTTTCTGCTATACACTCGTGCGTATTACTTTTCGTTTCTGATCATCATGTCTTCCACAGATACATCTCAGTCGCCTCGTTATACTATCCATCGTGATGTCCCATCTGCAACGGATATCATGATCCTTCCTAGCACAAGCATGGTCACTTAGTGGATGACCTTTGTGGAGCCTCTTCTTACTACAATGGGTATTCATGAGAGAGTCTTTTCTGGGAGAATCAACATGGATTTTATCACTCTTGTCTTCAGTACTTGGAAGGAGGAGAAATCCAAGCTTTACATCACTTTCCAGGGAGCCACACACAAGGTGCGTGTGATTGAGGCCGCCCTTGTTGCCATAGGGATAGCATATGGTACCCAAGTCTCACCAAACCTTAAGCAAGCCAAACAGGCTATTAAGCCTTATATTGACCTTACAAATGATTTGCATTGGACCAATGATGACTACTTCCTAGAAGCCATTACTGAGTCTGCCATACATGCCACTGCTCAACTTCTTAATGATTCTTAGATGGTTGGCAACCTCATGAAAGACCGCATTACTTCTCAAATCTTGCATAGGATAGTTGAGTCATACGTCAAGATAGCCAAGGCCCCTCTGGAATGATATAATTGGTTCAAAATTGTTTTTGGTGAGCTCAAACTAGCCATTAAGAGCAATACCAAGCAGCATTTTGCTGCTGGCCCCTTGTTATCTCTCCTAGTAGCCTCCCACCTTGAAAATAAAATCCATGGATTTTGTCTGGATTTTGTGCTTTCTATTTATGAAGAAGCACTGACCGAGTTGTTGGATTTACTCCTTCTACTCTCCTAAATCCCATTTTTAATCTGCCTCCATTCTTGCTGCATATTTACTAACGTTGTCATGCAGGCTGCATATTTACACGCAAATTCACACAGACGAATAAAGGATGAAAGAATCGCGAACACTGTGTTTTTACACAGGTTATGGTGACAGGCAAAAAGGGGACACTATCCTACAGAATGCCGAAGGTGCCCTAAAAGCTAAGGCACCTTGTAAATCTTATCCTAAGGCCATTCGTAAGAGTGACCCACTTTTCGCATCATCGCCAATGTTCACTTCAGCACTGGCTAACGTCGCACCCTTTTAACGCTCACTCCATGAAGTTGCGCTAACAAATTGGACAACGATTGCAGCCACCCATGATCTCCTACAGACAGCACATCCACTCTATACTTTCACATCTGCAAACCTGTAATATTATGTACATATACATATTCTGGACACCATTCAGACAATGATGATGATCAGATGATCAAGTGAGTGAAGAAGAGACTAAGAGAAGAGGTTTCATTCCTCATTACATACAAAATAAGCTTCGTAGGGCACGCAGTTTTGTCCGCTATTGTATTGTGCTCTGTCGCATTATTAACTTGTATACATAATATAGTTAATCTGATGCATCTCTTTGTTCTGCATTCAGATCTGTGTTAATATTGCTATGCTTGTTCTTCATTTTGTCTTATCTTTCTAGCTGCTCTTTTTGGTAATAGACGATCACCTTTTAGTCTTGTCTTTCACGAACAATTTGCGACTAATTATCAGTCGAGCACAGTCTAGCTCTTCGCGAATCATTCACGACAGATAATTTTTCTTGCAATTCGCAACAAATTATTCATCTAGCGCTTCATCCATTAAATGTTTGGCTACGTAATCTAGAATGACTATGATTTCTATCACTAAAGTTCTCTTCATTCTGATAGGCATAGTCATGCTTACGGAGAGAGTCAAATAATTCATTCCGCTGCACACAAACATTTTCTGTTCGAGTTCGCTTCTCATTCGTTTCTTGTTCGAGTTCGTTTCTCATTCGTATTCATCATTTATTATCCCCCTCTCTCCAACATGGTATCAGAGCTATCTTCATAGCTTGATTAGCTTCCACAGTACAAGACTCTACTAGCCGATAGAGTAATTGTTTCAGGTTTTCATACTTAAGTCACTGATAGTTTCTCCTATCACTTAGACTAATTCTTCCACATGGATTTCCAAGGGAAGCCAGTCCTATTATGGACAAGCTTGATGGAGCCAATTACCACTTGTGGGAATTTAAGATAAAAACTGTACTAATGGCAAAAGAATTGTACGACGTTGTTACAGGTGCAGAAGGGAAACCCGAAGCGGATGATGCGACAATCGCCAGATGGAAGTTGAAGGATGGAAAAGCTTTCGCGCTGATCATCCTCAACATCACAGATACCCATATCGGCCATGTATCTGAGGCTCAGACATCGAAAGAAGTCTGGGACATCTTGAGCACACTATACGAAGTGTGATGACGAATGGTGATTCTCTGCAGAATCACATTAATCAATTCAACAACCTGCTAAGACAAATGGCCACTGTCGGATTTGTCATAGACGATCAAGACGCAGTGATGCAACTGCTTACAAGCTTGCCAAGTTCCTATGATAGCTGGGTGATGATCATCACGACTCATCCAAAATTGACTCTTTCGAGAGTCACTACTATGTTGTTGCAGAAAGACACGCGAAGGAACAAAGCCTCAAGTTCCTCAGCTGATTCTCACGCCTTGTACACCAACAAGAGCACGACAAAGTAGAAGAAGAAGAAAGGCCCAAAGCAATCAAAGCCAGACCAGAAACCAGCTCAGCACAAGGAACAGTCGAATCCGCAGACAAAGAAGAAGTTGTTCTGCAGATACTGCAAACGAAACAACCACGAAATTCAAGACTGCCGAATACTTCAAGCGAAGAACAATAACAAGGGACAATCGAATCAAGTGGCAAATGCAGCTGTAGAAGCTCCACAGCCTATTCAAGCCTGCAGATCATAATACCTTCATGACCAACCATCAAGAAGCATCTGGCGACAGTTCTTGGTTCCTGGATTCTGGAGCCACTTAGCACATGACTAGCCTCATTGGCTATTTCAAGTCCTATACACCTTACAGTACCCAGAAGTTCATTCACTCGGCGATAATAGCACACAAGCTATTAAAGGTGAAGGCACTATAAGATTATGCTTTGTGAATGATCAGTCTAAGCTACTCTCTAAAGTCCTGTATGTACCAAAGTTATCTACGAATCTGCTCTCTGTAAGTAGAATCACAAATGTAGGACACAGAGTAGAATTCAAATGTGAGCAATGAAAAGTAGTTGATAAGACAGGCAAGATCCTAGCACTCGGAAAGAGACATAGATACTTGTATAAATTAAGTCATTGCTTTTCTACCTCTAGTCAGGCTCTCAGTACTTCAATTCATACAAATAAAGATTTTTTCTGGCATTATAGACTTGGTCATTTAAATCATGTTGTTGTACAACGAATGTCTGGACAATCTATTGTTCTTGATCTCGACTATCCTCGCGAAAAAGTCGAGTTACCTGTTTGTCAAGAATGTCTAGTTGGTAAACAGACTAGGAAACCATTTAAGTCAAGCCAACAGCATATTGCTAGAGGATTGCTAGATGTGGTACATTCAGATAATGACTCTCTGCTCTTCCACTGTGTTCTGCTTGTTGGCAGACTTTCATGCACAGCTATGGTATTTTTTGCTTTCTTACTCCATTTGCTACGTCTCTCTCTATTTCTTACAGATCTCTGTATTCACTGTCTCTCTTCTTTTTTTTCTTCTATTCTTCTTCTTACATGGTTATGATCCAGAGAGGATCATTTATACCTCCACTATGTGGAGTTTACAAGATAGCTAAACGTAGAATCACAAGACTAATTAACGCTAATCAACTAGTTAGTTAGTCTCCGTCATTGCTATTCATTTCAGCTGGGCATGAAGCCTGTTGAGCTATCAGCTGGAAGCGTGAAGGATTTCTCTTCGTTTGTTTTGTTCTTTTCGTTTCGCGGTCCTAGATGTGTGTTTACGATTTGTGATTGATTTGCGAATCGTTCGTGCTTCGAGTCAAAGGCACGTTGACTGTTGCGAATTGTTCTCGTTCAACCTTCGTGTCTTGTTCGTGCTGCGACAAAGTTGCAGGAGTTCACCATTTCTGACACTCCCTCTTGAACCTTGCAGCTTTGTTCGTTCAATCCAATTGCATCTCTTTGCTTGGTAAAGAGTAGCTTGTCGAGTGGTTTCGTGAGGAGATCTACAATCATACTTTCTGATTTTATGAACTGGACCTGAAGCTCTCCTTTTGAGATCAAATCTCGAATGTGATGGTACTTCAGAGGAATGTGCTTCATCTTTGAATGGAAGACAGGATCTTGGGACAGATAGATGACACTCTGGGAGTCCATCATCATCGTGCTTGGCCCCTTTAGTGGTATCCTGATTGCCTCCAACATCATCCACAGCCACACTACCTCATTCGTCACTTTCGAGGCTGCGACATACTCAGATTCGCAAGAGGATTGAGCTACCAGGGTTTGCTTTTTGCATATCCAATTGACTACAGGCAGTTCCGCACGCTATTGTACATCCTCCAGTAATGGACCTGTTGTCATCCTTGCAGCTCGCCCAGCTCGCATCACTATAGTGATGCAGCTCGAATCCTTTCTCCTCGTTTCTAGCTCTATAGGTTAATCCAATATTCTGGGTACCCTTCAGATACTATAGGATTCGGTTGGCCATTTGCCAATGTGCTAGACCAGGATTGGAATAGAACTGGCTCAATGCATAAATAGAGAAAGCCAAATCCGGTCTTGTACAAATTGTCAAGTACATTAGACTCTCGATTAAGTTCTGGTAGGGTATACCTGCCATCTTCTGTTCTTCCTCTTCTGTTTTTGAAAAATCTTGTTTCGTGAGCTTGGCTCCAGTTATCATTGGTGTGGCTTTTTCTTTGCAGTCCATCATGTGGTACTGCTTCAGCACTTTTCTGGCATATTCTAACTGACTTGTTCGATCTCTTCTGCTCTCCAGCCCTAGGCATTTTGTTGCTTCTCCAAGATTTGTGATTTCGTAGCTTTCAGAAATCTGACTCTTCGTGTCTTTGATCAGCATCAAGGAATGTCCTATTATCAGCAAATCATCCACAAAAATGGTTAGTATTACAAAATCATTTTCTACTCTTTTGATGTAGACATTACAGTCTGGTTGAGTAGGGTTGAAGTCTAGAAACTTCAAAAGACCATCAAGCTTTTTGTACCAAGCCCGTGATGCCTGTTTTAGACCGCAGATGCATCTCTGTAATCGACAAACATATTGTCTTGTATACCCACTTGCAGTCGACTATTTTCCTGTTTTCTTGTAGTGGCTCTAATTTCCATGCCTCGTTTTGCCTCATCGACTCGATCTCCTCTGACATTGCCTGCTTCCAAAATTCTCCCTTTAGACTCTGGATAGCTTCTTGGTATGTTGTTGGCTCTTCTGTGAAGCTATAGTACTCGAACTGCGTGTCTTCGCTCCATTGAAGATTGTCAGAATAGCGGTCTAGAGGTCTTCTTTGTCTTGTTGACCTTCGAGGTTCGTTTCGTCGCTGCTCGAATATTTCTTGTTCGTGGAATCAATCCTCTGCTTCCTGCTACTCTGGAATCTGGGGCTCTGCATTCTGATTTGATGTATGTCCTCGATCTCTCTCTTGAATAGGCAGCAGTGTGAAGATCTCATGGTCTCTTTCGTCTTTCAGTCCAAGGAATGTGGACTTGTTGAACTTCACATCTCTGTTTGAAACAACCTTCTTCGTGGTTGGATCGTAGAGTCTGTACAAGTGTGTTCCATTCGAGTAGCTGACCATGATGGTTTGCTCGGATTTGTCATCGAGCTTGTTTCTCTTTTCCTTTGGAATGTGCTTGTATGCTGCACATCCAAACACTCGTACATATGACAAATCAGGCTTTCTGTCTGTCCACATTTTGTATGGTGTTTTGTTCTCCAACGTTGTCACCATAGATCTGTTCTATAGGTGTACAGCTGCAACTATTGCCTCGGCCCAGAATTGACCTGGCAATTGAGCTTGTGCCATCATGCATCTGGCTCCTTCGACTAGAGTTTTGTTTTTTCTTTCTGTTTACTAACATTGTCATGCAGCCTGCATATTTACACGCAAATTTGCACAAACAAATAAAAGGCAAAAGAATCGCGAACACTGTGTTATTACACAGGTTATGGTGACAAGCGAAAAGGGGACACTATCCTACAGAATGTCGAAGGTGTCCTAAAAGCTAAGGCACCCTGTAAATCTCATTCTAAGGCCATTCATAAGAGTGACCCACTTTTCGCATCATCACCAACGTTCACTTTAGCACTAGCTGACGTCGCACCCTTTTTACGCTCACTCCATGCAGTTGCGCTAATAGATTGGACAACGATTGCAGCCACCCACGATCTCCTACAAACAGCACATCCACTCTGTACTTTCACATCTGCACACCTGTAATATTATGTATATATACATATTCTGGACACCATTCAGACAAAGATGATGATCAGATGATCAAGTGAGTGAAGAAGAGACTAAGAGAAGAGGTTTCATTCCTCATTACAAACAAAATAAGCTTCGTAGGCCACGCGGTTTTGTCCGCTATTGTATTGTGCTCTACCGCATTATTAACTTGTATACATGATATACTTAATCTGATACAGCTCTTTGTTCAACATTTAGATCTGTGTTAATATTACTATGCTTGTTCTTCATTTCATCTGATCTTTCTAGCTGCTCTTTCTGGCAATAGACAATCAACTTTTAGTCTTGTCTTTCACGAACAATTTGCGACTAATTATCAGTCGAGCACAGTCTAGCTCTTCACAAATCATTCGCGACAGATAATTTGTCTTGCAATTCGCGACAAATTATTCATCTAGTGGTTCATCCATTAACTGTTTGGCCATAATCTAGAATGACTGTAATTTCTATCAATAAAGTTCTCTTCATTCTGATAGACATAGTCATGCTTACGGAGAGAGTCAAATAATTCATTCCGCTGCGCACGAACATTTTCTGTTCGAGTTCGCTTCTCGTTCGTTTCTTGTTCGAGTTCGTTTCTCGTTCGTGTTTGTCATTTATTCTCCCCCTGTCTCCAACACGAGTCATCTCACCAGGCCTCCAGTTCACATAGTCGATGTCGTCCATGCAGCGAGATCATCATTCCTGACTGGCCTTCCGTGTCACGATGTCGTAATAGGCAGACATCGTCAACTGCGCTTCCACCACCTGTTACTGTTCACATTGAACTTCCTATTCCCCCCATCTCTGATGCTTCCCTCACCTCTACTTCCTCTCATGGACAGTCTGTGACCATTGGGACTACCATTCCCATCACAACTGCCTAGGCCGTCTCACCTCCACACACAGAAGCTGTTTTCCCAAACACGCAGTATTTTATGGATATGTTCGATGATTCCAACCCCCTTGGGGCCTCAAAAGTTTTTGAAATGCCCCAGATCCCTGCGCCCTTTGAACTCCAATCCCTTGGAAGAGGATTCGAACAATTCCATGATACTACTATTGGTGTTGAAGATTCCTTCTAGCTACCTCAACAACCTCAAGCTGAAGTCGCACCAGCCACACTTTGGATCGAGCAAGCTGTCAAATCACCAAAGCAGTTCGACACCACAATGAGGGCTATGAAGAGGAGGACCTCTTTGAAGAAGAAGAGTTACAAGCACCTGTTCCACGCCAACCAAGGACAGTACCATCAAGTCCTTCTGTTGCAACCACCTCCACAATAGTAGTTTCTGGTGATGCTCTCGGTTTGGTCTCAAGCCTTGCGCAAGTGATTCAGTCTATGCTGGATAAGAAAAAAGAAATGGAACAGCGAATCTCAAATCTGGGATTGGAGAGTACTCTCATCAGTCAGAAAATTATTCAGTTGGATAGATAATTGAAGATCGCCAAGCAGCATGAAGAAAAATCCGAAGCTGAGAAGAAGACGGCATAGCAACTGGCTGATCGCCTGAAAGAATATGTTAGCTCATTGTAGAATGCCCTGACAACCGCTCAAGATCAGGTTGACAAGGTTGTGCAGGATGCAAAGCAACAACTGTAGCTATTATAGGGTCAACTATAGATGGCAAAACAAGATCGCACACGTCTCCAAGGTGAATTGGATGCGACCACCCTTGAGCGTGATGTGTATCTCCAAACGCAAATACCAAATCATCCGGTAACTCCGATGGAGATCACGTGTTTGTTCAAAAAAGTTGAAACTTAAAAAGTGGCGCTTCAAGGATTCCAAAGCCGCTTTGACAAATTGAAAGGTGCAACTTCAACTGAGTTGGCAAAGGCTAAAGCAACCATTAGTGCCTACGAAAAAGCTGCTGCTCAAATGTTGAAATCCCAGTTTTGGTCATGCCACAATTCTTCCCTCCGCACCAAGCTAAAGCACCAATGGATACAAGGATGGATTCGGGCATGGACCAAGGTGGAGCCCCAAACATTGAAAAACAACAGCCACTTCCACAGGTAGTGCAACCAGGTCCATCTTCATCAAGGACCCCGCCATTATTCAAAAGGCCAATCAGCGTCGAGGACCAGATTCAAAATTTTTTAGCGCAATATCCTCATGAGTCCTCGCGTGGTGGTTGGGTCCTTAAGTTTAATACCTCTGAAATAGAGGTCGGCAAGGAATTGGATAAAATACCCGCATTGGGAGAGCAGACAGCTTGGAGAGTTACCATTTTTGAGAAAACTCCAAAATCTATTAGGAGTTATGTGGCTAGCCCTCGCCAATTGCGCATAGATCCCTATTATGTACCGATGCCGCACAGGAATAAGTGGAAGGATTTGGGATTGGCCATGGACAAAATTACTATCCATACGCCAAATTGGCCAATCATCCATCAATCTTATACTTGGGACATATCAGTGGATTTCCATCGGGCATTACAAGCGTACCAGTGGGAGTATATACACTCTCTCGATCCAATAGTGAGACAATCGACGCTTTTTGCAAAAGACTTGACTCTGTTGGCATCCGTGGCAACGAGATGGGATGATTGTCTTCCTCCTTTGGCATTTGATCCAAATAAGCAACTATCGATGGCTCGACTATATTTCTGTGCAACAATGATGGGAGGGTCCTGGGAATCTCGCTTCACGTCCTAGACAACTTCAAAATGGTTTGCCAGAGCCCATCGTTATTTTTTGCCACATAATTTGGATTTTAATACTGCCCGACTCGATTTTATGGAGAAGATGCAATATCATTTAATAAAGATTCATCGCGAAACCAATAAAATCCCACAGTAACTGCATCTCGCAGTGTCGCGGGACCGCCACCAGTTTTGGTGGGGGATACTGTTGGAGGGTTTGCGGATACCAAGGCAACCCTAACCCTAGTTAATAATAAGTGAGAGGAATTTGGCACCTTGCGTGTGTAAGTGCAACCCGATGATCACATAGACATTTGATTAATTAGAAAGTCAATAAAAGGACTTTAGGTCTTTTTGCGGGACTTTTACTATCGCAGGGCCTAAATGTCAAGTTAGTGAATAAAGTTGGGTTTCCCTCCAATTTGGATGGTTCCCACTCTTTTTTAAATTTGAATAATTAGGGAGGCAGAAATGGACCAATAGGATTCAGAGGTCAGGGTCCTCCTCTCTACTATAAAAAAGGACCAACTCGAGTTCCTACACATGCTCATTTCTGTATTTCAATAAAGCAGATTGGTTCTCTTATGAAATGGATTGATGATTGTTCTTGCTCTCTATCACTTTTTCTCCATCTCTCATGCTTTCTTTGGATTTTCTAATTGTTGGATCTGATTTTATTGGGACTGCATGTTATTATACTTTTTATGAGAGAGAAAGGGAGAGAGAGAAAGAGTAAGCTATCTTGTTGTGGATCTAGTGTTTATGGATGTAGTGTTAATGCTTAGGGTTAATGGATGTTAGAGTCAGATGTGAATCTTCCATTCATGCTGAGACCTAAACTATATTATCGCTCTCATGGGAATGAATCTATGCGTGACAACTAACTTCATCTCTTTGATGCTAGATTGATTAGATCTTGGATTGAGGTTAGGCAAGGAAAGAAACCCACTATACTCATCAAACTTCACATCTCTACTCGAAACAACCTTCTTCGTGGTTGGATTGTAGAGTCCGTACACTTGTGATCCATTCGAGTACCCGACCATGATTGTTTGCTCTGATTTATTATCGAGCTTGCTTCTTTTTTCTTTTGGAATGTGCTTGTATGCTGCACATCCAAACACACACACGTATGATAGATCAAGCTTTCTACCTGTCCACATCTCGTATGGTGTCTTATTTTCTAGAGCTGTCATTATTGATCTGTTCTACAGGTGTACTACTGCAGCTATTGCCTCAACCCAGAATTGACTTGGCAATCGAGCCTGTGCCATCATGCATCTGGCTCCTTCGACTAGCATCCTATTTCTTCTTTCTCCGACACCATTACATTTTGGTGTGTATGCAGGAGTGAACTGATGCTCTATCCCCTGTTCTTGGTAGAATTTTGAAAATTCTGTGCTCTTGTACTCACCTCCATTGTCAGATCTGATGATCTGAATCTTCTTTGAGATGTGTCTCTCTGCAAATGTCACAATTTTCTTGAAAGAGTCAAACACTTTAGAATTTTTCTTCAGGTAGTAGATCGTAGTCAGCCGGTTGTAATCATCAATGAACGTCAGGAAATACCTCAATCTTGAGAGCAAATCCACTTTCATCAGTCCATAGACATCTGAGTGTATGAAATCAAAAACTTCTTTGGCCCTTCTATCCTCATGTGTGAATGGATTCCGATGTTGTTTGCCTTTCTGATAGGCTTTGCAAAACTCAGTATCAGGTCTTAATATCTTCAGACCTGTGACTATGTCTTTCTTGCACATGTCATATAGGCTTCTCATGTTCAGATGATACATTTTCCTATGCCAGAGCTGATCTTCATTTTCTGATGCATTTAATATACTATCAGAATTGCTGATTATCTTGGCCTGTAGAGATTTCCTTCTCTGCATCCAACCGTTAGCAATTTGTTTGTTGTTTTCTCGATCATGCGGCATGTATTGCCATCAAATAAAACTCGAATTCCAAGATCTTTGCCATCTTGGAAACTAATAGCAGATTTTTTCTCAGTGAAGGTACGTAGAGTGGTCCTAGCAGCTCTGCTTGACCTGACAGTGCTCCCAACTGTAGAGTCTCGATGCCTTTGACATCGTGTTTGCTCCCATCACCTAGAATCATTGATCTGTTGTTTTCGAGTTCTCTAAGTTGATCAAGATCTTCTTGTCGTAGTCTTGTTCAGTGTAGCTTGTTGAAGCTTCATCAAGTATTGTGAAGGCTTCATCACCTCTATCTGCATCTTTGGATGACTCTACAACATTTTCTTTCTCAGTTTTGTTCTTTCTTTTGTCAAAAATAATGAACTCCTGCAACTTTGTCGTAACACGAACGAGATACAAAAGTCGAACGAGAACAATTCGCGACAATCAACGTCCCTTGACTCGAAGCACAAACGATTTGCGAATTATTCGTGGATCGTAAACACACCTCCAGGACCGCAAACCGCAAAGGGATACAAAACAAAAAACTACGAAACAAACGAAGAAGAATCTTTTGCGCTGCCAGCTAGCAGCTCAATGGGCTTTACGCCCAGCTGAAACGAATAGCAATGACTGAGACTAACTAACTAGTTGATTAGCGTTAACTAGTTTTGGTGACTCTATGTCTAGTATCTTGTAAGACTCCACACAGTGGAGATATAAACGATCCTCTCTGGATCAGAAAAATAATCTGAATACAGAGATCTGTAAGAGACGGAAAGAGAGAGAGAGAGAGGTAGCAAGTAGGGCAGAAAAATAATTGAAACTATAGCTATGCATGAAAGTCCGCCAACGAGAAGAACACAGCGAAAGAGAAAAGTGTCATTCCGCCAACGAGCGAGACACTGACGATCTCGCTCTAAAAACTAAATTGATTTTCGTGCATCTCCCTATCTTGTGCTATCATTTGACTTGATTGCTGGAATAGAATGTGTTCTATGATGTGTAGTCACGTGTTTGGGATCCTGTAAACCACTTCCGCCCAAAAGAAAATTCAAAGACACATAATGGTTTGCGAATAAGAAGAGAGAGAAGAAGAAAACAAAACACTCTCGCTTCTACGACATGGTATCAAAGCAAACAGGTTATCACTACTGATATCCCAACAGTGATTCTTCCAGACAACACAATATGGCTACAACAATCCAAACCAGAGTAGCAATCAGTCTCGATGGCGAAAATCACAGAATCTGGAAATTTAAAATCAAAACTCTTCTGAAAGGCGAAGGGATCTGGTCGGTGATTGAGCTCTCAGAGGTGCAGCCTCCAGAGGGAGACCTGAGGAGAGCTGAATGGATTAGAAAGGATGAGCACGCAATGGCGATCATCGTTTCATCCATAAATGAAGATCTACTCATGAAGATTGAAGATTACAAAAGCAGCCATGCAGCGTGGGAAAGATTAAAGCAGAAGTATGAAGTGAGGACTGCAGCTTCAGTCATGCACCTTCACAATCAACTGCAATCCATACGGTGGGATGGCAACCAGTTGGATCAGCACGTTGAGAAGATCAGAATGATCTTCGCTCAACTCGCTGCATCAAGACATGAGCACCAGGTTCCAGCACCACAACAACTGATGTACTTCATGAAATCTCTACTGACGTCCTATCAACCGTTGAGAATGCTCATATTGAGTCTACCAGACATGACATTTGACAAAGCAGTCAGTCTTGTCGCTGATGAGAGACTAATGAGAGACGAAGGAGAGGGAAGCAGTGATCAAGAGAAGGCTATCTTCATGAAAGGAAAGAAGAAGAATAAAAACAAGCCTAGATTCGAGAAGACGAAGTTTTTTGAATCAACAATCTTTTTCCTGTGATCACTGCCACAAATCAGGCCATACGGCCAACAAATGCTGATGACACTCTACTCTTTCGTTGTGTTCTACTCGTTGGCAGACTTTCATGCACAACTATTCCATTTTTCTATTTTTTCTATTCTTCTCTTTTTTTGCTCTACTCTCACGCACTTCTCTCTATTTTGTTGATCCAGAATTTTTGTTTATATCTACACTGTGTGGAGTTTACAAGATAGCTAAACAAAGAATTACAAGAGTAGTTAATGCAAATCAACTAGTTAGTTACTCTCTATTATTGCTAACTGTTTCAGCTGAGCATGAAGTTCAAAGGTCCACGCCCATTGAGCTGCTAGCTGGCAGGCGAAAGATTTTCTTTCGTTTTCTTTTCGTTTCGTGTCGTGTTGTATCTTTTGGTCCTGGAGGCATGTTTGACTTTTGCGAATCATTCG